>OV816023.1:81768376-82280876 GCA_929113105.1 Agrypnus murinus | reverse complement strand
TGCGCATGCCTTCAATCCTATCAATATTGTTTGTCAAAACATTGTCGATGCATGTGCTGGAGATAGAAGTGACTCTCGTATGGGTTAAAATGGTTGGAAGAATTTCGTAAGAATAAAAATAAAGATAAAAATTTTCGTTTATTTAATGAATTTTCTAATAAATTTATATTAAAATCTCCACAGATGACTAGATGATGATCGTGACTATAATATTGCAGGAGACGATCTAATTTTTCAAAGAAAATGTTTAGATCGCTGCTAGGTATTCGATAAATGCAAATAATTCTTAGATTGTACTTGTCTAAGCTGATTGCGTAACATTCAAAATCTAACTCGATGTAACCTTCATTTAAATAAGACTGGAAAATATAAATTATGTAAACAATTGACTAATATTATAATTAATAGTGTTTCTAATACAAATAACTCTGCTAGATGTATAAATTGCGGTAATCTAATTTTAAATGAAGCTAACGACGAACAGCCACAATTAAATATTAATCACTATCAATTTCTTCGCAATCTGAACCAATTAACACAGGAACTAAATCGCCTAAAAGATTATATCCAGATCTTACAAAATTTTACAAACTCAACCAAGTGAGTCCGACTAACCTAGTCAATATTGATTCAGTTTCGATAAACGCTCAAATAAATAATTGTGATCTCACGAAATATTATAACATTAGTCAAGATAACCTGCAAAACTCCGCTACCATTCCCTCAGATATCGAGAATGAAGAAGATCCTGTGAATGAAGCACCTGAAGAACTCAACCTTACCGACTTCTCAGCTTTTTTAGGAGCAACTCAAACATGTTCACAGTAGCTCATATTAATATACAAGGATTATCAAATAAAGTTTTAGATCTTGAAATACTTCTCGATAATTTTAAAGATATACCTACATGTAGTTTGCATTTCAGAGCACTGGTTGTCTTTATTACAGCTTAACTGTTTAACACTTCCTGGATATAAAGTAGCAACGTCATTTTGCAGAAGTAGTCATAAACGAGGGGGGGTACTTATCTTCGTTAAAGATGATTTAAAATTTTCAGTCGTTGATCTGAATTTTGTACCATCCATCGAGTTAGATTTTGAATGTTGCGCAATCAGCTTAGACAAGTACAATCTAAGAATTATTTGCATTTATCGAATACCTAGCAGCGATCTAAACATTTTCTTTGAAAAATTAGATCGTCTCCTGCAATATTATAGTCGCGAGTATCATCTAGTCATCTGTGGAGATTTTAATATAAATTTATTAGAAAATCCATTAAATAAACGAAAATTTTTATTTTTACTGCATTCTTACGAAATTCTTCCCACCATTTTAACCCCTACGAGAGTCACTGATATTATATTATCGACATATTATCGCACTTAACGGTCCTGCACACTTATCCCCCTTCACTAGCCTGTTTTTAATTTCTTTACTGTTGTTTTCCTTTTCATTAATTAAAACACCCAGGTAGGTAAAGCTCTGCACTCTGTCAATTTTCATTTTCCTATTGTTATCTAGTATGATTTCGATTTCACCTGTTGCTGTTCGTGTTTTACTCCCCATTATCATGTATTTAGTTCTCCCCTCATTTATTGTTAACCCAACCTTTCTTGCTGCTCTTTCTAGATTTCTTGTCTTTAACTCTTTAACTCATTTGATGTTCTTGCTAACAGTGTGATGTCGTCAGCATACGCTAGACACTGGTGGCTCTTGTTCGATAACATCCCTGTTGTATTTAGCCCACTTTCATTTATTACCTTTTCTAGTATTAGGTTAAAAAGTGTTGTGGAGAGCGGATCTCCTTGTCTTAGGCCTTTCCTGACATTGAACGGTTCTGATAGGTTCCCATTTGCCTTAACTATATTGTAAGAGCCATTTAGTGTTAACTTGACTAACTTAATTATATCTTCTGGTATTCTTAATTCTCTCATCGCTTGAAATAAATGAGGTCTACTTATTGAGTCATAGGCTCTCTTGAAATCTATGAAAATTGCGTGTATTTCCGTGTTATATTCGTAACATGTGGTCTGTATTTCTTTCAAGGTGAATATTTGATCAGTTACTGACCGGTTTTTCCTAAAACCACACTGATACTCGCCTATTGTCTCTTCTGCAAATTTCTGAAGTCTATTCCTAATGACTACAGCCAGTACTTTGTAAACTACATCTAATAACGCTATCCCTCTATAGTTTTCACATAGGGTTTTCTCTCCTTTTTTGTACACTGGAACTAAAAGTGCTTCATTCCAACGATCTGGCATCTTTCTTTGTCTCGATACTTCTTTAATTATATCGCATATTTGGTCGATAATCACCTCACCCCCATACTTTATGAATTCCACCATAATTCCGTTTCTTCCTGGAGTCTTTCCATTTCTCATTTTCGCTATTACTTCTTGCACTTCTTCTTTTGTCGGTTCTTGGAGCTTTTCCGTGTTGTTTATCTTTACTTTTTCCACTATGTGTTCCTCAGTTTCTTCGTTTAGGGTTTATTCAAAGTACTCTTTCCATCTTTTTATTATCTCTGTTTCTTCCCCTATCAGGTTGCCGTTTTTGTCTACATAATAATAATAATAACTACTACAACCCATAACCTAAACCAAGGCCCCAGAAGCTATAAGCTTGTGCGGGAGGGAGGGGGCGATTATTATTATTATGTAGGCCCAATGTGCGGCTGCAGCCGACTTACAGATCGAACAGCGCAAATCCCACATTTGTGTCACAGTTAAGGAAAACTGCAGAAAACCTTAACCAGATCTGCCGGCGCCGGGAGTCGATCGCGGGCCGCTTGGGTGAAAGTCCGGCACCCCAGACATTACACTACGTGTGTTTTTAATGTCTTGATAAAAGTTCCTTATCTCTTTATTTTGGTACTTCTCTATCTTTTGTAACTTGAGTGTTTGAAAAGCTCTTTTTTCTTTTCTGTACACATTTTTTGTTTGCCGTTTCTGTTCGCGGTACTTTTCTTCGTCCTCTAAAGATCCGGATTGAAGCATATTTTCTCTCACTTTTTGCTTTTGTCCCGTGCTATTCGGCATTTGTCATTGAACCAGCTTTCTTTTTTCTTCGACTTTTTCTTTCCTACCACTTCTTTCGCTACAGTTTCTATTATCTTCTCTAGGTTCTCCCATTTTCTTTCAATTTCGCATTCTTTCGTTCCTTTCTCGTGTTCTTCTCCAATTCTCTGTTGGTATCTGGCTCTCGTATCTGGTTCTAATAGTTTTTCAACGTTATAATGATATTGTATGCTTCTTTGTCTCTTTATTGTCGTCCGTTCTTCGTAAGAATTTTAATTAGAAACATAAAAGATACATACGTTTGTGAAGGTATACAAATCTAATAAATGCTCATATCATCACATACTTGTCTTCAATCTACTTGACTGCTTACAAAGCGCAGTCAGCAATTCAAAATAAAGCAAATCATGCAATCTATGTTCACTGTGCTGACACAATTTAAATCTTGTGCTGAATGATGCTGTGAATGGCATATTGAATGTTTCCAAATTCTTTGCGTTATTTGAACGCATTTATATTATACATTTTTTGCTAATCAAACACTGGAGTCACTTATCTGATATACTTTGTTCAGAGACATACAGAGATTTGATATACTTGAACAAAGAGTTGTTGAAATGTATATGTATATGTATATGTACTACAAGGTGGTCCAGTAGAACTAATTCATTATTGGCTGTTAGCAATATTAGGTTTCAATATAGTAACATCTTGCAAGTATTTTCGAAAATCATATTAGTTAGTACTTCAACTTCTGAATAAGCTGAAGTCAGTAACTTGAAAAAGACATGGATAATTTTGAATTTATTTTTCAAGGTATACTTCACTCAAAAGTTTTAATGGCAACCAACACTTTCAAAAATCTGCAAAAACCTGACATCGATTTCCATCAAGCTATAGATTTAATTAAAGAAGCTTGCAAAGCATAACAATATTTAGAAATAAGTACAAAGAAGCTAAAGAGAATGCTACAGAACTTGCTAAAACTTGGAATATAAAAGTCAAATTTTGTGAAAAATGAATAAAGAAAGTAAAACATTTTTTTGATGAACTAGGTCAAGATAAACAACTTATCAATGGCGAAAGTCAATTTAAAGTAATTTTTTTAAAATTTTTAGTTATCCTTACTAACAAACTTCAACATCGATTTGTTAGTTTAAATGATATAGTTGACACATTTAAAGTTATTCAGCCCCAAGAACTTTCGACACTGTTCGATGATGAACTGGTATAATGATGAAGGGTATAATGTTTTTAGCACATACAGTAGGGTTTGTCATGTTCTTCAAAACAAGATGTTTGATGTTTTGTAATCTTTAGGTTTCTGATCCTGTTTTGTGTACAATACAATTTTATGAAGTCAGTCATTCGGATGATAATTTTGAGAATGCTGACAATTAAAAAAGGAATAGTAGTGTAGGCTAAGTCTTTGAGAACAATGACATCAATGATATAAAATTCGCCTTCATTAAACCTGAAGTTCTCATTATCAAAATTTTTAATTAATGCAGTCATAACCCCAGAAATTGCCCGTATCGCTTTGCAGATATTAGAATCTGTAATGTAATTTTCTTATAAAGCCGAATGGTTTTTATGTTCTTTAAATAGAATTTAGATACCTCCCATTCTAATAAAAATCGTCCTTTAATCTTATTAAAACTTACCTTATTAGGAAATCAAATGTTCTCTTTAAATTCAGATAAAGATATTGAGGTGTTATAGATTTCACTGTTTTTGAAAATTTCATCGAGAGATGTTCGGAAACGTTAAAATGAATATTTTATTGGTTTTTAAGTCAATAGAGGGGCATGTTATGTCTTGGCCACATAATTAATAAAGACTATAGTTTGGAGCTTAGTTAGACTCATCAATGTTTAAAATAAAAACTTATGATTAAAGATTTCGTGCAAATATAACCTTACTTTCCTAATATTTAATATGCATAAATAAATAAATCACATTTATAAATAAAATAACTTAGCTAGACTGTGTTATCACAATCATGTATAGGCAACCTAAGTTACACTTTAGGTCAGGTTCCCACTTGCCAGGGAAAATCATTTCCATATTTAAGATTTTCAGTTACGATGATTCAGCGTTAAGCATATTTTTTGATATTCTTAGAGGCCAGCTCAAGTTTACATGGTTATTTTCCTGTAAATAGATTAAGTAGATTAATCTTGTTATGATTGATATAACATTATTAAATTTTGAATTCATTTAATAGAATTCTGGTCATTTCAATTACAGGAGGTATTTGAAATCCTCTTGGTTCGCGAAAATGACTTTTGTAACTTTTATCCTGGTGTTTATCGTCATTGTTTTTATATGTGTGCCTTAAGTACTGCACACTGGACATTTTGTGCACAAATTGATTAACGTAGAAGTTATTTTCAAGCTGGGGTTTGTGTAAGCATCTTTTGGTGTACATCGATGTTTGTACTATAAGAAAAACATGTTTATATTGATTTGTAAAGATATTTTTATGTATAAAACAATTGTATCACACGCATTGTGTATCCATATAGCTAATTTGTAAGAGATGAACTTTTGTTTTGTTAATTGTGCATATGTAATTATCTGTAACGAGAATCTTTATTGTCAAGTGTTTTTCGTCCGTACCTTCTTTATTATTCAGTTTGGGACTATACATGTATTATATGTTTTTAATCAGCGTTAAAAGATCTACAAGTTTATCACATTAGATCTGGGATCAGTGTTAATCCGAATCACATGTTTTTGAATAATGACGTCACACGCATTTTGATTGTCGTTTGTTTTTGAAAAACTGTCATGGAGTTAATTTGTTTTGGCAGAAGATATAAAAGCTGCTGCATTTTGAAACAAATTTAGTCGATAAATTGCGTTGAAAGAATCCACGCTCGGCTCCAGATTAAAATCTGCAAAAATTTGAGGTTATATGTATAACCAGATGTTTGACAAGTGTCAATATTGTAAACAAAGTTGTTGAAACTAAGATTAAAGGTGTTTACCTGCATTTTAATGAAGATTTAATTATTATTGTGCTACGAATAAATAAAAGTAAAAGTGTTTTTGGTTTTTAATTAAATTCAAGTGAATTGAATTTGTGTTTATCGATCTACGCATCGATATTTTTATGAACAACAATCAGCTGTTTGGTTGTACAGCAGTCTTGCCAAAAGGATTATTTTTATAGGGAATATTATTCCATAACATACCAGGTTGGTTAAGAAAATAATTGATTTTCATAAATAAAAAGAATTATAACTTGATTTGTAAAGTTCATCTTAGGGTATTTAAATCTATTTGTCTTAACTCATTAATTTCTTTTTAAGAATTCATTTAATTTTCAAATAAAGACAACAATAATCAAATTTCTTTAATAAAGATTTATTTATTTTGAATAACATTTTTAGTTACATTTAAATAATTATTTGTGTTGGTTTGTTCAAACGAATAACTGTATTTAATCCTATGTCAGATAATACGACTTTTCTAAACGTTTGAGCAAGCTTGAGGATTTATTCTCAATTTCCAATTGTAAATTATATTTTCTTTTTCTTTGACTTTTCTTTTCTGAATATAATTTTGTTTCTGAATAAAGTCTTTGTATTTTTAATTAACGTATGTGTTTAATTGATGCTAATACAAGCATACAGCATTATTCTCTTCCAAATTCAGATTACAGTTACAGGTGTCCAGCTTGCAGAAGCATAAGTGCTTACAGTTTAAGTTTTTTTTTGTTTCCAGGCATAAAAGAATATAAGAGTCTCGAAATTCGAATAATTTATGTTTTACCGAACAAACCTGAGCTAGCTGAAAGAAATAAAGAATATGTGTGGTGTATTTTAATCATAATCCATCGTATATAATTTATACAGAACGGTGGATATTTTATTTAAGTATTTTTATATTTTTATCAGGGTCACCGCAATATTCTCTTATAAATCAGATTTATTTTAAAGCTGTTATTTAACCTTGAATTTATTTCAAGATAAAGTGTCCATTCTTAATATTATGCAGCATAGACAAGTTTGTGCTTTATTGACAAATTAGTTTGTCTGGCTCTCAAATAGCAAATCTGGCACTTACAGTTATGTTATTAATGATATCAACATAAACTTATATTTTATATGTACTTTTTAAAAACGTTGACCAAAATTACTAAAAATTTTGTCTTTCTTTGATCAGAATACATACAAATTGCTATAGATCGCATTTCTACATCTGCTAGTAATATCGGTTTTAAGTTCTCGCTACAAAAGGCATCGTGTGTCCACTTCTGACGGTTAAGATCGTGAGAAGGAATCCGGTATTAAATTTATATCACCCATACAATTTGTCGATTCAGTTAAATATCTGGGAATGATGTTCGACTCCAGATTAAGGTGGAAAGAACATATATATATATAACTAATTTGAAAGCAAGGTGTCGAAAATCGCTAAATCTTATGCGATGCCTTGCAAACATTAACTGGAGAAGCGATAGAAATACCTTGCTGGACATATACAGGTCGCTGTTTTTTTCCAAACTCGATTATAGATCATTCATCTACGAGTCTGTCTGAAAATCCTTGCTGTAATCTCTAGACCCAATCCAAAAGATAGGACTCAGGCTAGCAATCGGAGCGTTTTGAACAAACCCAGCAACATCCTTATGTTGTAAATCAGGCTTCTTACCGTTAGAATATAGGAGACTGCAACTTTTTACGCAGTACGCCATAAGAACGTGGACATAGTCCAGAAATCCCACCCGAGACTTCCTCTTTTTTAACGAGCTCTGTGAAGTATATACAAATCGACATACAATAATTCGGCCGCGATTAGAATGTTGAAGTTTTTCGAAGATTTCCAATATGATTTACCAGAGGTTTATATTGTCAAATCATAGAGCGGGAACTCCCTCTTGGTGTCTTAAAAACTAGTATGCCACTGGGAAAGTAGTAAGAAAGGAGAGATCGATCCAATAGTTTTTATATCCACCCTAAGATCGGTCATGACTAGTTACCCAAACTGTCAAGTTATTTATACAGACGGTTCAAAGACAAACCAGGTAGTGAGAAGTGTCTTCGCAGTCGAAAATAGGTCTTACTCGTGGACACTGCCATCGGCAGCTAGCATATATACGACTGAATTATGCGCTATATGGCAGGTCTTTCGATACGTAGAAATGAATCTTAACGCCTCTCATCTTATTTGTTCAGATTCGAGAAGGTCAATAGAAAATATTGCCAATATACATTACGGGGATCTCCTAGTGTTGAATATTTTAATGCTGATACACTATCTGGAAACAAACGGTAAAACTATTCCTTTAATATGAATTCCCAGCTATATCGGCATTATACGTAATCAATCAGCATACATGGCAGCGCGAGCAGCTACCTCATGAAATAGACAAGGGTATTCCACTGAGATACCAGGATGCTAAATTGCAACTGATATTAAAAGTACGAAACAGTTGGCAAGACATGTGGAACAATATAGGGTCCAAGTTGAAAAAGCTTAAACCCAACGTAGCAAAATTTTATCACCTCTTCACCCCCGTAGAGAACAGGTCGTCATCACAAGACTAAGAATTGGTCACACAAACATAACTCATTCCTATCTTCTAGTAGGAGATCGCGAACCAGTCTGCGAAAACTGTAATATCCCGTTGACTGCCGAGCAAATCTTTTCGGACAATTAGTTTTATACAATACCTTTTAAATATTTCGTCAAGTATTTATCATAATTTTCAGTTTTTTTAATAAGCCTGTTTCAGTGGAATGCCCCGTTTATGCAAATGCACGGGCACAATGTCAAATGAGCCCAAACCTACGCGAGTGTTTACGAATATTTAACCTTTTAGCAAAAATATAGCTCAGTTTAATCAAACCATACCATTCTAGGCAGTAGTGACACTCTCCTAGCCGCACTTTGATCTTTATAATTTCTTGTTCGAATTAGCTGCGTTCATTTGTCTGCCTTTTATCGAACGTTTTCAAATTGTAATGCTGGTTGCATAAGCACCCATAATAAATCATTGATTTGTGGTTTCTATAAATAATAAGAATTATGTTTATTTACTTAATTACTATTACTATCTATTTGCATCAACTAATTTGCTCATACAAAATTTTGTTTTTAATTGTAATAATCATTTATTAAAAGAAGATTAATATCATTTATTTAAAAAGAAAAAAAATATATTGTTGAAGAGAAATTCCCTCTTACTTAAGTACAGGTATATACCAAAAGTTGTGCTCGCGCATACATCCAAGAGGAGGAGTTACAAGGGCGGGAATTTAAATTCTTAGGATAGCGACCTCGGCGAGTGTCACTACTGTCTAGAATGGTATACTGTGGTTTAATCTATATAACGTATTTCTTACTTGTTTTGCTGTACCGTATTTGAGCGAGTTTAACTTTTAACCTGATAAAACGATAGTATCAATTCGAATACATGTGATATTTACAGTGAGTCTATTAGTTTGTGATAAAACTGTTAATTCTTTATTCTCCTATTTTACATTTGCGTATTTATTTTATACCTTTTATATTTATCTTTGTTTTTATTCTTTCAAAACAAAATATCTTTGCAACGCGGCTAATAACCACAGACGTTTATGCTGCTAACCGACCTAAAAAAATAATCTGATCATCTTTGTACAGCTACAGAAATAAGTAATGTGTCGCTTTCTATGTGCGCCTATTAAGTATGCAACACACCTTACACATTCAAATAAAAGAAACATAAGATAAAAATAAAAACTTCCATTCGTGTTTCTAGTATGTTATCTTTGTGGTCTGGAGGTGAGAATGCTCGTTTAGGGTAGAAGGTGGATTTGAGCTTCGTATCGAACCCCGGTATCTATAAGTTTTATTTTTTTAAATTATAGTTTTGTTTTAATTATGTTGATATTAATCTGTTGATTTCATTATTTAATCAGATTTTTTATTGGAATCTAGTTTCTAAAAACAGTAATAAACATCTGGATATTTTTCAATATAAATTCTAGACTGACAACAAGCAATTTTACAAAACGACTTAAACAAAAGAATCTTCTTGAACTGACAAACTCAATTGCACTCAATAAGAATATTCTCTTTAAATAATAATTTTTACAATTGTTAGTCTAGTTGTCTAGTAGTGACTATGTAAAACTTCTATTATTAAAAATAACTAATTTTTAAAGCATAGATAATATGAGAATTATGTATAAAAATAGTAACATGAAAAAGGAATGTAAAAGCTGCTAAAAAAATAAAACCAAATTTAAAAAAAATAATTTTAAGGATTGCTAAAAAAAATACTTCCATATGTGTTTCTATAGTAAAAATCAAATAAGAATAAAGTAGATGGCGCGATCCAAGTTATATTTACACACCTAAAATTGAAACTGCGGGAAATTTGAAAATTAATATTGTTCAGTGTTTTAAATATTTACTGTAGAATACCTATATAAAATTTATTTCTGTACTTTTGTACAAAATGCCAGTGTTTCTTATGAACAGTTTATAAATAGAACTAATGAATAATAGACACTATCATAACACTGTAATGATACTAGCATTCGAAAAACCTTAAAAAACATTTTATATTGGCACAATATCAATACCTCTATATTTGTCTCATTCGTTGAGTTGAAACTTTCCGACCTTAAATTTACATTATTTATATATTTTTTCCACAATATCCTCTACCATTTTGTCTAAATCCCATCTTCGATTTTCTTCATTAATTATGTGGTATATGCAATCCTTCCATCGTTCTGCAGTAAGGATAGAAATTCCTTGATTAGGAAGCTTTTTCACGTCAGCAAGTGAATATAGGTTGTATGCACTATTAGCAGCTATGTAGTGCTACATGTTTCACTTGTGTCCATATCAACTCGATTGAATCTAAATAACAAATACAAGGGGGCAATCCTAATATGGTTCTTCCACTACTTTTCACCATTTCATTGACTTGGACTACCACTGGTGCCGACTTGTAAAATATATTGGGTGGGGGGGCACAAATCGGGGGATTCCTCCAGCAAAAAAAGGGGGTCCGGGGAAAATTGCACGTGAAAATTTGTTTTCACTCACTCTCAAATAACCAACACACTGACAGCAATGGCGATGAGTGGCCAGTGTAACAAACAATTACGTCGGCAAGCCAGACAGCTGTATGATTTGTAAACATTCGTATATGTCCGCCAATTTTCGTTGGCCAATGGCCTACGAGCATTGAACGCCATATAAATAACTGGAATGGATGCCTTGTGTAAATAGCTGAGGCAAATGAAATTTTATGCAACCCGCCACAATATAGGATCCTCATCCTTTTCTAACTCAATGATTCAAAGTAAACATTTGGTCTTACACAAAATAAAACTTAATCTACGTTAAAAATCAGCAAAAAGTTTCACCACGTGTCCTTATAATGCAGGTAACATAAGTTAGAAAGAAACGGGAATACTATATTCTTGTCTGTTGCCCCTGACACAACGTTTTCTGATTTAGCGTGATTGCGCGTCCCTTCCAGTTATGAATAATATAGAGTTCAATGCCTACGAGTGTGTTCAAACTCGACGTTGTTTTTCAATTCGATCTTTGTGGTGGGCCCGAAGGAACCTGGATATGCACGAGAGTTTACGAAATTCATTTCCGTCGATGTGCGTGGCCTGAAATTCCCTACGGCAGGTGGAGACTTACGAGTGTTTACGAAATATGTTTCCATCGAATCATAAAGTACGCGTCTGGGCCGGATTACAGGCGAAGACGTACGAGTTTTTATTAAATTGATTAGACCTGCTTATTATTGTACAAGTATGTACCTTCCGCAAAGTATAGATTAGTCTTTTGTCTTGATTGTTTGGTGTGTGCTATCGAGGTTTGATTATATGTTATTTAGTCAGATGCATCATAATATTGAGGGAGCTGCGCCCCCCTGCTGACTATATTGGGGGGGGGGTTCGCCCCCCCAAGCTCCATGGAGTCAGCGCCAGTATGGACTACTATGAATTACTTTTCCTCTTAGATCTTTGAAAGATTGTCGTTCAGCTATAGTTAAAATTAGCTGCTAAAATCTTATTACGGTTATTTAAACTACAGTTTGTTACATAAATTATCATACCTGCACAGAAATAAGAATAGAGCCGGTAAGTTCTAAAAGAACTATTGTTTTAATAAAAGGAATGAAAGTTACTGACTTGAGAAAAACTCGAATTAAACCATAACCTCAAAAATTGTCAGCATTAATATCTTAGACATATATGAAACCTTGCTGGATTTTAGGTATGAATTTCAGATTGTTTTCCCTTTCATTTAAAACTTTGTAGATTAATTAATGAGCATTTTGTCACGTAAATTATGAATGTACGTTAATTATAGTTTCTTTTTACACACACAATAAGTTATATTTTCGTAGTTGAGTGAACGTGAGCCGTAATGTTTATTGTACAACTAAAACGGCGCTTTTCACATAATTTATGCACAAATTTACTTTTTTAAGTTGTGTGAACGTGCCTCATATTTTAGCCAATCAACGCGAAGGTCAAGATTGCATAAGACAAGCTTGACCCTTCACTTTATTCTTAGCTGAATTCTACTATAGTTGCTCGACTTCGTGGCCTGATGGTAGAATGCTCGTTTAGGATAGTAGGGCGATTTGAGCTTTGCATCGAGCCCCGGATTACCCATAAGTTTTATTTTTTTAAATAAATTATATTTTTGTATTAGGTATGTTAATATTAATCTGTTGATTACATTATTTAATCAAACTTTTTATTAAAATGTAGTTTAAAATGTAGAAACAGTAAATATCTGGATATTTCTATATATAAATTTTAGATTGCAAGTCAGCAATTTAACAAAACGACCTAAACAAAGAAAATTGTTTCACATTATCTAGGCATTAAAAACTAATTATCTTTAATAATAGAAAGTTATGTTCCTTTTATTTGGACGTATAAGGTGTGTTACATACTCAATACGTGCACATATGAGGCGACGCATTACTTGTTTCTGTAGCTGTATATCACTTTGGAGTATAAAAATAATGCAAAAAAGACGGACATTTTATCTGTATGGCACACAAAAAATACATATTTTGTACGTATCGTTTTTTCTTGAAATTGTGTGAATGGATTTTGTGGCATGCGAAATTTACCTAATTTTCATGTAATACTTGGGTACTATAATATTTTTGATAAGTTTGTAGAATGTTGTGGGATCGTTACGAGATCATCATTAAGTCATAATATTTATTTTAATTGTGAATCTTTACTAGGATTTTTTTTACCAAGGCATGGCTACCTTGGCCATCCCCTAGCTACGGCGTAGTCATGTCATTCTTACGAGCGTTAATTAGGCTACTACATAGGCAACCCGTTTGTTTACGACAAGGAACATTTTAGTAGTGTTATAGTAAAACATGTTATCTGCAGATTTTATTCAAACTAGCCCTTCTTGCAACTAACTGTTAATTCTATTTAATTATCAAAACATGCCCATAATTTGAAACAATTCATACATTTTATCAATTGGTTTACATTGAGCATCTAAGTAAACTAAATTAGTTAATCGGTACTAATTAATTTAATTATATTAAACAATTTCAACATTTACTATTGGAAATATTTCAATAAAGAATTTTCATTTTCAAAAGTAAAAAAAATCAAGATGTTATAACCTGCAAAAAGGACGGCTGCTTAGAATATAAGTATCGGTTGACAAAATTACATGTATGAAAAAATAAAGTGACCAGATCCATTTATGAAAGTATAAATTATTGCAGACATTTTTGAAAAGGAATTAATTGTACTTTGACTATTAATGTTGATTAAACTTAATGTTCGACGCAGTTAAGCTTATGATCTTTATTATACAGCATTATAACTAACAGGTAAATCCACGTGTTTTACTTTGCCTGGAATGTAATACTGTGTTCAGTAACGTATAATAGCTAACAACAGATTTTATAGTGTTGTAACAAGGGTATTATTTCTCGCTTCTCCTACCTCTTTCCTTCCTTCTGATATCCGTCAATGTTGATGTCAAAATTATAAAACGGATTATAGATCCTGCTGAGTGTAAAACCTCATGTGTCAAGTGTCGTAAGTATTTATAGAACATTTCACTGATCTATTCTATCTAATTGTGTAATCAAAGTGTGATTAGCTTTTAACCTAGTTCCAGTTGAATAAATAATAATACCTGTAACATGGACTTTGATAATAAATTGTATAGGTTTTATGCAAATACTTACCAACAAGAACTAATTATAAGATATTTTAACTTGCAGTAGTTATTCTTGCTGAAATCTGATCGAATTAAATACATATTAGAATAAATCCAATTAGAATATATTAGTCAAAGACTAAGACTTTTTTCCTAATTTTTAATGGAAAATTGGGTTTTTCTTGTTAAGCTTCTGTAGTAAGCCTCTGGTGAGTAGGATTTTGAAAATATAATTTTTTCCACCCTTGAATCTGATAAAAGAAATATCTTTGAAAAAGGACAAAACAGAGAATAATACATCTAACCTGTCACTACTTCAATCTATCAGACATAAAATTACAGAAAACAATTTAATTTCTGTTAAAGCAGATAAGGGTAACACTTTGGTAATCCTTTCGAAAGACGTTTACACACAAAAGATTAATGATTTTATTAATAAAGAAAATTTAGATGTTTTAAACAAAGATCCTACCACAAAACTCCAGAAAGAAATAAAACAAGCTTTAGCAAACTGCAATATCTGCTTTAACGAATTAGAAAAACAACAAATCATACATAAAAACCCACAACCACCAAAACTATATGGACTGATTAAAACACATAAACACAACATGCCTATACGACCAGTAGTATCATATATCAACGCATCTAATCACACCTTGTCCAAGAAACTCAACCATATTATTAACATCATAGGATACAAATCGAAATACGCTGTCAAAAATTCATTAGAATTAGTAGAAAAACTACAGAACATACATCTTCCAGCACATTCAAAACTTGTAAGCTTTGACATTTGTAACATGTTTTCAAAGATTCCACCACACGACTGTATTCCTTTGTTAGATAATTTCCTAGTTAATAGTAATGTAGAATTAGTAAAAAGATTAGAGATAATTCAATTATTTGATCTTTGTATCAGTCAAAATTATTTCACTTTTAATAATATTGTAACAAGAGAGAAAAAGAAAGAACCTCTTCTTCACACAACAAATGGAATATTCTACAGTATTCGAGAGAATGACGCATCGCACCAAGTATGTAAACCAGCCGCGGTTTATCTAGCACCTTCCAGAAATACATAGTAGGTTCTAGCGGCTTCTGGTACGATTATATGAGGGTATAAAATCGACTTCGCGGATGAAAGAGGATCAGTCAACAGCGAGTCATTAACTGTGTATCACGAAATAAATAGTAAATGTGAAGATAAATGTTGTATTAGAAATTCATAGTCTGTAAATAATAGTTTTAATGGTTTATAATCATAGCGTTAATTTATAGTGTATTCATTAGTGTTTGTAAATAAATATTTCTTATTAATAGACGATTTATACAGCACTTTTGTTATTATTTTAAAAAGAACGTAACAGTGTTGTCAGGTGTGGTGTTTTAAAATAAATAAAATCGCGTAATAATTAAATAAAGTGCTGTGAGAATAGAATTTTAGTATTAAAAATAATTTCAACAAACAATTAAAATGGGGATGAAATTGTTAAAAGATCTCAAAGTAATAGACTTAAAACACAAACTTGAAGAACGAGATTTAGACACAACGGGCCTTAAAAGCGTGTTAATAAATCGGCTAAGAAGGGGCTTTTGGAACAGCAAGAAGACCCTGAAAGTTTCCTCTTCGAAATACCTGGACCCGCAATTGATACTAATTTGTTATTAAGTAAAATGGAAGAGAATTCTAGAAAGTCTGAAGAGAATTCTAGAATTTTAAAAGAGGAATTATTGGAAAAGTCTGAAGAGAATTCTAGAATTTTAAAAGAGGAATTACTGGAAAAGTCTGAAGAGAATACTAAAATGTTTAAAGAAGAATTACTTGAAAATACTAAAGCACTGGAAGAAAAAGTTTTTGAAAATACTAGAATGCTTAAAGAAGAATTACTGGAAAAGTCCGAAGATAATGTTAGAATGCTTAAAGAAGAACTACTTGAAAATACTAAAGCATTGGAAGAAAAAGTACTGGAAAAACACGAAGAGAATTCTAGAAGGTTTGCAGAATTATTAGAAAAGTCTGATGAAAGTTCTAGAAGGCTTAAAGGAGAACTGCTGGAAAATGTCAAAGCGTTGGAAGATAAAATTTTCGAAGAATTGTTGGAAAACTCCAGTGCGTTAGGACTATTAGAAATGAAATTGGAAAAACAGGATAGGGTAATAAAGATGGTAGAAGAGAAAATGGCCCAAACGCAATTACCACCAACAGCTGAGAAAGATAGCGTAACTAAACTGTTGGAAGAGAGAATGAGTCAACTACGGTTTTCCTCAACTTCTGAGTGGCCGTTTAATGAAGAAAAGAAACAATTTAAAGAAGAAAAGGGTCCTGCCGTAGGGATAAAAGTAAAACCACCCACGTTCGATGGAAAGATACCTTGGTCCACCTACTACAAACAATTTGAGGCGGCCGATGGGGCCAACGGATGGACACGCAAGGAAAAGGCCGTTTCTTTAACTGTGGCTTTGCGTGGAGACGCGTTGAACGTCCTGCAAACAATCCCAGCAGGACAGGAAAATGATTACCAGTTGTTAGTTTCTAGATTGGAGATGAGATATGGAGACGCGCATCCTCAGCAAGTTTATCACGCGCAAGTGAAGAACCGTGTCCAGAAGAATGGAGAACGCCTTCAGGAGTTTGAAGCCGATATTGCGCGGCTTGTCCGATTGGCGTACCCTACGGCACCCGATTCATTTCTGGGACAACTCGCTGTGCAGACCTTCATTGATGGGTTAAAAGACGGGGAAACACAACAATCATTGAGGCTGGCACGACCAAGAACAACTGATGATGCGCTTGCTCACGCCTTAGAATTTGAAGCTGCAAAACAAGCGTCCCGAGGTCACGGGCGTGTTCGGACCGTTGTGGAAGAAGATGAAGGTTCTAAAGATCGTCTAGAAGAATTATTAATGAGAGTTCTTCAGAAGGAAGAGAACCGTAAAAAGAATCCTCAAGAAGTTCGAGGACCCCGTTGCTGGAACTGCGGTGAACAAGGGCACATACGACGCCGCTGCCCTAAACCCAAACAAGTTCAGCCGTCGGAAAACTAAAGGGGGTCGACGAGAGGGGGCGAACGTCGACTTTGAGTGGAGATGCCCCGAAGATCACCATCCATGCCGTAACATCAAACAATAGTACCAGCAGTTTGTTCGTAGATGGGAAAATTGCTAATCGTACTGTTCCACTACTCATTGATACGGGGGCGACAAAGTCCATCATACGCCCTAACGTTCTACGAACAAGTATGAAGCTGTTACCAACAACTACTCAACTCCGTACAGCAACAGGTGAAGTGATACCAACACGCGGAGTGGCGAAGATGAAGATTGGCATTGGAAGTGAAGAACGTGATCATGAGGTGCTGGTAGCCGACATCATTGACGAATTCATCTTGGGAATGGACCTCCTGAGAAAATTTGGTTTTACATTGGACTTGAAGGAGGGTGTTTTGAAGGTTGGTAACGAAGAACTTCCGTTGCACCCACGAGAAGATCCTGTCGTAAGGGTTTTGCTGACAGAAGATGTGATATTGCCGGGTTAAAGCGAGATGGTTGTCAAGGCAGGTTTGGATGGAGATCTTCGGGTAGGATGTGTGCGAATGATGGAGCCTGTTTGTGATAAGAAGATCCATAGTGGCATACTGGTGGGAAAAGCGCTGATCAAGGTTGGAAAGACAGTACCGGTGAGGCTTATGAACGTTAATGTGGATCCGGTGACATTGAAGAAGAGTACCCTTGTGGGACAGTGTGTGCCAGTATTCCGAGTAGCCAGGTGTATGGCTGATGTTCCAAAACCAGCGCCCAAAGACCATGGTGGAAAATTACTGGGTATGGTTACTAGTTCGTGCGAAGACCTTAACAGAACAGAAGTGAAAGAGGTACAGGGTTTGGTTCACCGATACCAAGATATCTTCGCTCTTGACGATAGCCAGAAGGGACGAACAAATATAGTAAAACATAAAATCAATACAGGCAACTCTATGCCTGTCCGTCAGCAGCCGAGGCGTCTACCTCTAGCAAGGCGAGCAGAAGCCGAAAAGATTATTACTGATATGGAAGAACAAGGGGTCATCGAGCCATCCAGCAGTCCATGGGCATCACCGGTGGTCTTGGTCAGTAAGAAGGAATGGTCAACGAGATTTTGTGTGGACTATCGGCAGCTCAATGACGTGACCAAGAAAGACAGCTATCCCTTACCACGCATCGACGACACGTTAGATACCCTGTCTGGTTCACGATGGTTTTCGACTTTGGACTTGAAGAGTGGTTATTGGCAAGTTGAAATGGAACCTGAAGACCGGGAGAAGACCGCGTTCACTATTGGTTCCGGACTATGGCAGTTTACAGTTATGCCTTTCGGTCTATGTAACGCTCCGACCACCTTTGAGCGTCTAATGGAGACCATCCTGAGAGGGCTGTCGTGGAAGACCTGCCTGGTATACCTAGATGATGTGATTGTAGTCGGAAAATCATTCAACGAACGTTTGAAAAATCTAGAGGACGTGTTCCGAAGACTACGTGGAGCCAATCTGAAACTGAGTCCGAAAAAGTGCCACATATTCAGAAAGGAAGTGAAATATCTCGGGCACGTCGTATCACAAAATGGAGTGGCAGCCGACCCCGATAAGATTCGTGCAATTCAAGAGTGGCCAACACCGAAAGATAAACACCAAGTTCGTAGTTTTCTTGGGTTATGTACCTACTACAGGCGTTTCGTTCCTGGGTTTGCCAATATAGCGAAACCTCTGACAAGGTTAACTGAAGATGGGCGCGAGTATGTTTGGAGCGGAGAGTGTTAAACAGCTTTCCAACAGTTGAAGCGTGCCCTGACAACAGCATCAATATTGAGCTATCCACGGACAGAACATCGAGCGGGCACTAGTCATCGAAATGCCGATGCTCTTTCAAGAAGACCCTGTCCAACGGATTGCCGTCATTGCTCTCGCTTGGAAGAGAGGGTTTGCCAACTATTAAGAACTACCATCGTCAACGACAATTGGTTGCCGGAAGAATTGCAACGACAGCAGAAGGCTGATCCCGAACTAAAAATGGTACTGGAATGGAAGCGCGTGGGAGAAAGGCCTGCCTGGGAGGCCGTCAGCCCTTTCAACAGAACGCTCAAAGACTATTGGGCCCAATGGGAGTCCTTGAAGGTGGAAGACGATCTCCTGAAGCGAGTACTGGAGAGTGAAGATGGCATCACCATTAGGTCTCAGTTCGTGGTTCCAAGAAGCCGAGTGGCTACAGTGTTGCGACATCTCCATGACGGTGCCTCAAGTGGACACTTCGGTGTGAAAAAGACTTTGGAGAAAGTTAGGGAGCGTTTTTATTGGGTCAACTGTAAAGAAGACGTGAAGGAGTGGTGCCGGAAATGTGAACTATGTGCCACTGGTAACGGACCCTTGGGGAAACGAAGAGCACCTATGAGGCAGTACAATGTGGGTAGTCCTCTGGAAAGAATAGCTATAGATATTGCCGGACCATTTCCCGAAACCGACGATGGGAATAAATACATATTAGTGGCAATGGACTATTTTACCAAATGGCCAGAAGCATATGCCCTACCAAACCAGGAAGCTGCGACTGTTGCTGATGTACTAGTCAAAGAGTTCTTCAGTCGCTTCGGAGTGCCCATGGAGCTGCATTCGGATCAAGGCCGCAACTTTGAGTCTGTACTATTTGGAGAAGTCTGTCGACTGTTGGGCATTCGCAAGACTCGGACCACACCGTTACATCCGCAGTCCGATGGAATGGTAGAACGCATGAATCGGACAATGGGCAAATATTTGGCCAAGGTCGTCTCCGATCATCAACGAGACTGGGACCAATACCTGCATTTGTTCCTAATGGCTTATCGTGCATCGGTCCACGAAACAACCGGTCAGTCACCAGCGTCTGTGATGTTTGGACGCGAGTTACGGTTACCGTGTGATCTGGAATTTGGGTCTCCACCTATAGAGCAGGAGGTAGCCGGGAATGATTATGTCATCAACTTAAAGAAGAAGTTGGAGGATATTCACGACCGAACCCGAAACAATAGTCGAATCGCGAGTGACCGGATGAAGGCTACGTACGATGTGAGAGCCCAAGAAGGAGGGTATCAACCTGGAGAGCTTGTCTGGTTATACAACCCGCAATGACGTCGTGGCTATTCTCCAAAGTTACAGCGGAATTGGGAGGGCCCATACCAGGTGAAGAAACGAATAAATTACTTGATTTATCGCATCCAGAAATTGCCAAGAGGGAAACCAAAGGTGGTACACTCCAATCGTCTGGCGCACTATGAGGGAAATAATGACGCAGTCCCGGATCGGGAAGATGCATAAAATGAATAAAATGTATAAAATCGACTTCGCGGATGAAAGAGGATCAGTCAACAGCGAGTCATTAACTGTGTATCACGAAATAAATAGTAAATGTGAAGATAAATGTTGTATTAGAAATTCATAGTCTGTAAATAATAGTTTTAATGGTTTATAATCATAGCGTTAATTTATAGTGTATTCATTAGTGTTTGTAAATAAATATTTCTTATTAATAGACGATTTATACAGCACTTTTGTTATTATTTTAAAAAGAACGTAACAGTGTTGTCAGGTGTGGTGTTTTAAAATAAATAAAATCGCGTAATAATTAAATAAAGTGCTGTGAGAATAGAATTTTAGTATTAAAAATAATTTCAACAAACAATTAAAATGGGGATGAAATTGTTAAAAGATCTCAAAGTAATAGACTTAAAACACAAACTTGAAGAACGAGATTTAGACACAACGGGCCTTAAAAGCGTGTTAATAAATCGGCTAAGAAGGGGCTTTTGGAACAGCAAGAAGACCCTGAAAGTTTCCTCTTCGAAATACCTGGACCCGCAATTGATACTAATTTGTTATTAAGTAAAATGGAAGAGAATTCTAGAAAGTCTGAAGAGAATTCTAGAATTTTAAAAGAGGAATTATTGGAAAAGTCTGAAGAGAATTCTAGAATTTTAAAAGAGGAATTACTGGAAAAGTCTGAAGAGAATACTAAAATGTTTAAAGAAGAATTACTTGAAAATACTAAAGCACTGGAAGAAAAAGTTTTTGAAAATACTAGAATGCTTAAAGAAGAATTACTGGAAAAGTCCGAAGATAATGTTAGAATGCTTAAAGAAGAACTACTTGAAAATACTAAAGCATTGGAAGAAAAAGTACTGGAAAAACACGAAGAGAATTCTAGAAGGTTTGCAGAATTATTAGAAAAGTCTGATGAAAGTTCTAGAAGGCTTAAAGGAGAACTGCTGGAAAATGTCAAAGCGTTGGAAGATAAAATTTTCGAAGAATTGTTGGAAAACTCCAGTGCGTTAGGACTATTAGAAATGAAATTGGAAAAACAGGATAGGGTAATAAAGATGGTAGAAGAGAAAATGGCCCAAACGCAATTACCACCAACAGCTGAGAAAGATAGCGTAACTAAACTGTTGGAAGAGAGAATGAGTCAACTACGGTTTTCCTCAACTTCTGAGTGGCCGTTTAATGAAGAAAAGAAACAATTTAAAGAAGAAAAGGGTCCTGCCGTAGGGATAAAAGTAAAACCACCCACGTTCGATGGAAAGATACCTTGGTCCACCTACTACAAACAATTTGAGGCGGCCGATGGGGCCAACGGATGGACACGCAAGGAAAAGGCCGTTTCTTTAACTGTGGCTTTGCGTGGAGACGCGTTGAACGTCCTGCAAACAATCCCAGCAGGACAGGAAAATGATTACCAGTTGTTAGTTTCTAGATTGGAGATGAGATATGGAGACGCGCATCCTCAGCAAGTTTATCACGCGCAAGTGAAGAACCGTGTCCAGAAGAATGGAGAACGCCTTCAGGAGTTTGAAGCCGATATTGCGCGGCTTGTCCGATTGGCGTACCCTACGGCACCCGATTCATTTCTGGGACAACTCGCTGTGCAGACCTTCATTGATGGGTTAAAAGACGGGGAAACACAACAATCATTGAGGCTGGCACGACCAAGAACAACTGATGATGCGCTTGCTCACGCCTTAGAATTTGAAGCTGCAAAACAAGCGTCCCGAGGTCACGGGCGTGTTCGGACCGTTGTGGAAGAAGATGAAGGTTCTAAAGATCGTCTAGAAGAATTATTAATGAGAGTTCTTCAGAAGGAAGAGAACCGTAAAAAGAATCCTCAAGAAGTTCGAGGACCCCGTTGCTGGAACTGCGGTGAACAAGGGCACATACGACGCCGCTGCCCTAAACCCAAACAAGTTCAGCCGTCGGAAAACTAAAGGGGGTCGACGAGAGGGGGCGAACGTCGACTTTGAGTGGAGATGCCCCGAAGATCACCATCCATGCCGTAACATCAAACAATAGTACCAGCAGTTTGTTCGTAGATGGGAAAATTGCTAATCGTACTGTTCCACTACTCATTGATACGGGGGCGACAAAGTCCATCATACGCCCTAACGTTCTACGAACAAGTATGAAGCTGTTACCAACAACTACTCAACTCCGTACAGCAACAGGTGAAGTGATACCAACACGCGGAGTGGCGAAGATGAAGATTGGCATTGGAAGTGAAGAACGTGATCATGAGGTGCTGGTAGCCGACATCATTGACGAATTCATCTTGGGAATGGACCTCCTGAGAAAATTTGGTTTTACATTGGACTTGAAGGAGGGTGTTTTGAAGGTTGGTAACGAAGAACTTCCGTTGCACCCACGAGAAGATCCTGTCGTAAGGGTTTTGCTGACAGAAGATGTGATATTGCCGGGTTAAAGCGAGATGGTTGTCAAGGCAGGTTTGGATGGAGATCTTCGGGTAGGATGTGTACGAATGATGGAGCCTGTTTGTGATAAGAAGATCCATAGTGGCATACTGGTGGGAAAAGCGCTGATCAAGGTTGGAAAGACAGTACCGGTGAGGCTTATGAACGTTAATGTGGATCCGGTGACATTGAAGAAGAGTACCCTTGTGGGACAGTGTGTGCCAGTATTCCGAGTAGCCAGGTGTATGGCTGATGTTCCAAAACCAGCGCCCAAAGACCATGGTGGAAAATTACTGGGTATGGTTACTAGTTCGTGCGAAGACCTTAACAGAACAGAAGTGAAAGAGGTACAGGGTTTGGTTCACCGATACCAAGATATCTTCGCTCTTGACGATAGCCAGAAGGGACGAACAAATATAGTAAAACATAAAATCAATACAGGCAACTCTATGCCTGTCCGTCAGCAGCCGAGGCGTCTACCTCTAGCAAGGCGAGCAGAAGCCGAAAAGATTATTACTGATATGGAAGAACAAGGGGTCATCGAGCCATCCAGCAGTCCATGGGCATCACCGGTGGTCTTGGTCAGTAAGAAGGAATGGTCAACGAGATTTTGTGTGGACTATCGGCAGCTCAATGACGTGACCAAGAAAGACAGCTATCCCTTACCACGCATCGACGACACGTTAGATACCCTGTCTGGTTCACGATGGTTTTCGACTTTGGACTTGAAGAGTGGTTATTGGCAAGTTGAAATGGAACCTGAAGACCGGGAGAAGACCGCGTTCACTATTGGTTCCGGACTATGGCAGTTTACAGTTATGCCTTTCGGTCTATGTAACGCTCCGACCACCTTTGAGCGTCTAATGGAGACCATCCTGAGAGGGCTGTCGTGGAAGACCTGCCTGGTATACCTAGATGATGTGATTGTAGTCGGAAAATCATTCAACGAACGTTTGAAAAATCTAGAGGACGTGTTCCGAAGACTACGTGGAGCCAATCTGAAACTGAGTCCGAAAAAGTGCCACATATTCAGAAAGGAAGTGAAATATCTCGGGCACGTCGTATCACAAAATGGAGTGGCAGCCGACCCCGATAAGATTCGTGCAATTCAAGAGTGGCCAACACCGAAAGATAAACACCAAGTTCGTAGTTTTCTTGGGTTATGTACCTACTACAGGCGTTTCGTTCCTGGGTTTGCCAATATAGCGAAACCTCTGACAAGGTTAACTGAAGATGGGCGCGAGTATGTTTGGAGCGGAGAGTGTTAAACAGCTTTCCAACAGTTGAAGCGTGCCCTGACAACAGCATCAATATTGAGCTATCCACGGACAGAACATCGAGCGGGCACTAGTCATCGAAATGCCGATGCTCTTTCAAGAAGACCCTGTCCAACGGATTGCCGTCATTGCTCTCGCTTGGAAGAGAGGGTTTGCCAACTATTAAGAACTACCATCGTCAACGACAATTGGTTGCCGGAAGAATTGCAACGACAGCAGAAGGCTGATCCCGAACTAAAAATGGTACTGGAATGGAAGCGCGTGGGAGAAAGGCCTGCCTGGGAGGCCGTCAGCCCTTTCAACAGAACGCTCAAAGACTATTGGGCCCAATGGGAGTCCTTGAAGGTGGAAGACGATCTCCTGAAGCGAGTACTGGAGAGTGAAGATGGCATCACCATTAGGTCTCAGTTCGTGGTTCCAAGAAGCCGAGTGGCTACAGTGTTGCGACATCTCCATGACGGTGCCTCAAGAGGACACTTCGGTGTGAAAAAGACTTTGGAGAAAGTTAGGGAGCGTTTTTATTGGGTCAACTGTAAAGAAGACGTGAAGGAGTGGTGCCGGAAATGTGAACTATGTGCCACTGGTAACGGACCCTTGGGGAAACGAAGAGCACCTATGAGGCAGTACAATGTGGGTAGTCCTCTGGAAAGAATAGCTATAGATATTGCCGGACCATTTCCCGAAACCGACGATGGGAATAAATACATATTAGTGGCAATGGACTATTTTACCAAATGGCCAGAAGCATATGCCCTACCAAACCAGGAAGCTGCGACTGTTGCTGATGTACTAGTCAAAGAGTTCTTCAGTCGCTTCGGAGTGCCCATGGAGCTGCATTCGGATCAAGGCCGCAACTTTGAGTCTGTACTATTTGGAGAAGTCTGTCGACTGTTGGGCATTCGCAAGACTCGGACCACACCGTTACATCCGCAGTCCGATGGAATGGTAGAACGCATGAATCGGACAATGGGCAAATATTTGGCCAAGGTCGTCTCCGATCATCAACGAGACTGGGACCAATACCTGCATTTGTTCCTAATGGCTTATCGTGCATCGGTCCACGAAACAACCGGTCAGTCACCAGCGTCTGTGATGTTTGGACGCGAGTTACGGTTACCGTGTGATCTGGAATTTGGGTCTCCACCTATAGAGCAGGAGGTAGCCGGGAATGATTATGTCATCAACTTAAAGAAGAAGTTGGAGGATATTCACGACCGAACCCGAAACAATAGTCGAATCGCGAGTGACCGGATGAAGGCTACGTACGATGTGAGAGCCCAAGAAGGAGGGTATCAACCTGGAGAGCTTGTCTGGTTATACAACCCGCAATGACGTCGTGGCTATTCTCCAAAGTTACAGCGGAATTGGGAGGGCCCATACCAGGTGAAGAAACGAATAAATTACTTGATTTATCGCATCCAGAAATTGCCAAGAGGGAAACCAAAGGTGGTACACTCCAATCGTCTGGCGCACTATGAGGGAAATAATGACGCAGTCCCGGATCGGGAAGATGAGGCTGAGGTGGCTATCAATACCGTAAGGCCTGGAGATGATCAGCCAACCTTCAGAGAATTTATGGCTGCGTTTTCTGGAACTAGAAAAGCGCGATTCGGAGTCACGACTGAGATGCAACAAGATCTCTTCCGGGTCCCTGGTGATTATTCCATTGCCCATTGTGTCTCCGAGAATCTCCGTATGTCCAGGGGGATCGCAGTAGTGTTTAGAAATAAATTTGGACGGCTGAATGAACTTCGAGAACAAAATCCCTCTGTTGGTAAATCCTTACGCTTGCCTGATCATGACCGATCCATTTACTACTTGGTAACCAAGCAGTTTTACTACCAGAAACCGAGTTACGCCGACTTGTGGAGGGCATTATGGAATTTGAGGATCGAGTTGCTTACCAGGGGAATTAACAAATTGGCAGTTCCCAAACTAGGCTGTGGGCGGGACCAGTTGGATTGGAGAATCGTTAAAAACATGCTGGAAGTTGTCTTTAGAGGTACGGACGTCAAGATCTTTGTCTGCAGTTTTGACCCACAGCCCGCATTAAGGCCAACGAAGAGTGTAGACTGTTACTTCTACCGTAATGGAACGTGTAGTCGAGGTGAAGACTGTCGATATCGTCATGACCCGTTCTACAGGAACCAGAGCATAAAACCTGTTCTGGGACAGAACAGACTTGAAGAGGGGGGCAGTGTAACAAGAGAGAAAAAGAAAGAACCTCTTCTTCACACAACAAATGGAATATTCTACAGTATTCGAGAGAATGACGCATCGCACCAAGTATGTAAACCAGCCGCGGTTTATCTAGCACCTTCCAGAAATACATAGTAGGTTCTAGCGGCTTCTGGTACGATTATATGAGGGTATAAAATCGACTTCGCGGATGAAAGAGGATCAGTCAACAGCGAGTCATTAACTGTGTATCACGAAATAAATAGTAAATGTGAAGATAAATGTTGTATTAGAAATTCATAGTCTGTAAATAATAGTTTTAATGGTTTATAATCATAGCGTTAATTTATAGTGTATTCATTAGTGTTTGTAAATAAATATTTCTTATTAATAGACGATTTAAACAGCACTTGTTATTATTTTAAAAAGAACGTAACAATATAATATATTTACAGAAGGATGGTTTACCTATGGATAATTCTCTGAGTCCTCTATTAGCTAACATATTTATGGATAATTTAGAAGATCGAATATTTGAATTAGATCTTTCTAAACACATTATTTTATGGTTTCGTTACGTTGATGACATTTTAGCTTTTTTTGACAGTTCTTTTGAGGTTATCAATGAATTTTTAATTCTTATTAACAGCCTCCACACAAACATCACGTTTACACTAGAAACAGAACAAAATAGAGCTATTAATTTTTTGGATTTAATTATTACAATTAATACAAACAATGAATTTGATTTTTTCATATACAGAAAACCCACAAGCACAGACGTCACTATTCCTAACGATTCATGTCATCATAAAATGCATAAACTAGCGGCTTATAGATTTTTAGTACACCGAGCTTTAACTACTCCAATGAAACGATCACATTTTGATAAAGAAATTTCAATCATCAAACAATTAGCACATGCAAACCATTATAACCATAACATGATTGACACTTTAATTCAACAAAAAGATTATAGGTTAGCTATCAAAAGAATATTTCCAATTGACACTCATATACAAGACACACACTACATATCAATACCATACTTTGGCAAGATATCAGAACAAATTGCAACTATAATACGAAAAACCACCAGTTACAAAATAACCTATAAAACTAACACCAACACTTTTCATTTTTATTCAATGCTAAAGACAAAACACAAGATATCATGAAATCCGGCATTTACCGTTAAACATCCAGAAAAATCGAATTATGCCAAACCATTTTAGAACAGAACCACCCAATGACACCTCAAAACAACATTAAATTCTTACATTTTTGCAACAACAAACACAAATTAGACATTTTAGAAGCTTTTGAAATATACAGACATAAGCGCACAGTACCTTTAATGAATGAACAAACTGAGCTTAGTAATTCTCCTTTATTAGAAGTGTTAGATATTTAGTTTTTGTATGTATTGTATCTAGTTACCTATTTTCTGTATGTATTTATCCTTAGCAACGTGTTTGTTTATCAATCTTATCTACCTTTGATAATGACATAAAGTGTCGAAACAATATTGTCAAGTTAAGATATTAATAAAACTTGTGAAACTTTAACTAATCTTTGTATTTATATTATATTTCATGATTATGGAGTTCCACAAAGTAAGGCTGGAGACAGTAAACGCTATTCCTAATGCTTCCTGCTAGTTTTCGAAAAAATCGCAATTTATATTTTAAGTACGTCCATTGTACTCACATTACATTAAAAATACTAAAAATTAAATTTTTTTTGCTTGTTTCGTATTTTTAACGTAATATGAGTACAATGGACGTACTTAAAATTTAAAATGCGATTTTCTCAAAAACTAGCAGAAAGCGACCAGTGGGTCTGAACTTAAAGTGTTTTCCTGGTCTGGTCTGACATACCCAGCACGCCCCTGCTCCCAATATATTGAATCTGATAAACTTCCAAAATCGCAAATATTATTCAATCATATAAATGTTCAACAAATTGATGAAATGGACCGTCTCTAATCGTCCTAATCTGTTTCCTTCAGATTGTTTCGTTATCGCCCACCTATCATCTTGAAATGAAACATGAAGACCTTAGATATTGATAATAATAATTTCAACTTATTACCCAACAGCAACGCCAATTACAGGGTAAATTACAAAATATATGTATATAAATAGCATGAATACAAAAATAATAATGGTAGAAAATAAAAGTAAACATAACAAAAAGCGGATGCAGATACAAAGTTTAAGGTTAATACATGTTTCAGTAAATTACTTTTTGAATAGAGATGCTAAATGTGATTATCGCATTGTGCACGTAAAGCTAATACATAAATTTGAATAAGATTATTTATTGGCATAAATTTCATAAACTACCTTCAAAATATTCTTCAAAGAGTTTACATTTATTTCTACAGTACTGCAAATAATATTGTAAATTATCTAGGGTATTATTGTCAATATGGGTATCAATATCTGATAATACGTTTTCAGAAATATTTTTTTTTTTTTTTTTTACATAGCGGCATCAACTTCTATGGTTATTAGCCGCTTTTCTCAGATTGTTTAAAAACAACAGTTTAGACTCTTCTTTGATATTAATCTGTCTATGTTGGCTTATGTAAACAATGTAAACAAAACAAGTAACTTATAAGAGAAAACAATATACATATAAAAGCATACGAAAGAAAAAATAAAAGAACGTCAAGACAAGTACGTAATAAAATAACAGTAAAATAAAATATGGTTTGTATAAATAAAATATGTGTAAATATATGTATATGTATATAAAAAAAAAATAAATAAATAAATAAATTGTAAATAACTCGGTGTAAATACTATTATCACAGACAATACATCACAGTATAAGAAACTGCTTTAAAGTTTTCATAGCTAACTGCTATAGTTTGTACAGTAAACGCGTTATTTTTAAAAACATTACTAACTTTTTAACTATGATTGGGTTATTTCCCAAGCATTCATCGACAGTGTGCGGTAGTTGTAGGTTTGCTCGATGTACCATATATTGTGGACAGTCTACAAGTATGTGCTTTACTCCAAGTATGCCTCCACAATCTTCGCATACTGGAGGTTGTCTCCCTACCAGCAAGTACGTATTCGTTAGCCGGGTATGTCCAATTCTCAATCTGCAGATAGCTACTTGCTCTCGCCTGCTCAGCTCAGACAGATATCGCCATTTCGTCACATTTGGTTTAATCGTTTTTAGCTTCGATTCATTGGAAGACCAGATGTTTTGCCACGTGGAGAAGATTTTTTGTTTTAGGTAGCATGAAACGTCCTTGTGACGAATGGCGATGTTCTGATCTACTGCTCCGTCGTCTGCAGCCTGACGGGCTGCCTCATCTGCCTTCTCGTTGCCCGGAATGCCTATATGGCTCGGGATCCAAATGAACACAACCTTTTTTCCATTGGATTCTAACCACTGTAATAAGGTTAATATATTTTGTACTAAGGGGTCATCGATAAATGTATTATTAAGGCTTTCGATTGAGCTTTTAGAATCAGTACATATTAATGTATCGGTGTACTCAGACATTTCAAAGTATCTCAAAGCCTGCCAGATAGAATACAACTCCGCGGTGTAAATGCTAGCAATGGGGGTTAGCGACCAAGAGAAAGCATTGCCCCGCACATACATGGCAGACCCTACTCCCTGGTTCGTTTTTGACCCGTCTGTGTATATGATCAGGCTTTGAGGATACTTGCTTAATATAGAACCGAGTGTTGCTATATAAAACTGATTGCTGATTTCCCCTTTTCTAACTGCAGCACATTCCATATGGCAGATCGGTTTTCGTAAGTTCCATGGAGGTTCTTCACATGGACCAATCTGGTAGACCGGAGGTAGGTTAGTTTGGACATTATTTAAAAATTCCCGAAATCTAATTCCGCATGGCCGCGTTATTGTACGGCGAGAGAAATAAACGTCTTCAAGCTCGTCAGAGAATAAACTGTTATAATTGGGATGATGGGGTTGTCCCCATGTTCTTGTTGCATATTGGCACATTAGATACACGCGTCTCTGCTCTAGAGGAAGGAAACCTGATTCACAGCATAGCGACATGGAAGGGCTAGTGCGAAAAGAACCGGTAGCTAATCTTAACCCCATATTTTGAACGGGTTCTAATAACCGTAAAACTGACTTCCGTGCAGATGCGTACACAAAAGATGCGTAATCCAATTTCGAAAGCACTGTCGCACGGTATATATTAAGCAGCGTATCCCTGTCACTTCCCCAATTTATGTTTGATAGACACCTCATAATATTGAGAGATTGCTGGCACCTACCGCGTAAATTAATGACGTGCTCCTTCCAGTTCAGCTTGGGATCGAATGTGAGCCCCAAGTACCGAGTGGATTCCACAAACTGAATAGGAGAATTGTACAAATTCAGGACAGGGTCACCCTGGCATGATCGCAACCGGCAGAAATGCATGCATACGGTTTTTTGGGTTGAGAATTTGAACCCAATGTTGTGAGCAGCAACGGAGAGCCGGTCTATTGCTACTTGCATATCCCTAGATACCTCTTCCATGGAGACGGCGGATTTATAAATGCATAAATCGTCAACATATAACATTTTCTCAACTGACTCGCCGACTGCGTTTAGAAGATTGTTTACAGCAATAATAAATAAAGTAACGCTTAGCGTTGACCCTTGTGGAATGCCATTCTCTAATACGACCGAAGATTATGCTACATTACCCATTCTCACATTTATCTTTCGGTCTGTCAGAAAACTCCCTATTAACAGACCCATCTTTCCCCTAATTCCCCAATCATAAAGAGTTCTGAGAATATTATGACGCCAAGTCATATCATAAGCCTTCTCTACGTCGAAGAAAATTGCAATGGTATGTTGGCGCAAGGCAAAACTATTTTGGATGGCGTTGTCTAAACAAACAAGATTATCGGTTGTAGATCTATTGCGCCTGAAGCCGTATTGGTATGGAGACAGTAAACTTTGCCTTTCGATATGCCATATCAACCGATTATTGAGCATTTTTTCAAATAGTTTGCCAAGGCAACACGTAAGGGAGATGGGTCTATAATTCGAGGGCATTTCTGGGGTTTTTCCTGGCTTTAAAATAGGAACAACTATTGCAGTTTTCCATTGTTCTGGATATTCGCCAGACTGCCAGATCCTGTTATATAAATGCAATAGCGAGTTTTTTCCTGAAAAGGGTAGATTTTTCAGCATAGAGTATGGAATTCCGTCCGGGCCTGGAGCTGTATCATTGCAAGACATGAATGCATGCTCCAACTCTGCCATGGTGAAATCTTGGTTGTACTCGAAACAAACGTCTGTGGCAAAATCTAGGCGTACTTCTGTATCAGCAATGATACGTCGAAACTCTGGCGAGTAATTAACAGAGCTGCTAACACTTCTAAAGTGCTCTGCCATGATTTCGGTCATAATCATTGGATCAGACGCCGTCCTATCAGCAGTGACAAGTCGTGACGGAAGATTATTTGTCTGTTTGCCAGAGATCTTCTTGATTTTACTCCAGATTTCACCAGTCGATGAGGCAGGTGTGAGAGAAGACACATATTCTTGCCAGCTCCTACGCTTATAAATTAATATTAGTTTCCGTGCTTTCGCCCGGTATCGTTTAAACGTAATACAATTTTCGGGTGTTGGATTAGATTTAAATCGATTAAATGCTTGCTTTTTCCTCCTAACGGCGCTAGCAATTTCGTCATTCCACCACGGAACGACTCGTTTTGGCAAACGCCCCGACGATTTCGGGATGCTGGATGTAGCTGCCTCTAGAATAACAGAGGTTATGTTATCCACACATTCCGAAATATTGTTTGGGAAAAGGATTTGTGGTATGGCCTCTGCATACTTCTCCCAATTAGCTTTTTCTACAATCCAGCGTGGTGGTAATGACGATATTCCAAACTGCAGAGGAAATGTCATGCAGATCGGAATGTGATCTGAAAAGATTTCTCCTTCCATAGTGGTCCATTCAATGTGTGTTGCAATGGTTGGAGAACATATTGATAGGTCAAGACAAGAGAGGACGTTAGATCTAGAGTTAACGTACGTGGGCTGTCCAGTGTTTAAGAGAAAGAGGTCATTGTCGGAGATAACATCTTCCATAATTCTGCCGTTCATGTCCGTGCTTTCGGATCCCCACATCCGATTATGGGAGTTAAAGTCACCAACGAGGAGATATGGTGTGGGCAACTGATTGATTATGTTGTCCATGTCAGCACGGTTTCTCGGTCCGCTAGGTAAGTAAACATTGCAAACAGTCATCTTAATCGGATGCGATAAGGTTACTGCTACGACTTGAACGGCAGAATTGAGGACAACCTCCTCAGCAGCAATGTCTGTTCGAACGAAGACAGCCACGCCGCCATTTGCTCTTGCACCATCTATTCCATCGCATCGAAAACATTTATAACCTCGGAGATTAAAATTCTGATTGGCTTTCAACCTTGTTTCCTGAAGGCAAAAGCAAAAAGGTTTTTTGTCCACAATGATCTTTTTAATTTCTGGATAATGGAAAGTAAGACCATTACAATTAGCTTGGATTAGAAAATTGTTGTAATTATCCATCAAATAAAATTATATTTATTTACAAGTGTATATTTATCTACGATCATTGTAGAACAAGAAGGAGAACTATTAAATTAATATGAGTATATAAAAAAAAAATAGGAGGAAAATTAAAGCGTGCTTTAACAAGAATTATTATTCACCCGAACATGAAGAAGACGGCCGACTTCTCGGTTTGCCTTTAGGCCATCCTTTCTTCTTCGCTTTGGCGAGTCTTCCAACTGAAGACTCCGAATCGGTGTGGGATGCAGTATCCGATTTTTGGGATTTTTGGGAATTTTGGGAAAAGGGGAAAGAAGACTTTTCAATTAGGGATGGGTTCTCAGTGTCGGTTGTAGGTTGAGACATCTGAGTGACGGCTGGGGGAGGGAGAAAAGGATGGTTGATTTGGGATGAAGTTTGGGGTGTAAACTGTAGGATGGTAGGTTGTTTGGACTGAACAACTTTGTAGCCCTCGATTGTGCTTTTCACCGCTTCTTCAATCATTCTTTTGATCTCCGGTAACAATACGGAGACGGAAGGTTGTTGCTGTTGCTGAGCTACTCTGGCGTAAGTGACCTGTTGTACTGGTGGAGATATCCGCAAGTATTCCTGTTTCGCTTCAAAGTAACTAAGTCTCTTAAGAGTTTTAATCTTTTGTATCGCAACTTCCTGTTTATAGACAGGACAATTAAAAGATCGGGCCGAGTGCAGCCCGTCGCAGTGAATGCATTTGAAAGGGATTTCGCAAGGTCTCCCTTGATGTTCAGCTTTACCACATACACAGATCTGTTCCCTACGGCAATTTACCGCTGTATGTCCGAATCTTTGACACCGGAAACATCGCAAGGGAGCGGGGATGTATGCTCGCACCGTCAAGGAGTAGAAAGCGACCTTTATTCTCTCTGGTAGACGAGTACCAATAAACGTGAGGAGATATGACGCTGTGTTTTGCACTTCACCTTGTCGCCTAACTGTCATACGTTTTACCTCGACGACTTTCTGAGATTTCAGTTCATCTTTAATTTCATCGATCGAACAATTATTCAGATCTTTGCATGTTATTATACCCTTAACGAAATTTAGGGTTCTGTGAGCGTAAACTTTGACCTTAAATTTATCAAACACTGTAACTTTAAAAAGATGTTTTGTTTGTTCTATATTTTCTAATTCTACTAAAAGGCCTTCCTTGATTTTTCTAACGTTCCTTACATCTCCAACTAACTGTTTTAGAGTTCTACTAATAATGAACGGACTAACATTCGAAAAGTCTTCACCATCTTCGCGTTCTACTACTAAATAATTAATCTTGGAGTAGCTCATCGCTACCGTTCCTGTTAATGGCTCCACAATCTCAATTTCCGGTGATGATTCACCAGACTTTTTTCTTTTATTTTTACGCGTATCAGAATTACCTGATACAGGATTTACAGGGATTAGGGAAGTGGAATGGTTGGGAGAGGGTAAAGGGGATGCTAAAGGAGTGGTTAATGGGGTAGAGCCGGAAAGCTCCGGATTTAAAATATTTTCAATTATACTTGTCATATAAAAGAATCCCTAACTTAGGGGAGCTGCCCCGGTGGGGTATACCCATGTCAGTGGGATCACCACCGACACCAGCAAGTTCCCCTGCTGCACCGGGAATATGCCATGTTGGGAGGAAAAACATCTCCCTAGAGCTCCAGTCCCTTACTGATTGAAAACTTTCGGGGATCCCACGCCTCCGACGACGTGGGCACCCCCCTAAGCGCTTGCCAGGCCGGGGGCCTGCGGAAGCTTGACTCCACTTCAGGTGAAGTGAAGCTACACCCCGCAGCGCCAGCTCGTACGTCAAATCCAAAACCATAATCATTTGCTTAAGCCAGTCCATTGCATAGGTCGTCATAGAAGAAATAAGGAAAATTAAAAGGTCCCCTAGCCCTCGAATACTCTAATAGCGTCGGGGCCTGGAAGGAACAAGAGTTGGTCAAGGGAGACCTGATAGAAAAGAAAGACAGAAAGGGACCTGTCCGTAAGGCTAGTTGAAGTATAGACAGGCCCAGCTAGGGTACCTCGGGTTGCCAGCCCCTGTACTCACAAGGTGTGAGCCCCTCAGGGTTTCAGAAATATTATTAACAGATGGAAAGTGATTGCTTAAAGCATTTACTATTTCTATCGGTTTACTAAAGGAAACATCATTTTTAAATAATTTTCCTTGTAGTTTACTATAACCCTTTTTGCTCCGTATAAAAGACCAGAGATTCTTTGTGTCGGTGGCAATAGATTGCTCTACTGTTTTCAAATACTCCATATGGGCATCTTTAACTCTAGACTTGATTAGAATTCTGAGTCGATTCAATTCGTTTTGAGCAAGCACGCAGCCTGTATGTCTACATTTTTTATATTCTTTACTTTTAAGGTTAATAAGTACAATTATGTCACGTGAATACCATCTAGGATACTGAGAGGGCTTATTGTTAAACACAGGCATATGAGTATTAAGATGTGAATACAATATTCCAGAAAATATATTACATGCCTGATCTATATCATTCCATTCATTAAGTAAATACCAGTCTACTTCAAGTAAGGCATTATACAGATTGTGATAGTCTGCTTTACGAAAATAGTCATTAGTCATAATTATAGTCATTAGAAGTCTTCCCGTTTTGTTTTAGTTGTTTAGCAATAATGTTAAGTAGTATAGTTAGCAATAATGTTAACCACACTTAATTATTCTCTGGATATGGTGTGTCTAACAGCCACACAATCCATCTTAAACACTTATATTTTAATAACAACAAAAGACTTTTGTTAGTGTTCTTCGTTAAATATACTCAGGACGTTGCTGAGTGACCTGAAGATAATTGACCATGTGCTTACTATTAGTCTCCAATTATTTTCTTTAAATAAGGTTACAAATTTTTTCGTTGCCATAAATTACTTTTGTACCCGAGACCTACTCTTAACAAACCATTACAAAACTGGTACAGTGATTAATATATTTTATATTTGGGGGAAACTAACGTCCCAAGTAGCACATGATATAGGCTAAACATTGTTTTCATATTGACCCCATATTGATTCAGTTTTAACGCAATATTGGTTTGAAAATGTTGTAAACCAATATTACCCCAACATTATTTTATTATAGTTTCTGTCGATATTTGGGTTTATCAATATTGGCGTTAGATTGTTTTTTACAATGGTGATGTGTACAAAATTGTTCCAATATAGTATATTCCAATATATGGCCAATATTTATGTCAAGAATCAAATATCTATCTAGAGACATAAAGATAGTTACTTCGACAGTTTTATTGTACATAATTACGATGTACACAATTTATCTCAAAAGTAGTTTTCACTGACAATGACAATTCAGAATTAATTTGAATGACGTTCCTATCACTTAGATGTGAAGAAAATAATGAAACATGGCAACTGCGCGTCATGTAATATCGTTGCGTTTGTTTTGTAGTTCCGGTTGGTGGCTGACAATACGCTAAGCAGTTTCATGGTTGTTTCATGAAAGTTTTTGTTCGTAATCGACAAATCTTGCTTGTTGTTACTGTTATTTTTAATTATTATCAAGTTGTGAACATTGAGAAAGGAAAAGAGAACTGCGACTTCTATATCAATGACGTTAGGCATCGCTAATTTAAAATGCTGTAAAATGCTTAACTCTACATGTGGTACTGTGCATGTGTTAAGTTCTAAAATTTATATAAATGATTTCTTCCAGTTAAAGGTAAATATTTCCCCTAGAAAATACAATGTGAATATAGTATATTAAAGAACAAGTTTTATAAGGGTTGATTTGGCGCACGAATCCCAAGTTAGAAAACGAGCCGCAGGCGAGTTTTTCTATGGGATGAGTGCGCCAATGCCCTTATAAAACGAGTATTTTATGCTATTTTTTCTAATTTTAATACAAAAAAAATATTTTGGTCGTCTAGAGAATTTTGTATTAGTTGGTAACAGTTGGTAACACTCGGCGCCCACTTGAGCTTTTAAATCATTTGTCATCATCCGTCACTTCAAATAAATTAGTTATTACTTTTGTTACTTTATTAGTGTTACAAATAAATAAAATATGAGCGAAGACAACTTAATTTGCACTCCGCCCGAAATTCGCGAAATTGCCGAAGCAACAACGCAAAATTTGTTGCCTGACAAATCAGAAGCGGCATACAAAAAACAATTTGCCAAATTTGAAGACTGGCGAAAAGAAATTAATATTCAAACTGTCTCAGAAAATGTTGTGTTGGCATACTTTGAGTCCCAGCGGCAAAATATAAACCTTCCACTTGATCAATTTCTTGACATTTTTGAACTTGGCTGCTTCATATTGCTTGAAACGGCTACAATATTGGGTGTCATCGGCACTTGTTCCTTTTACATAGCAGAATTTGTCTTTCGAGTAGCTACTAGAAAAGAAAATAAAGAAGCAAAGATGATTAAATCGATGATACGTGTCTTGTTTATAGTACCATAAAATTACAAACATGAATTGGACTTACTGATTTGTCCAAGCAGATTTGATGTAGGTACGAAACTTGTTTATGTTACTAATTAGGAATATCCAAAACCTAACCTTCTTTCCAAGTAAAAATAGACACCATAACTTCAAGTGAAATTTCATGTAAGTAACAATCAACAAACAGCGAACCAATTCAACGATATTAATTAAAAATTTATCGGAGGTTGACAATTTTGACAGATACTTGCAGTTTGAAGTTGTCACATTCCATGCATTACCCATCCAACCCTTAAAAACTAAATAACCCTATAATTCATTAAAGTACAGTGTACTTTTATAGATAGCCATAAACGACTCCTACTGATAGACGTTAATAAACGTACTACAAACGCAAATTAGAAAAAATAGAATATGTACTTGAATAATGTAAGGTTAATTATACTTGTAACTAGCACTCATTTAATTTGGACCAAAATATTGGCATTAGTTATTGGTGCAATATTAGTATGAGTCATTGGGCTATCGTTGGCATATGCTGTTGGGCAAATATCGGGCCATGTCGTTGATAAAATATTTGCATTAGAGAAAGAATGAGTACTGTGGAGCCACACAACCTTGACTTTTCATTGACCTCCTTTCACTTTCCCCCTCACCAAGCCACGCCCTTCTCTGCTTGCCCCACTTGTCCCCAAATAGTGGATAGGGGCTTACAATTAGAAACAAGTGGGAGTAAGTAGAGAGGAACTTGGAGACAGGTGGGGCAAGTAGAGAGGGGAAGTTAGGAGACAAGTGGGACAAGTAGAGAGGGGTTTGGAGAAGGGGCGTGATTTGGGGAAAGGGCAAGAAGAGAGGGGTGTTTCTTATAAAGGGTGTGGTTTGGGGAAAAGTAGGGCAAGTAGAGAGGGGACAAGTGGGGCAAGTAGAGAGGGGACAAGTGGGGCAAGTAGAGAGGGATGTGACTTGGTGAGGGGGAAAGTAAAAGGAGGTCAATGAAAGGTCAAGGTTGTGTGGCTCCACAGTATTAATTCTTTCCCTGCTATTGTCAAATGTTGTTGGGTCAATATTGCAAAATGCTGATACTGTCGATTGGTTCAATATAGAGTAATTCGTTTGGCCCAATATATCTTCGGCATTGGCTTAATATTAGAACGATATGGGTGTGCTACTTGGGGTAGGTTCACATCACTGACAAGGTATTTTTGTCTTTCAACAACGTTAGTTTTTCCAAGTACGAGAGGCCGGAAAAGGCCCTTGTTTTTCAGAAATTATCTCGGTTTCAACAATTCCACCAACTAAATATAACTTAATAAAATAGAATAACCAAATAAAGTCATTAGCAGGGTAATACGGCGTTATTATAAACTTTTATTTATTTAGACCAACAGGCTCAAACATGCTTTTTATAATAAGTGGGATCAGAAATCATGAATTATCTAATAGAATCACTGTCTTCTTCATTGCGTGCCGTGCTCTGTTGCAGAGCGTTGGCATTTCCCTCCTATACTCGTGTTGTGCGTGTTCAGTGATCACAAGTATAGGGGACCTACAGCTTAAGGTGGACTCCGAACCACCCCAAGTACATAGTACTTGGATTTTTTATTAATTTCAGGGAAATTTCCTGGGCAAAGTATACCTCGGTGGTTTGCCAGAATCACTGTAAGCTGAAATATTTAAACAGATAATAATTGAAACAGGATAGTGAAGCATGAAGAGCACCGACCAGAAAAGAGTTGTTTTAATGGTTTTCATACCCGTGTAGAGGGAGATCTCCCTTTACTTAACTAAACATTTCGAAAAAACGAAACAAAAGCCTTCAAGGTCAAAGTCAAAAAGATTTCAAGTCTTCTGATGTCCTTTTTGTCGTTTTGGATTCCGAAATTTCCAAGATACCAACCCCCGAAAAACCGTCAAAATTTAGCAAGCACTCGGCGACTCCTCGACGGTGTTTTCGGTACCCCCACCTATACCGCCTCTGGGGCGGTTTTTGTTGGTGATGTATTCGACAGATACCTATGCACATTTACGTTAGCGTTTGAGCTTGTTCAGTCTTACAGAAGATAGGATGGCAAAGTGCACTAGGATCAAAGAGCGGGAAGGGCGATCAACCCAATCATAATTCCTCAGATTATGTAGTTAATGGCTTTGATGATTAGTTCACCGATACACTAGATATTCTTTGGAAAGTGCCATTATACGGGTATATCGGCTAAAGAATGTTAAATCAGTCCCTTAAAGTAAAAGCGCCCAGTAAAAGTTTATACAGAGTGTTGTAAAATGTATGGAGGTTAGTAATCACTTAGAATTTACCAGAATCACTTATTAATCGCTTAATCAATAATAATCAATAAATGTGAACACTAAACACATGAACAAGAACACTGAAGGTTCAAAGTGAACCTGAATATCGCTAATTAAATATTTTATATGATCCCGATTTCGTTTCCGTTTCTCGTTGCTATGAGTGTCTATCAGTGGCGTGCGGTCCATGGGAGCAATGCTTGCCTTGAGAATTTATTAAAAATAAAAACAATTCTAACAAAAATACTTTTGTAAAATTATGGTTATCGTTTATTTAAATTGAAATATTTATCAAATTAAAGCTCAATATCAGCTCTGTACAGCAAAAAGTATAATTATTTAGAGTACTATTTTAAATTAGGCTCATTAAACTTGCACGGAAAGGTAATACCGATTCAAATGTAATACATACACTTAATATAAGCACTGATTACAAATGCTCTTCTCTTAACCTTGGCGTGAATCAGCGAGCGCGGGGTGTTATAATAGACGGATGCTGTTTGGCTGGTTAACATTGTTTGGTCGTAATTTTTATTGTGCTTCGTTCCCAAATGTTTATTTATTATAATTTGGTTATTTGTTCGATTTAGTGTTACTTAAGTAATGTAAATCTGCGAATGAGACTGTATTTTGTCGCATTTTATTATTTTAATTTATAAGTTGTATTTTTTTAAAGACAAATAGTTCTATTTAGTTTGCCTGTATGCAAATTTAAAATTGCATTATCGTCACGACTGCAAATTCAACTGCTTCGGTGAAAGGTTCGAGTACCTTCGATATAGCCGAATCGGGACGATTTTTTGTTCAGTTTGTAAATTATTAAGAAAGGCAGATCAAAACCAGATCTTTCAAATTTAACAGCAAAGATTAAAACCTGTACCGGTATTTTGCTAAGAAAGACCGGAAAATAAAGAATGATAGTCAACAAATTTCATAAGTATAAAGTGTAAAAGTGCGTCTTTAAAAAACTTTTAAGCTTAATAATTATAACACTGTTTTTTATTGTACCTAGCAGGGGCGGATCCAGAGAAGTATTTTGAGGGGGAAATCTTTGGAAAAATAATTGTTTTAATAAATAATAATTAAACAAACATTATTTGTTTCTACTCTATGTAAACTTATTTCTAAATTGGGGGGGGGGGATTATTCCCTCCCCGTTAATCCGCGCCTGTACCTAGGTGTATTATAATTAAAATCGTGGTTGCTTCCCTAGCCTAAATTCTCACCGCACGCCACTGGTGTCTATGGTTAGTAGATCTTGACTACTAAGCATGACATTCACCCCACCTAGGCTTGAACCATTTTCCTTAGCACTGCCTGTCAACATTGTAGTTAATTTACTGCATTCAACGCAAACTAAACTGTTTGTCAAACGTTGAATAAAAAATCTTTACATTCTGCGGAACTACAATACGTAACCATGCCAAACCAGTCAATTAACATGAAGTTGAGGTTTTAGGGTAACTGTTTTAACAGGTGTTCTGTGAACTTGTCGTTGGTGTTCCAACAGGTGAAACTTGTAGGAGATACAAACCATAAAGTGCTATTTATTTATTATACAATATATGTAAATCGTATCAAATAGCGTGCTGTATAATTGGTTGCATATGTATAATGCTTATACTTCATTATTTTCAAATGTAACATAGAGTAAATTGCATATATTGCATTTTAACTTATTAGTACTGTATATATTTTATACGTTTTATAAAGTGGGTAACTGTTAAGACTTTTACAAAGGCAACACTTTGTGAAGGTTGATTATTGAAAGGTCATTACTGATCTGAGGCGACTTCCATCATATATCGCTTGCACTGATCCAATTTGTTTTGATTTATTAACACTTTCGGGCCAATTTGTTCGAGATCGCCAACGGTTAATTGGGAGAATGCAAACCAGTTAAGTTTCAGAAGCGACAGACTACGCTTCATATCACATCACTTGGTCTGGAAATATCTCTTAAGCATAGTTGTTACCAGACGCGAACTGATTGTAAGACCGCCACGTGGGCCGAACTTAAATGGGTCGTATAGGTTGCTCTTATTACAGGTGTCTTTATTATGGAGTAAAATAAAAAACAGGTATGGATGGTGAACCACCTAAATGTAAACTGCCCGGGTTGGTAAGGATTATCCAGTTGGTCACTGGTAGTTGTAGCTGCTCTGCTGATAAAATGATTCCATCGAATTTTGATTCGAAATTATGTTAAATTATTATTTTTGTGTATTACGTTTAAAGAATGATTTCTTTTATTATACTTAATTTACTAATAATTCCATAGGACGCTATTCTATATGATAGTTATTTTTTACTAGAATATACTTATCTTAGGAGTTGATGAAATTGAATGGTTGATTGAAATTGTCAGCTGTAGCTGTACAGCGTTTATAGGCTGTATTTTTTATAAGAAATGCACAGAAAAACTATCTTGTTAATGAATATGAAGATAATTAAATTACACAATTCTTATGCAAGTAAAGAGAATCTCAAAGCAACTTTCAAATGTATAAAAATTATTGCTCACTAGATATAAACAAAGAACTAATTTACAGACAATATTTGTCTGTTTTTGGTAATTATATTGGAATACTTTCACTTCTGAAACACTTCTGATTTACATGACATTATATTTTCCTAGACCTAATACATTTAGAAACTTGATAATCAACTTTTTGATTTTTTTTATGTGTGTCGTATATACTCTTTGCACATATAGAGAGAAATACAATGTGGAAAAATATGGACTACCCCTAATAATTTGGTAGTCTTCAGGTTTTTTGGAAAACGCTCGAACGCATCAATTAAATTTTCAGTTTCCCACATTCTGATAGAATTCATTTGTTTTTTCTATTGACATCTGTCAAAAATATGACATCATCGACATTTTTCTTAAATGACAATATATGGCATGTGATACATCATTTGAAAGCTCTTGTTTCACTCAGTATGTTCTTAAATTTTTGTGCGATTCTGACGTGCCGTTTCAAAACTATGCGACCCTTGAATTGTGAAAATTATCAGAAATTCATTCCCCGTATAGGAATAACTTTTTCTTGTTTTATCAGAAACAAAGCAAACTATTGAACATGGTTTTATTATCAATCAAACTAGAACAACGCGTAATAATTAAATAAAACAAAACAAGAACACAACAAAGAACAATCAAATAATCATAAAAATAATAATAAAATAAGAATGATGTGTTGAGGATAAAACACATAATAGAAAAAACTTATTTCAGTAAATGCTGAAAGTGACGACCGTTGACAACTTGACAGTGCCCAAGTTTAGAAACAAATTCTTGAACATTTCGTATCATTTCTGGTGAGATTATTCGTATTTCCGTTTTTATACGGGACTTTAGATCAGCAATATCTTCTGGTCTATTTTAAAAAAAACTTTAGATTTCAAATAACCCCACAAAAAAAGTCCAAAGGGGTCATATCAGGTGACCTGGCTCGCCATTCAATGGGAGCCCGTCGGCCAATCCATTTTCCTGGAAACATCAAATCGAAATATTCCCGAATATTGCTCCATCTTGTTGCAGCCAAATTTCTGGACTGGGCAAATCGGGATTGTTGTGGTCAGGATAAAGAGTGACTAAAGCTGACAAAAGTTCAAACTGCAAAGCATTCAAGTAGGCTTCACCAGTAAGATTTTCTTCAAAGAAAAATGTTCCTAACACTCTATCTTTCAATATGCCGGCCCATACATTAAGTTTCGGAGATGATTGACAATAAGCTTCTTGAATCCAATGTGGATTTTCTTTGAACCAATATCGACAGTTTTGCCTGTTTATAGTACTGTTGAGGTAAAAAGTTGCTTCACCTGAAAATAAAATATTTGCGGCAAAGTTTTTATCTTGATTACAAATTGGTTACATGATTTCGCAGAATTGGAGTCTTTGGTCGAAATCATCCTCATTTAATTCTTGTACTGGCACTATGCGGATTTTCTTCAACAGCCAATACGACGTCAAGCTGAATATTTTCATCTACCTTCGGCCTTCCATTTTTAGGTAAATTTTTAACATGGCCATGTTCTTCATATTTTCTTAAAAAGCAAACGATGGATTGCGAAATCGGCGTTCGGTCTGGATGAATTTGATTGAAAAGTTCACGTACCTCGTTAGTAGATCTGCGACGATCTCCGTAACCAACCATCATAAAAATTTCAATACGGTCTTTTTCACTGAGCGACATGTTTGGTTTATTAAAAGAGGAATTTTTGAATATAACGCAATGACAGTTGAATCTTACTAATGTTCAACTTTACCACTTGTCAATACTGACGTTAATTTTTGTTTGTGTTTGGCTTGTCTAAGCTTACTATGGTCAAAAATACTAATGCAACTTCATTGAGATATAGAATTTCTTTTTCCACCATGGATTTAAAAACAAGCTCAGGCCAAGAAACTTAATGTAAGGGCAGGCATTGAATGATAAAGCCTTAGGGCTGTCTTAGTAGGATTGATAGTTTGCTTTTTTCTGATAAAACAAGAAAGAGTTATTCTGTTACTGGGAATTACTTTCAGATAATTTTCACAATTCAACGCTCGCCATCTAGGAACATACTGAGTTGAACAGTAGTCAATAAAGAAAACAAATGAATTCTATCAAAATGTGGAAAACTGAAAAACTAAATTGACGTGTTCGAGCGTTTTCCATAAAACCTGAAGACTAATTACTATTAGAGTCCATACTTTTTTTCCACAGTTGTTGTAGAAGTTGTACATATGTACAACTTTTATGCCTCAGTATGTGTGTATAGAGTTCATATAACACGCATAAGAAAATAAAAAGTTGACTATCGCCTTTCTAAATGTAGTAGGCCTAAAAAAATTCTAATATCATCCCGTAAATCAGAACTTATTATTTTAGTCCTATACCAAATTTCAGACTTGTAGCATGAATAGCATTCCAATAATTACAAAAACATACTCTAATACTCTTTCTTCTTGTTCTTTGTGAAAGGAAGTCTCTTGTTCCTGTTTGTTTTTCAAAAATATTTCTTTATGTCTTGGGGGCATAAACTTCTGTTTACAATTGAAAGTTATTTTGAGATTCGCTACCTGCCTGGGTAGGTATTATATTGTAATTAAATTATCTTCATATACATTACTATTTACAAGATCGTATATGTGTATGTGAGTGTGCAGCTCTTGCATTTCCAGTTAGTGGATGTAGCGTAAATGCAGTTACGATTTTTTTAACGGTATCTTTTATTATCTACTATTGATAAGGACAGACAACTTCAAAACACATGTCCGATGGTACAACAGTCAATGCTTGCATGATAAATTTGCGAGTTCTTAACTTTTTCTGCTCCAGGCAATAGGCATGCCTATTAGCAAATCCAGATTAGCAAACATAATGTTTTTTACAATTAGATACATGGACTACAGTGTTGAAACATAAAATTTAGGATTACTTGTCTCCATATGAGATTTATGAGATAGTTACTCCCTTGCTCTATCTGGTATTGATATGCGTAGTAGTGATAACTCACGATATGATAACTTGCCATCTTTGTATCCCTAACATTCTTTTGTTTCAATTTTGTATCATTTCAATGACACGACTTGTGTCTTATGAATTTTATAATTTGGTCTACTTGTATAAACTTTGACTGTTCAAGGTTATCTTTTTCCGAAACTATAAAAACACGCAAAAGTATTATCTGTACAAAAAACATATAAAAAATAGAGCGAAAGATAATATGTTAATTTCAAAATTACACCCTTTTTTAATAAGATATTTGACAATACTTCACAGCTATTAGGAAACAGCCCACAAGCTGGACCAGTTACTTCTGTTCCAAAAGTTATAAAATATTATAAGAAAAATTATAAATAGATTATTTTTAGTTTTTATCGCAACATTGTTGCGTGTTTATCATATTTTCTTTATAAACAATTTATATCTTATTCAATTCTTTTAATTATTTAGATAACATTAGTGCACTATGAACTTTGCAAATGTAACTGGTTTTCATCAGCGAGAGCTAATTTAGAATTATCAGTACATTTTTAAATACATACTAGAAATACATAAGTACTGCAGTTGGAGTGCTAAATAAATAAATAATAAAATTGTTGTAATGAAAGACGCATAATAAACTTGTTGAAAATAATTTGATGACGACAAGAAGTCTATTATAGAAACAAAACAACTAAATAATGACACATCACATATATTTAAAAAATATATATATATATTTATATAATATATAGAATATGAGTTGCCTATTTTCAAAAGCGGTTATATCCGCGGATTCGAAATGGATGTAGCTACTTTTGTAAATAGACAACTCACATTATTAATAGTTAATTCTACGACTTAAATAATATTTTATCACATAAAAATACCTATACCTATTTTCTGCTTGGTACTAATGTTAATTAAATAGATTTTAAATTAAATAATAATATTAATAATTTTTCTAATTCTAACATACTGCACATCTCACTCATAGTCTGTGTGTTAATAGGCCACTATACACTAATCTAAATAGATTCAAAAGGTATATAACATATTTTTCTTATCAATAGAATAGGTAAATGAGGCAAGTAAATGATTAAAATAATAAGAATTGGGCTGCATATCAATATGGTAGTGGCATAGAAGAAAAGCAGCCACATTGGTATACTTGATGAATTATCAAAGAGCATGGCGTTGCCATTTTTTACCATCGCCACCTGCAAAATAAAATGTATATTATTATTCAAGCATACTCAACTAGCCTTAATTGATATAAAAAACTAAAATACCAAGCATAAACTATGCGTTTATGCAAAGTAGCTTTTAGCCGTGAAGGTTGTATATGTAATGACTATGTGTATGTATACATAATAAAATAAATAATGGCTATTTAATTCTATTTTATTAGTTACATAGTATTTGAAACAGTCAGGTACAGGTAAATAGTAACAGTAATACCTTAACAACTTAAGTAAATGATGTTTATATAAACATATGACCAATTAACAAACTCATATATTAATGATAACAGTCAATACACAAAATATGAATTATATCCATACCTATTTTATGGGTAGCTTTCATATGTATATTTGATGCGCTATGGAAAAAAGGAATCTTAACTTTCACCAAATCAAAAATTAATTTATTTTTGGAGAACGAGATTTAGAGTTTACCTACTCTTACAATTATGTCATAAAGTCGCATTTTTACACGGGGCCGAATTCACGTATAAGCAAAATAAGCAGTTGCATAGCGGCCAAAAAAATTTTCACAAAATATTTGCAGCTGTCGACAATATCTGTATCGGAAATATAATATATATTTTTAATTTTTTCTTTGTCCTATATGTATTTGTATTTATTATATATAAAGAGATCATAATTAGTGTATTTGTTTATCTATATATTTAAAACATAAGGCTTATTTTTGTTCCAGTTCGTTTGAGAATTCCACAGGGCCGATCTAAGCGATTCTTTTTTTATATTAAAGCTTTCGCTGTGTAGATTAGTCAACACTACTTAATTTTTTAATTTTTTAAATGTTTATATTTTTAATTTCAAAAACTCTAAAATGTTTAATTTGAGACGGACGAATCGGACATTCACTTGAGGCGCCCTCTCACTTTCTACGGTGGTGAGTTTCGTAAGTACTCCCGCTTATAAATATAAAAGGGTGATGTAGCCGTACACTTCCATCATTAATAAGCGGCTAACATGTGTTAATGTTAAGAAAATTATTAGGTTGCGTGGACAAAACCCGCATAGTTGAAAATTTTATTTATTGCTTATTCAGAGCAATAAAATAGCAAGTTTCATATTGTTTGTATAAAACGCAGGAAATTTGCCAACACTATGTTTATGTCATGTTTTTGAAATATGTATTAATAGACGTTTTCAAGAATGTTTTAAACAAGATCGATTTTTGATTTTATTCTTATGATTTCGTAAGGTAGAATTTCCGTATGTATGTATGTAGAATAAACCGACGGGGAGGGGTAAGCCAGAGACGAATATATGTCGGAAGAGAGGAGGGTAAGCTGGGAGAGAGGAATGCTAGGCTTAGAATTTTCAACTGGTTATGTTTGGTTGTGTTTATTTAAATAATCACTCACGAAAACCCGAAGGATTGTAATCACACATCGAATGTTGTATATAGGGAAATCCTTCAATGCTTTTGACCGTCATATCTTGACGAGGTTTCCCTAGTATTTTCTAAAATTAATTTGGGGGGGGGGTACAAAAAACATTGTGTTTAGGGGCCCCGTAATACCTACATCCGATCCTATCTTTACCTCAGCTAACAATAAAAATTGTAACAATTAATTAAATGATATTTTTGTAAAAGCCTGTAGGGTCGAGCAAAAAATCAACTTTTGAATTTCACTTGCGGCTAGTTTCCAAAAGTTGTCCATAGACAACTATTACCCATAGGTAAGTGTGCTAATTTCCCAAAATTTCAAATTTTTCGGAAAACGTCTTCAGGTGCCACAATAGGAAAAAACTTTGGCAAATTACCATATTTTTTTCAAATATATTATTACTAAAGAAACATTTTATTAATGTAAAGTGTGTTTTTTGAACAGGAAAGAAAATTGACATTTTAAAATAAAATATCTTAACGGTATTTAAAATTACAAAAAAAAAAAACAATAAAAAACCCAATTTCTCCGAAATTGATCTGAGATATATAAAATATATGGAACAAAACTTGCCTACCTATTCTTAGCAATCGTAGAATTTTCCGGATGATAAGGATTATTATAGAAAATTTAGAAAAGTTACACAGTTAAAAAAAGTTTTACACTAGCGTGCACTAGGCCACTCTAAAAGTCCAACACATTTAGAGTAAAATATCTAATCTATATCTTCGTATAGATCATAGACTTAACTTCAATACAATGTTAGTGTAAATCTATCACACTCCAAAACAATGATATCATTAATCGTTTGTGGCAACTTTATCACGCTAAAACAGTCACATAATTAAAATACATAAATAAATAAACTCACAGAATAAAAAGCTACACTACTTTTACTCTAAGTTTTAGTACTTTCTAAAGTACTAACATCTAAATAGAAAACAAATTATACGAAAGTTTTATAACAATCCACTCTAAATGTATTGAACTTTTAGAGTGGTCTAGTGTTAAAATTTTACTCTGAATTCCTTACTGTGTAAGAAATATTCCGTATCTAGACGAAATTCTAAGTCCAATATTTTTCTGGCTAAGGCTCGAAACAAACTTCTTGATATGTGTTACTGTCAGTGCACAGATTTTAAATCTTGCAATTGCGAAGATAAGGTACCAATAAAAGAACGTGATTTTTTTAACAAATCAAAGAAAAGAAAGGAAAATGGTAATTGATGGAGTGGACCAAGTGGAAACGAAATCATTAAAAAGGAAAATTGAAAGAAAAACAAAAACCTTAAAAAGAAGTGAAGTTCATTCGTTCTTGATTTTTAAACCAATTCCATCAACAAGAGCTTTAGAAAATATTAATGAAAGTACAAGTAGCGATTCAGAAAAAGACGATCCAGAGTTTATCCCAAAAACTGGCATTTCCTCAGCGCCTTTAGAACCAGACCAGCCCAGCACATCTCTAATTAGAGTTAATTTGGACAAATTGGCTTTAGTGCCGAACGGGTGTTTCAGTTAGATCGGCTGCAATGTTAGCGAGTGCAGTTCTTCAGGGTGTGGGAATCGTAAAAGAAAACGACAAATCCAAAGTAATTTACCGAAGTAATATAAGAAGAGCTAGAAAGAACAATCGATTATTGATACGGCAACAGAACCATCTGAGAACAGTGAAGTTCAAGGCATTTACTTTGATGGGCGATAAGACTGCCCGATATATTTCTATTGGCAAAAAATGCATAAAAGGGTGGTCTTAAAAGCACACATCGCTGTAGTTAAAAAACCTCGAGTATGTAGGCCATGTTATCTGCAACTACAGGAGCTGCGAAAGAGATAAACTCACGTTTATTCGAATTTTTGGAACAAAAACTTGATATGTGTTATAGTAGGAATCGGCTGCGACGGTACCGTGGTTAATACGAGTTCTAAAAACGGAGTAATACTTCAGTTAGAAAAGAAGCAAAGCTAAAATCTAGGTTAGAAATGCCAAATTTTAACACTAAAAAAGAGTTTCATTAGTTTTTTAAAGGAAGTGGGGGGGGGGATGAACTCCAGGTACGGATAAGGTAACTCCAGGTCTGAGGTATAATAAGCCCCCCGAAGCAGATTTTTTTTTAATAATTATATTTGAATAAATATGTTACATATTCTCTGTAATAAAATTATATAATACTTAATAGTTTAATGCCGAATATCGGCTTATTGTAATTATAAATAAATGTTTTTGCATGTGCATATAATAATTATAGAGAATGAATTATTTTTGAATAATAATGAATGATTATATTTTTATTTACCCCCATGCACATCATAATTTTCTACCTCCTTTTTTGAGATGAATAATATTTTAAAATTAGCCCCCAACTCACAGATCTTCCTGTATCAAGTTTTACTGTAAGTATTCTTTGTTCCATAAAATGTTACTGACAAGATCTGATAGGGCATAACCCTCCTCTTAACTATAGCCCTAACATATTAATATTTGTTATCGGCTTTTACATTACAAATAACTTGCGTGTATGTGGTGATCTAATTTATGAAATGCACGCTTAACGCCTAACTTCATTAGTGAATTGAGGTGAACAATTTTATGTGGCAGAGATAAAAAGTAATTATTTGTGGCAAGTTTGGATAACAAATTACACTAGTCGTTACAAATAAATCTGTACAAGAAGTTTTGTTGACATTTTTTAGATTTTTATCATAATTATATAACATTTTTTTGTAATATACAGAGCTTATAAAGTGTTCTTCCTTTAGTAAATCCAAACTGTTCAGAGGCAAGAATGTTATTTTTATTTATTATTTGGTTTTAGTACCCTACTAAGTAAAGCATTTTTGAATATCTTGTGTTACTATATAGCTGACCTCAGCTGCTAAGGAAAGATTCGTAATAATTTTAGACCTAAGTCTAAGAGCTAATTCTAAGCTAACATCTAAGAAATAATTAAATGTGTAAAAAGATGTACTGCATGGCTAACGTTACAAGCAAAAATAAGGCTTCTTTTTGCAAGTTGAACGAATCATGTAAACATGTAGAATACAGATTTTAGAAGCCGATATTTAACCATAGATTACGTGTATAGCATTAGCCAGATCTTAGAAAAATGCAAGAATGTAATACAAAAACGGAGTATTACAAGACTGACTAGAGTGGAAGATATTATACAAGAGAATAGATTATGTAAATGAGATTGAGCAGGAAACATTATTAGAATAAAAAGAAGAAAAGACGGACTAGCAACAAGAAGAGATATTAAGTGGACGATGGATCTTAAAGAGGCTGAATAGTTTTTAATAACATTAAATAATAAAGTATCAGACCATAACGTGTATTTTGAGACTCGCCCTACATACTGACAGGTTTGGTGAATGGTATGAAATGCTTACTCTAAACTAACGTTAACACTTCAGGAAAACGTCAACGAAAACGTCGAAAAAGTCACCTCGCAATAATACTCCGAAATTCTCTTCTGGTCTAGAAGGTGACTCTTGCTTGATGCTAGAAGTGAAGTAGTAGTACTTCACTTTTGACAATGTCGCATGGTGTAGATGCAGATGTAGATCTGCAGGAAACTCTATGAGGAAACTTCCCAACAGAATTCAATGAAACTTGGCATAGAGTAGGTGCAGGAGTAATACTTCACTCTAGCAATAGGAAACATCCACCTCAAAGAACAAAAGAAAAGGGGACCTTTTAATTTACAATATAAAAAAGAATACCCCACAAAATATATGATGAACAAATGTATCTTATAATATACGATGGTTTATACATTAAATGATTATATCTGTAGGTATACTAAAATGTGATATTAGGTTAAGAACTATCTTATATTGCAAAATATATTCATTTGTTTATATATTTTTGTCATGTATTTATTTTTCATATTTTAAATTAATGAACACCCCGATATTTCATTTTGGTCTAAGAAGTAGTTTTTTGTTGTTGCTAGTGTGAAGTATTGCTCTTGCACCTACTCCATGCAAAGTTTCATGATATTCTGTAGAAAAGTTTCGTCGCACCGTCTCGAAATTGACAAAAATACTCAAAAACCTTGCAAGAAGCGGTGTAAGGAAAACCCCTGATAGCAATTTATGAAACGTCCCATGGTGTAGATGCAGATGCAGTACTTCACTTCTGGCAGCAAGAAAGGGTCACTTTCTAGACCAGAAGAACATTTCGGAGTAAAGATTGTTCACTTTCTTGAAGTCTACTTTTAACAAAAATAAAAGTAGACAAATTAATATGCGTCGGAGATCGTATGAGTTCAAAATCTTCGGGAGTCTTGTTTTGTTATTTGTGCAGGCTTCTGTAGTTTTTGCGAAAGACCTTATAAACAATGTCAAATAAGTAAAAATCAGCTTTGATAAAACTAAACCTAAACAAGGATAAATGAACCTATGTTGACAATATGTCACGTAAAATTACATTGTGTGATTATTGGTGATTCTTTAAAGATTCAATAGCACACGTAGAAAATAAAAATACGTACTAGTAATAAAACTTCGATATGATTTTACATAACCATAAGTAATGTTAGGGTAAATAACTAAAACTAGGGTAAATCCACGTCTATTCATTATATTATAGTATTGAGCAAAGATTTATCTCAAGAATTTTCAATTTCTATAATCGTATAATTTCACACAGTTGTGTGTCTATAGAAAAAGAACAAAAATTCAGTTTTTAGCTTTCTATTTTTATTACATGGTAAACGTTACTGAAGCCGTTAAGAATTCAACAATGGTACCACAGGCACCAAACAACGTCAAGTTCCAAAATAAAAAATGTAAAACTCAAAGTCTCACCCACCAAATGGAATTAATGTGTACAAATTACAGATGGTACACCGAAACAGATCGTTTCGAGTTTATTTACTCTTTTCAGTCGGAGATAACTGTCTGTGATTTGCAGGCACCATCCTGGGTTTTATATATGAGTCCTGAATAACATTAATACCTAACTAAATAGTCCAAACATTTAGTGGGTGAGACTTTGAGTTTTACATTTTTGACCTTATTAAAAAAACACTTTGTGTTAGCAATTATGATATAAATATTTATATTTTTAATTTGATCTGTAGTGGTTTCAATGTGGTTTGCTATTAAAGGTCTTAAATTAGTATGACATCACAAATAAGTATGACAATTTTTTTATTTACCACTATAACGGACCACTATAAGAGCATGAAATTTTTTTACAAGAAATACACTCAGGATTGTCTCTTCTACAGACAAAGTGTGTCTACCGGACACACAGGCCATCTTAAATATAAAATATGTGTATAACATAAAAACGAGCAAAAATGTTTATTAATGTTTTTTAATACTCCCCACTGATTCTTAATTATTAGGTGATGTTAGATAAAATATAAAAAATGAATTTATAATTTAAGCATTTAATTTATTTTGGGGGAAAATGTATCTAGTATCTAGATCCGACGCCTTAAGACGATTGCGAATAGAACCGCTATGCTCGTTCCGAAAAGGAACAACGACGAGGTCAAGAATGGGCGCATATGACTCAGTAAGTACATAAGACCCTCCCTTCCCCCCGAAAACATTCCGAACGGTCACATATTTAATTAAGCTGGCGGCGGCGGTTTTACATTTGCACATATTTCGGGTCGAAACGGACAAAATTTTTTTTTGCGATTTGCAAGACACGTTTGAAATTTCACGTCTTTGTCGCTTTGGATTCCGTAGTTTCTTTCAATCCCACCCTCCGAAGGAACGTCAAAGTTGAGAAAACACTTGCCATCCCACGTAAAGCATCAGTCGGTTGGGATGGTTGGGAATCCTAACTTACGACAGGGGTATACCAATACACCAATCTAACGAATTTTGGTCACACAATTGTATTACTTTACTGTGCTTTCTAGCCGTGTGTCCGAGAGACACACTATGATTTTAATGAAGTGCATCTAAATAACACTAGAAAGTCGATGGGATAGATTCATGACGACCGAAAAAATATTTATCCAAATATAATTTATGGTCGATTTTTATTAGTTTCTGAGATATAAGAAGTTAAAGTTTCATTATAATCGTTTTCTTTGTATTTTTCTGAAAATACGTATGGTACCATAACAACATTTTGTACCTTGGTATTTCTGTTACTTTTGTACTATTTCGCAACTTTTATTTTCAGTACTATCATTCGGAGTGGAGGTATAGGGTAGAAGAAGTTGGTTGATTTGACATGAAATCTTTCACTAACTTAGGATTTTTTTTATTTTATAACCTAGAGAATCAAAAATACCGACCAATTTAATAATTTCGGTATTACTTGTTTTAGGGCGCCATGGATCTAGGTTTTGATTATACTCGTATTGGTATTGTAAGTCTTATTAGTTAACTTTGTAAGTACAAACAATTTAAAAACCACACATCTTGTTATCCGCATTCTCATTATAATATTAATTCATTTGTGTGCAGAAGTTACATAATTACCTACATATACAATTTTTCACATTAGTTTTCCTTGTTTTCCACGGTTTTTAACTAGATTAAATAGCGTTTAATTGCTTGTTTACTTATGTTCAATTAGTACTTAGCATAGTTAATTTATGATTAAAAATAGAACTTATAGTAATGGTAAATACATGAAAATACATTTTATTATAGCTACGTACTATTTTGAAATAAATAAAAAAAAAATCATTTAATTGCTATGGCTATTTTTCTTCTTATATTTCTCTATTTCTTCTTAATTAGTACTAAAATGCTAAAAGTAAGTGAGTGCTAAGGATTTATTGAAAGTTAAATAACAATATTTTTGAAAGTTCTACCTGTTTTTTAAAACAAAAATGTTTTGGAGCGTATTTCAAAATGAAGAAACAAAAGCAGAAAAAGCTGTGCAAATGTAATATTAGAGCTTACCCCTTGTTATCCATAATATGCATGTATAATCATTTTAATGTATTTTTAAAACGTGAAAAGTACATGTAAGCACACAAATGTACACTAATTTTAACCCATAGTGAGCACATAAATACTGCAATATAATCGTAAGTACTTACATAATCCAAAAGTAGGTCTCACTTTCTTTTTCCTTTGATTGCTTGGATGAATTCGTTTGTTCTGAATGCGACTGGAAGCTGGCGTTTTTCGAATAGAGTTGTTCAACAAATACGTTTAAAAAATGCAATGCCATTGTTGTAAATAATTTAAGGTTAACTTTGTACTGTAGAAAAGTCGGTTTCTTCAAGGCGTAATACTATTTAAATACCAAATACATGTACTTGCACATAACTTTAACTGTTTATATTAGTAGATTATTGATAATAAATGATACTTTAATTAAGGATACAAAGTACGAATGATATTTATAACTTTATAACAATACCAATTACGATTTATATGATAAAGAGATTTATCACGTCTTAATGACCAGAAACGGACCACTTGAAAATTATTTTTTAAAAAGTACTTTAAGATATTTATTCACTCTTTTGTGACGTATTTTAGCTTTATTTACATAACTAATATTTTCTTTGTTATTGTTGTTGTTTTCATTGGTGATGCGTATGCTGTTCTTAGCAACTAGGATACTAAAATCCTGTTTGTTTGATAAGTAAATACGAGAGGTGGCAACCTTCATTCGAGGTTATTCGAATGAGTATATGTAAACTTTCCCCCTACTAGCCTACAAAAATATCCATATATACTACTCACTGCTGCCAGCAAAATACAATCACCAATACCTCTAATGCAGTTTATATTTTAATTATTAAAACAGTGAACTAAAAACCTAACAAAAGAATATTCTACGTCTTAGTCTACTATCATAATATACTATATATATATTCAACATCTACTACCAATAATGCAGTAATAAGAAACTATCTAAACTAGGAAGTTTATTTAAACAAATTCCATGTTTATTTATAAACTGTTACATATTTAAAAACCATTTGCCCTTCTTTTACTTTTCCGGATTTCATAATTTAGTGAGGCATCAAAATTTTGTTGTTTTAAAATTTTCCATATTTACATTTGGTAATGAAGAATAATCATAACAGCTAAATTGAAGTTAATATATAATAATAAAAGTGACAATAGAACTTTTAAAAAATTTCCTCTTCAATAATTTTAAAGCAGCGCCACAATTAAATTATTCCAAATTATTAAAATATATCCAAATTAACTCGTGGACCGTGTTATGTGCCAATCATAGGCGCCGAAAAAGCTGCCTTATCAAAATTTTAATAAGGGCTGGCCAGTTCAGAGTTTTACTAACCGTACTAAACACGGTCTGTTAATCATTAATTAAACTTCTACATACAATAACAATACAACGTACAAAATTAAAACACTCAAATCGAATTTAGAAATTAACCTGTGTTTTTAAACAATTGTATGTATTGATAGTAACATGAGAAATAAACAAAAAACAAAACTATGCAATTTATTAAAATTATACAGAAAAATATTTTCGAAGAGAAAGATTGCATTTTAAATTGTGTATTGTAAAAAAATAGATTTAAAAAAATCTGTCAACTGGAATCGAACCTGGAGCGGCAGTGACTTCAGGTTATTATCACCCCGGTCTGACTAACTAAACTACGGTATCATGTCGACGGTCGAGTACGCCACACTTATTTTTAAAATAGTGTACTCATTTTTCTTGATGTCGCTTTAAAAAAGAGACTACTATCGAATGCAAAAGTTCCGAGCCCTGTGTTTGAATGCGCATAGCAAAAAACTAACCTCTCAAATTAATTCAAACAAAAACAGTTAGATAGAAAATTTATTTTTGTATAAGATAGTAAATTTGTAAAATTATCTGATAATTGGTTTTTGAATTTTCGCAAATTATGTTACAAAAAGTCCGTTTTTTGGGAGTTTTGACTTTTTTAATAATTAATATTTGACAGAATTGAATGTAATTTTATGTGCAAGTAGCTAATAGTGTTGTATGTACGTCGAAATTTTTGTAATTTGATATCTGTATTATTTCTCAGGTTATTCTATGAAATAGAATGCATTCTGGTGCCTTAATAAAACAACAAATACGTATTAAAGAATTAATTAATAAATAATTCTTTAAAAAAATTATTTATTAACTAATTTGTGAATATTTCAAAATAATAGAATTATTGATTTATTAATTCGTGAATAATTTCAAGATTTGTTGTCGTATGTCCTATTTTATCAACAAAATACTATCTTTTGTAAACAAAAAAGATTTTGATTAAGGCACCAGAACACCAGAATGCACCCTCTATTTAAAAGAAATTTTGAAATCCAAAAAAATAATTTTACAAATTTACTATCTTATACAAAAATAAATTGATTATCTAACTGTTTTTGTTCGAATTAATTTGAACGGTTAATTTTTTTTACTATGCGCATTCAAGCTCAGTGCTCAGAACTTTTGCATTCGATAGTAACGGTAATTTATTTTCTCGTCATTTAGGATATGACTACTGTTTAAGCTAATAAATAAAGTGATGCCAGAAATAACAACTTTATTTACTTGGGGAGATTTTACAATCGATTTTTTAAAAGTGTAAGGTCAATCCTTATAGGATCATTCCATGCGAAATCGATCACTGAAATCGGTCGATCTCATGGATTTCAATGAAAATCAATTATGAGGTAGTAATCAACTAAAGAACATAACTTTCATTCGTCAATTTTCTAGATTACGCAGAACTTTAGAAATATTCAAATTCAAAAAATCATCAAAACTGCTTGCACGTCTTTAAAGAAATATAAATATCTCGAAAAGTATTTATCCTAGAACAAATATTTTTTTATATATGGCTCGCGAGAAGACGGGCTTTTTGGAAGGCCTAACAATTTTTTGTTATCAAACGTATTTTTATTCTTTTTTAAAAGAAATATTTTTAAAATGCAGAAAAATCGGTGTGGTCACATTTTTAGAAATCTGAAAAAAATTGTACAGATTCTTTGAACATTTCTGTATGTAAATGCCAAATGGCCAGCTGGGCAAGCTAGTTAGTAACAATACGGTCCATAATCCTAGCGATCTGTCTTAACTAAAACTAGTGTACATAAGGTAAATGTATATCTGTGTGGATATGATTATAACTACTAATTAGTTAATTACTTATGTATTTAAATCGATTTCTTCGGGTGTGATACATAAAGTATTTTTCTTGCGTCTGTCAAAAACCCTAAAATATAATGCAACAGCTTATTTAATTTAAGTTTTAAGGTCACTTGGGATAATTGGGTCATAGCTTTACAAGTATCTTGCTTTAAACTCTTTTTAACATTTTTATCATGAAGTACATAAGTTTAGGACTTTTTTTCTAATATCTTTAATATATTTTCCAAAAGAAAATGTAAAAATAAAGCAGCTCTAATCCCAACTACTGTATTACAAATTATTTTTACAAAACATGTTAGGTGGTTTAATTCACCCAATAGATTGGGGTAAATGGAACCATCATCTATATTTTATATCCAGATTACTTTATAAAAAGCTTTGGGTAATTGGGACACTCTAAGGATATTAATTAAAATGTCCCCAAAAATTAGGACTGCTGTAGGAATAGTTCAGGAATTATCGCAGCTAAATCGGAAGAGTGTATAGGGTATAGTCGATAAAAATTCACGTAATTCTCATAGGCGTTTAACGATGGTTTTACCTTTTATTAGCAAAGTTCCAGTTACAATAAAGATTAGTAATAGTTATTTATGGTACAAGTGAGTTAATTAAGATATTATGATAATTTTTGGAGTGGATGATATCATTAACTCACGTGTGCCACAAGTTCAAATATTGAATTTGCAATGTACCTATAGTTTAGTCTATAGTGTTTGACGGTAATAAATTTGACACTAGCCCGATGACTGAATTTTAATAACATAATACAACTAAGCTGGTGAATGGTTGCTAGTTACAATCTTCTATAGCACCCAATCTAACCCAGTAAACATCTTTTTTTTAATTTAGGCTCAAAAAGAACTCATTTCTGTAAACAAAAATGGTATTTAAGCTATTGCATTATAATATTTTAGCGTCTTTGTCGGCCGCAAGAAAAATGTTTTATGTAACACACCTGAAAAAGTCGTATTAAATACATAAGTAATTAACTAATCAGTAGGTATAATCATATCTGCACAGATATACATTTATCTTACGTACATTAAGACAGACCGCTGAAAATATCGACCGTATTATTACTTACTAGAAGGCAGCGAATGCGGGTTGCGCCGGCTGGCCGTAATCAATGGTGCGGCGGCTGCCTGCAACGCGGTCTTTGAAGATTTGTCCTGGCAAGACTATTAAAACGTCCAGCTTGCCATTTTGCATTTAAATACTGAAATGTTCAAAGAATCTGTACAATTTTTTCAGATTTTTAAAAATGTGACCACACCGATTTTTCTGCATTTTTAAAATAATTCGTTTAGAAAAAAAATACGTTTAGTAACAAAAAACTATTAGGCCGTCCAAAAAACCCGTCTTCTTGTGAGCAATATATATAAAAAATATTTGTTCTAGGATAAATATTTTTCGAGATATTTATATTTCTTTAAATACGTGCAAGCAGTTTTGATAATTTTTTCAGTTTAAATATTTCCGAAGTTCTGCGTAATCCAGCAAATTGATAAATGAAAGTTATGTTCTTTAGTTGATTGCTACCTCAAAGTGATTTTCATTGAAATCCGTGAGATCGGCCCATTTTAGTGATCGATTTCGTATGGAATGACCTTATATATATTCGTGGTTGATCATGCATGCAACAAACGAAGGCTCAGGGCAGGTATTCCGTCCCTTGAGTCCATCCCCACCCTTTTTATGCAAATGACCCGCGATCTAATCAATATTCAAATGAGGCGCGATCTAATTATATGCGCGCATTAAATTAATTGATCTAATTTAATTAAATTAAATTAATTCACGATATCATTTGCATATCTCATCTCTCATTTACCTAGCTCATTTTTTATATGCATACGCGAATTAAATTAATTCACGGTATCATTTGTATATCTCATCTCTCATTTGCATATCTCATATCTCATTTGTCATCTCACCTCTCTCCTCTCTCATTTGACATCTCTCATTTCTCATTAGTCATCTCTCATCTCTCATTTACATGTATCATCTCTCACATGCATACGCGAATTAAATTAATTCACGATATCATTTGCATATCTCATCTCTCATTTGCCTAGCTCATTTCTCATATGCATGCGCGAATTAAATTAATTCACGGTATCGTTTGCATATCTCATCTCTCATTTACATAACTCATATCTCATTTGTACATCTCATTTTTATATACCATTTGCATCTATCATCTCTCTCTCATAAATTTATTTTAAAATAAATCTTATGTTGTCATTCCTAATTGATATTTAAATATAGATCTATACGTAATTAACATGTAGAAACATCTAGGGTAATAATACGAGAAAAATTTATTTTCAAGTATACAAAGTGCCTCTAAAGATTACTGTCAATCACCAGTCGGATTATCTCTGTTGCATTTTGACCTGTTTAAATATACGTCATAAACATTTAAAATACGGTTTACAAGTAAAGCAAATTCTATTTGAAAGAAAACAATTAGGGTCGTTCGTTATGATTTCTTAAAATTTATTTAAATGAAACTTTTAATAATATAGAAATGAATTCAAATAAATTCCTGAAAACACTCTAAATAGAATACGACTAACAAGGCCCGCATTTAACCGCTATTTTCTCTCTTTTTAGGTTTAACTACATGTCGTACACTCTAACTTTTGTAATATCTTATAGTAAAGAATATTACTCTCAATCAGGATCACATCATATGTCTGTTCATATCGAGCAGTTCATTTTCTATATCTCATTTGCATATAACATTTCAACTACAGACATTCCTAAAATATAACTCTATTAGTCATAACATTTAAAATGTGTAACATAATTAACATGTAGAAACTTGTCATTTCTCATTGTTGATTTCACCTCAGTTCTCAGAACCGGATCTATAAGGATTATCTCTACGCCAACAAGAAAACTCTAGTAAAATGTATTGTTTCATCCGATGCCCGTCAAATATTTCTTATCATAACATACCATTATGTTCAAAACAATGTAAATATAATTACTTTCAATATAGTCACTTGTTTAGTATTACTTATTTCTTAGGAATGAAGGTAGATTACATCCTTATCTCATTATCTATTTAACACAACATATTAAACTGTTAACTAGATATCATAAATGAATATATTCCTTATTGAAACCCGATATGTAATATAAAAATCCTAGCTTATTATTCAACTTGCAGATTTTCCCTAATTAGACATTTCTCAAAGTGTATTGTTTCATAGAACGACCGACAAACATTTATTAATAGTAAATGAAAATTAATTGTGATAATCACAGAAATACTGCAAATTAGTTTAAGAACTTATAAACATAATGAAAAATTATCATCTCTGACTGGGATTCGAACCCAGGACTCTCTGCTATCCAGGCAGATGCTCTACCAACTGAGCTACCTGAGACGACTCCCAATTGAAACGACAATTCTTCATATAAGATGGAAATAATGTTAACAAATGAAGTATACTAATTATTTGCTATGTATAAATTGGTTGTTCGCTAATCCGCGACTCGTTTTTACCAACTAAGTTCTTAAACTAATTTGCAGTATTTCTGTGATTATCACAATTAATTTTCATTTACTATTATTAATTTTCCTATGGAAGAATATTTCGAAAAATCTAATTCAGCTGTGATAGTTGGTAAAAACGAGTCGCGGATTAGCGAACAACCAATTTATACATAGCAAATAATTAGTATACTTCATTTGTTAACATTATTTCCATCTTATATGAAGAATTGTCGTTTCAATTGGGAGTCGTCTCAGGTAGCTCAGTTGGTAGAGCATCTGCCTGGATAGCAGAGAGTCCTGGGTTCGAATCCCAGTCAGAGATGATAATTTTTCATTATGTTTATAAGTTCTTAAACTAAACATTTATTAACCGATTAGCTTCCTTTTGAAATTTCTTGAAAGATGTCTATTATGTTCAAAACAATTATAATTTATTTATTTATAGAAAAAGGAATATTGCGTAATGCTTTTGTAAATTCAAAACATATTTCAGTAAATATTTATAATTGCTATAGATACATTAAACAGTTTACTTCAACCCTCAGTATTATTATTAATGTTTGAATTACGTACACGGTATTTAATCACCCGGTTTTTCATAGAAGAACATTCCTTAAATATGTGTAGTATATGCAGGTTTGAGATTATTCTTGATCCTATCCAATATTATCGGTTTTACAAAAAATGAATCTTTATCAATTATAAATATCTATTATTATTAACTTGATAGAGTCAACATCTAACTTCGGTTTTATAGAATTATAACGTTTAAATATTGATATTTTAAAATTGTCTTGCGTTTCACGTTTATTACGATAACAATTATTCTGCATCGTTAGGTTCTACACGGATTAACCCTGAGTCAGTTTCAACTTGGATGAAAACATATATTTATCATTAATGTTTAAATTAAAAAATTTATTTGCTAGCTTGATACGTGTACTGGAATAATAGTGTAAAAGTGATTATGAATATTTATACGCGATTGTTTAATTGATATAATGAAAACCTTATATGGTTATATGTAATTATGAAAGCAAATATAATTACATTCAATATAGTCACATGTTTAGTATTACTTATTTCTTAGGAATGAAGGCGGTTTACATCCTTATCTCATTATCTCTTTAACTCAATATACCACCATTAACTAGATATCATAAATGAATATATTCCATATTGAAACCCGATATGTAATATAAAAATCTTATATTATTATATAGCTAGTAGATTTCCCTAATTACAGTATCTCAATACATACCTAAAACGTATTTTTCGTATATTCAGTAAGAGCTACCCATTTTTCTAGACATTCGAATTTTGAACAGCTTGATAACATGTTTTCTCATTTAATCATAATTAGGGTCAAGTTGAATAGCAAAATAAAGTACATAAAAGTTAACAAGTTAAAATAGAAATTCATTTTGCTACTTTTATATGTGCTAAGTAAAATAATAAACAGATATTTCGAAAATTTTATGCATTCTTGAGAGAACGCGGTATAATATTTAAAACACACTGTAGAAAACATATCAGCAGAGAAAGGGAATACATAAATACAGTATGTTTTGTATGATGAGGGGTCGTCAGTTTAAAAGAAATGAGTTTAATGTTGCACGTATTACATCAATTGTATCTGTACATAACAAAGGTATACATCCCTCTTATTAGATTGTCACGAACGTATGTAGTATACTTCTAAATTCATGAATACCCTATACAAGTATTCTAACTAGACAATAAAGGTTTACTGAGATTATATACCTTATAATATAGCAATAATATAGCATTTCTAAATTTTATTCTTTAAGTTTTATTTAAATAAATTTTAGGATTCAAAATCATTTTCCTATTATTATTAATGTACATAGACCGTAGCTACATCGAAGTCGCATGAGTAGTTACCGGTTCTTTAACAAGCGTATGCTACAATTCTCTAATTTTCTAGTTTCTAGACATAATGTAGTTTTGAACAGATTTTAACCTTTTCCGTTATATCTACTACCTTGTAAACTGTTTCTACATATGTGTTCTTATTGTTTATGCATCATATAGATATTCGTCGCCCTATTTAAACGTTATTTTACAATATATCATACATTTTCAATAGCTTCGATTGTAATAATATGTAATAATATATATTCATCGCAGATATGTAATAATATACTATATACTCTTGTAGGATATTCATCGTATCTATAGTAAACTCGTATGATTAATAATAATCTGTAACCATTTTCGATACCTTTGAAATATAAGTCTATAACATATGTTTGCAATACGTCTTTATAACTTTGAAACACAGGGTAGTTGCCTCTTGCAATATCTACAGTTATGAGAACCCTGAAGACTCAACCTGTAGAAATAAATAAGATAAATATTTTACTTTTTATTGAAACGATAACTTTGCATACTAATATATGAAAATAATATAATGTATATCGCCTGATAAATAAAATTGAAATTATTCTTATTATGGTATCAGGGGTCGCAATATATTTACGAGGGACCTACTGATAAGCGTTATATTATACCAGGTACGTATGATACTCTACTACTGATTGCATATTTGATGAACGCAGTTGTACAAAGTAATATAGGATATACGTTACAGAGAAGTTTAATTTTCCATGCAACAAATGACCTATATATATATTTTATGTACAATGCTGACATTAACATATTTAACGCATACCTGTTGAACATAGCTGTACAAAGTAATATTTAAAAGGCTTATATTTTAGAGATCGTATACAGTCGCATATATTTCTGTATATTACCTCTAAATTTTACGTCAGGTTTGGCGTAAACAACAATTAGGGATATCAAAGCCATACTAACTGAACGCTAACATAATATGCTCTACAGGTCAAACTCAATTAATTAACCCTGGGGGCTATACATCCTTAGGTTAGAAACAGTCTTGAAACAAAAATTGGCAGAGTCCACCCTGTTAGACAAGAAATCAGAGTATGGGCGTGATAAATAAAACATAAAGTTATTTTACAAACATTTATTTAGTATACATAACACAATACAAGTATATAGATCATAAGTTGTTTTCTATGACGACTGTTGTAGTTCTACGGATCTCTGAGTCGTCGTATGCCCTCGCAGAAATACTAATACTTATAAAGTCCGTGGAATGACTCGTTGGCCCTACAGGGTTACGAAGAATTAGGAAAGGTTACAACCTTTCCTAATTCTTCGTTACTTTCATAGTTGGTAAACGAGGAACCACATTCATCAATACCCTAATGCATGGTTGAAGTCATATCTTCTTCTTCTATCTCAACGATGTCAGTATTTGCTCCCGTTCCTGTCTTTACAACAGCAGCGTTATGGTGTACGTTTTTCAAATGCCTTTTTAAGCTGTCGGTGTGTGAAAAACATTTGAAGCAATTAGAACACCGGACTTTGATTGATTCGTGAACGCTTTTCGTATGTCTTTCTAAGTTGTCAGTGCGTGAAAAACATTTGAAGCAATTAGAACACCGGACTTTCATTGATTCGTGAACGCTTTTAATATGTCTTTTTAAGTGGTCACGACGTGAAAAAGTTTTGACACAGCTAGAACATTGGATTCGGTTTGTTTCGTGGACGGTTCTCATATGTATCTTGTAGGCATCAGAGCTTGAAAAAGTTTTGACACAGCTAGAACACTGGATTCTGTTTGAATCGTGCATGATTTTTACGTGTCTCTTGCAGGTGAATGGCCTCGCGAAAGACTTGAAGCAAACCGGACACTGTATTTTGCAATCCTGTCGACCAGAGTCATTCTTCTTACATACGTCGTTCGCCTGTTGCTCCATCTCGACTAATGAAGGAACAGGAACACTACCCCGCCTATTTATACTGATCGACCAGCGCAATCGGTTGTTCTCGGTTATAATCGGTAAGCGCTCGGAGCAATATGTATGCTCGAGAATGAATCGTAGGTTCTATCCTAAGTGTATGTAACCAGGAACCGATGTCCGTACAATTTAAATTATCAAACTTACCATATAAACATGAATATTTACTACATTTGCTTTAATTCTTGTTCCCTCCCTACCGTAAACAATATGACATATCTGCGTCTAAATACAGTGAACGAAAGTACTAGAGGAACTTAATACCTTAGATCACGGCTGTTTCTGAATGTATCATTTTGTTTTCTTGAAGATGCATCGTACATATTAGGATGTCTGAAACACAACGAACTTGATGGATACGTATTGACCGATTGTACGCTTCATAGTGTAGGAAACAAGTGTCTCAAATTTGTTTCAAAAAATAATCAAAGCTTTGAACTTTACATTTCCGAATTAAGTCTAGGGAGATTATACACGATGAAAACCTTTTTATAGAAAAAGATTGATAGTATTAAAACTATGCATCGCAATTACGAATGTTTTGCCGAAGAAGTCCTGGACGAGGCTATAAAAGTTAGAACAACGCTTGTACACAATAATATTTTATTAAAAGTGTTAAATTCTTCTTGTAGATATAAGGATGATTTATTTTTGAATGAATTAGTTTATAAGTTTAATAGGAAAACTATTGTAGATTTGCAGAACGACCTTGATTTAGATGTTAGACTTAAATTTATTACATTTGGATATAATGTATAATAAATATAATATAATAAATGTCTTTAAAACTTATTGTTTTTTATTACATCACAGGTTAGAGCATACGAATATAATTTAGGTTAGATTAGGTTAAAGCCTACGAATACATTTTTAGGACAGAACGTAGGGAGCAGAGTAAGTACAAAACAACATACTGTCATACAGGAACGTTTATTGATACGAGTAGTTTGGACGCCACTTAAAACATAATACATAACTTATATATAATATCTATTAAAATAGTACATTTCGTATACACTAATAATGGTACTACATACCCGACTATAAAGTAAACATGGTAAGTAAGTAAGTATAACAGTTTAAAGGAATAGATAGTAAATATAACTATATCTAATTATTTTATAAAATACTATGTTAACTAAGAGGTAATATACAGAATATATACGCCTGTATTCGACCTCTAGAGGGTTTATACCCTAATATAAGGTTAGTGCGAGAGATTAACGATCTCTGACCGAAAGGTTAAGGGTTAAGGGTGAAGGGTGAAGGGTGAAGGGAGAAGGGTGAAGGGAGAAGGGTGAGGGGTGTAGGGTGACTAGCCAGGGTTAATTAAGTTAAACGGAACGTGATATATAAATAGGAGTTCACGTTCAATCATTAGTCAAGATGGAACGGCGACGCGAGTGTGACATATGTTGCATGAGCGTTTTACGATCAGGGTTTGCTCGTCATTTGAAGATACACCAGGGGTATAAAGTTCAGTGTTCTATTTGTTTAAAGTATTTTACACGCATCGATAACTATAGAAGTCATTTGAAAACAGTTCATAATACCATAATTGTTGATAATAAGACAAAGCCTAGAAATGATGTAATAATTAAAAACGCGAGTTTGAAACGTACGCATACCAATGAACCCCGTGACACAAATAAAGAAATATGGCTTGATAATGATGATGAAATAATAAACGCTCGTAATGCTATACGTAATAAATTAGCTTACTTTCACCGTGATAAAGCTGAACCTCGACCGGGGACCGTTAATCTCTCACCGAAACTTGAACACGCATCTCCAGTTACATCTGTTGAACATGAAGAAGAAGAAGGAGGAGAAGAATGCGATTCTGACTTAAAGATTTATCAGGAATTCTCTAACTATTATAGAGCATTATTAGCTAGCGGAGAAAACAAAAACGTAGACAAAACTAGGTACGCTCTATATAACGACATCGATGAGTGGCGATTTGGTTGTTCGCGAGTACAGTTTCAGGAAAAAGATATTTTAATTAAAAACAAACTTTTCAATGGAACATTCGGCTTGTTTAATTTACTAACGCTTAAACGAATAAGCTCTCCTAGTCCAACAGAGGAAGATATCGACAACTATATGAAAATAATCTCACTTACTAATGCTCATAAGAAAGACTATAGGCGCAACGGTCGACTAATAAGCGTTAAAGAGTGGAAATACGAAAATGTAATCAGGCCAAATTTATACAGAATAACAGACTTTGGGATTAGTCTTCCCAAAAAGTTAAACACGATGAAACCGGATTGTATACGTCAGAGTACGTCTGATCAACTAGTGGACCGACTTCGTCTGTTGTATGCTGTAAAGAAAGCTCTTAGCAGTAGTCTCGAAAACGAAAACGAAAATGAAATAATTTCAGTTATCGCAGAGCTTAAAGCGAGAAAAATCATAGAATAAGTAAATATTTAATTTGTACTATGTAAGATGATCTTATTGTATTGCTATTTATATATAATATGATAAAATAAACGATATACATTCTATATATGTTTCTTATTTCTTTACCTCTCTCGCGCAGTAAACGTTCTGGTAGATGATCCTTTTGAGTTCCTGCATCATCTTGATACGTTTTATTCGAAATCTCCTATTCTTCCAAAAGGTTTTGTAAAATAATGGTATGTAGAATTGTCTACATAACCTGCGCAAACATGTTCTATAAGATTATGTCTGAATTTAGTGCAGGCCAATTTATTCTAACCATGCTTGAGTGATAATAGCTGTTCGGTGAGTTTGTAGCAAATTGTATCACTATTGATAAACTCAACAAGATTGGTGTAGCCGATCAATATTATACCACTCCACAACCAAAAGCTACTACCATGATATGGTGTGAATATCGTTTACCAGGTCTTCTACACACTAAAACCCTTTTATCGGAATAGTGCAAAGTAAATCGTGATTCGCCAGTAAACCAGCATCTACCCCATTCTGCATTATCTCAATTGAGGTCTTTCTAAATCCACATTCCACTGGCAGCTCGATCTTGCCCGGTAAACAACAAGTAACAGCGTCGCTTAGCTCTTAAATTATACTCGTTCAACATTCTTCTGATGGTTCTAGTGGAAATGTTGACTCCAGTGCTTCTCTAACATTATTAATTTGATTGACAGTGTTAATAGAATTTCTTCTAGTGATTATGCGCAAACAACGAGTCTGTGTTGGTATGAATCTTCTTTGATACCCGGCTACCGTGTCAAAAAGCAACTTCGCCAGCAGCATTTTTAAAGTCCTGTACTAAGAACACTCTGGAATAAATTATAAAATCTTGCTTGGAGAAGATCCGTTCTGTATGAGACGCAACATTGTTTTTAAATTACACGATTGTAATTTGTACTGCATAGTCAAAACGTAATACGAACAAAAATTAATATTTGTTTACCTTATTTTGTTTTTTTAAAGCAAAAGCTAACAATAAACATATGTTTGGGCATCTGATACTAATATCTGCTTTCTTGTTCTTAGGTGGATTCATCTATTCTATCATCCTGGTGCATCGTAAACAGATGCAAGAAGTATTTCTTGGAAAATACAAATACAAGACACCATTGTCTGTCTAGGACATTTGGGCGCGGCCGTTCAGGCGTCGCCATCTAGGCGCGGCTGTTTCGGCGCGAGGACAGTTTGGCGCAAGGACATTTCAGCCCAGGTACACTTCGGCGCCGGGACACTTAGGCGCAGGCACTCTTCGACGAAAAAACAGTTCGGGGCATGTAACTTTTTCTGCAGCAAATTAGGGTAAAACTATAAGCACTAAACAGTATCCATTTATAAGTGTTACCCACTGAGACAAAATTCGTGAAGTGGGACATGTATTTATCAGTGGTACGATATTCAATGTTCATATCAATATTCAATATCAATTTTCCTATGTCATTTAATTGATTTTATAAAATTCTTGATTTTTAAAAGTTATATTAACATGATTATCGAACACAATATTCTTATAAACACTAAGAGATTTATAATAAACAAATTAAATTCTTATTACAAATTATTCCCTTATGCAGAAATTTGCAGAAGAATTTTGATTTTAATGTTTTAGTGGCTTAGAACAGTAAAATGTCTTGTCCCGAGTAAGGGCGTTTCTGCTTTATGAATCGAAATACCCCTTATACTGTGTACGAAAGAGACCGAATTAAACAGAGATGGACTGGACTACCTGGGCAAGATATTTAAATTCTTTAAAGCTTGTTTTGAAAACACGCTTGTAAAAACGCTTGTTACTCATTCTATTCAAAATTTCTTTGACACACTTTATAAAATAGTCCTTTTAAATGGAAGCATCGATTAGTAAACAAAGTTATATAGCGTGTTTATGTTTCATTCTTTACCCTTAATAAAAAATAACTACATAAACGAAAATAATAATGAAAACAATCATCAAAAAATAGAGGTTTAGGAGTATTTTAGATAATTAAATAATCGCAGAAATTAATGTAAGCGATAAATAAAAATAAAGTAATAATATAGGCATTTATTTATGTAAATACGTTAAAATTTTAAAAAGTTATTAAATATTCAGCTGTTTTAATAAAAATACTACAAACTAAGAAAAAACTAGAAACATAGATATAGTAACTACTAAAGTCAAAACAGTTACAAAAAAAATTAAGAAACACCCTTGGCAAAGCATAGAACCTTAGATCATATATATCATTAATATCTGTTTACCTAAAATTTTTAGAAAATATTTGTGAAAGATTACAGATTTTTTTAAATCCCGCCTCCTTTTAAGTAGATTAGTCAATGGGTTTAATTTTTCTCTCTAACACATTATTCTGTCAATTACCCATCTCTCTCTTGCATGTATTACCTGATTCCAAAAGTTGTACCCATTCTCATAAACATTCCAGTAACTACCTTCAAGATATAATCCTGTGAATATACCCAAACTGTATTTATTGTTAAACTTAATTTATTTGACCGGCAACTATTGGGAATTTTACCTGAAGGTGAATAAACCGGCCCTTAATGTTTAAATATGTCTGGTTTGTATGCCCAATCTGATTCTACTTTGGAAACTCGGGGAATGATTATTAGTTTTGATTATTTATTATTTTTACTAATTTTTAGAATAAAAACTGATTACAGTTAGTACTAAAAATTTAGTTTTTTTAGTGTTTACAAAATAATTAAACTTTGGAAATAAACAAATCAAACTGGTAAATAAATTAATAGAGTTTATAATAAAGTAGAAAGAAGCATACGATATTTATTTCTTAAAATAGAAGAAACGATAGTAGAAGTGAAACGGCTGTTTTGCAATCCAGTAAAATAAGAAACTCACTTGAAAATAGCAGTTCTTATTACCCTATTGTTGTTATACAAAGCCACTCTAGGTAGGGAAGCAACCTTTAAAACTGGTTATATTTGGTGTGTTGTTTGTAAACAAAAGAAACTATGCTCCGAAACGTACGTCGTTTCTTTTACCAGAATTGTTAAATGTGTTGCCTGCTCGGGACAAGACATTTGCTAATGACTGTACATACGAGATTTTGTGATTGGCAAATATTTTTTTTCTCATCATATTGTATTTATTGAATATTGTATTTCATCGAGCTTACTGTATTTATTACTTACATTTATTATTTATTTTTTTTATTTATTTCACGCCTACACTACTGGGTAACCAACATCTAAGGTCATCTGTCCCCCATCTAACATGCAACACGAATACGCACATCCATAGTTGAGGTGACGTAATTTTCCAATTAGAAAAATCCCGCCGCCCCAAGTGGAACTCGAACCCACGACCCTTGGAACACGAGTGATGCACTGACACCACTCGTCCACCGCCGGCCCTTATTATTTATTATTTATAAACATGCCTTACTGCAGCAAGCTTGTTTACCTGACGTCTTTCTTCTCTCGACTGAACATCATCGAACCTCAAATATTTCAACAATTGAGCAATGTCTCCGATTTACATGCGATCAAAATACCTATTATATTCTGAATTTTTTTAGAAAATAGTTATGAATCATTTAGTAAAGCGAGTTCAATTCGGAAGCGGTACCTTTTTGAAGCACTTAAAGAGCGGGGTGGAAGAGTAGTAATTGCGATACGGAAATTTCTTATCTCTGCAAATGTACACATAGATATAGATAAAATAGAACAGATTTTTGCATTACTATCAGTTAAAAACAAGACACTATTGATTGGTGCAGTATATATTACACCGAGATCTGCATTTTCTTTCTACGAATTGCATTATGCTACACTTGAAAATATTTGCTCTAGAATACATCCGGATGATGTATTAATTTGTGGAAACTATAATTTACCTCAAGCAGTATGAACCTCTGATAACCTGGGTTCCCGTAACACAAATTTACTGGACCATTTCGCACAAATTATGCCAGAAACCATTAGCTCTTTAAATTTTTACCCACTGGTAAAATATCCAAACTATAACGGAAATTTTCTTGACCTTATATTTATCTAAACTCTAATATCGATGTCCAACCAGCTGCTGATGAACTAGACAAAACTTCTAATAATCATGTTCCTTATCGTTTCCAAATATTTTGTGAAATGGAATATACTGAACTAATAGTGAATAAATACTTGATTTTAACAATGCCAATTACGAAGGTTTGAACTACTATCTTGCTAGTATGGAGTGCGATAACATTTTCAATATCTGTGCAGACATTACCATACCAAATTTTAGTTACGCGAGTGAAGTAAATTTTAACATAAAATTCTCCGTCTCGTTAAATGAAGTTTTCAATGAAATTGGAAAGCTGAAGAATTCAAGCCCATCAGGACCTGATGGTGAGCCAGCTCGACTTCTTAGAGAATGTGTTTTCTCAATCTGTAAGCCTCTTCATATTCTCTTCTCAAAATCTCTTGGGGCAGGTGTGTTCCCTGAACTATAGAAGAAGAGCTTTATACCACCTATCTTTAAATCTGGTAAGCGGCAGGATATTTCTAATTATCGTGGAGACTGTATCCAATCTGCCTGTATCTAAGCAATTACAATGGGCGTGTAGGAGTATTATTATCAATGAACAGCATGGTTTCGTTCAAGGGAAGTCGACGGTCTCAAATCTGTTGCAGTATCATACTGCAATTATTCAGTCGGTGACTAAAGGAATACAAGTGTACACGGAGTTCTCGAAAGCCTTCGATCGTGTGGATCAGAAACTGCTTATTGCGAAATGAAAAGATCTCGGTTCTAGTGAGTTATGTGTAAAGTGGTTAGGCAGTTTTTTAAGCAGCCGGTTACAAAGTGTTAGGATCAATAATTTTGTATCTGGAAACATTAAAGTTCTGTCAGGTGTGCCGCAAGACTGACATTTATCAACTGCACGGTCGAATTCATCCGAAATGTAGCAGGGCTTGACCTAGAAATTTCCTAGGTTTTGTCCACCCGGTCTACCATTTTGAAAGTTGGCCGATCTCGCACCGTTCGACTCTACCTAAAGTAGAGACCCAGCATGTTCCACGTGGAGATGGAGTTGCCTTAGTTGTGAGAGGCTGTATGTTCACACCAACATCTCTTAAGGTGATGCCGGGTACTTACTTAAGGGCTGGAAAAGCGACCTCGCGAGCTCTTCGACCCAATAAACCCTGAAGAGTCCGAGTTTACCGAGAATTTCTAGAGTAGCTGATTCTCGTCTTGACTATACCAGAGAACTACCTGACGGCACGGTCTCCTATAGGCTAGTGGGCCACTGACAGGATAGACATAACTAGTGTTTTCATACTAGAGTATAGCCTTGATTTGAAACTAATCATCCTCAAACTAAGAGGTGCTAAGGGGTGCTCACGTATGTGCATAAGTTTTATAAGGTACCATATATCCATTTAAAGCACTTTACCGACATCCTTTGCGTCACACCCCCCACATTCTGGGGGGTGGCAGGAGGTCAGTAACGTCCCTGATAGGGCAGCGCTGTGACTGCAGGACCGAATCCCGACAAATCTTATATCTGACATGCATCTATAATAATGCCCCGTGAATCCATCTATGTTATTCTTCTCTGAAACAAAATCAATATAAACTTTACTTTAATTTGTCAGTGAAGTGGCAGGAAGGGCCCTAAGAAGCACATGTCTTCTGCGAGGATTGATAGAACATGGTTGTTATCAGTATGACCAATGTATAGAAGAAGATGTATGTACGATGGTGCTTCCTTGATGTCATATATTCTGAAGGTGTAATGTCGCAGTTTTCCGAGTTAACTCTTGGAAAGCGTTGTATTTCAGTGTTCGAGTTTTTCGACTTTCGTGAATGTTTGCTTTAAGATCCAGATTCAAAAATAACCATACTGCAAGAGATATGGGATTGTCAGCAGAGGCCGAGAATAAAGGTAGCACTAGATGTTTAATTATGAACTCAGTTTTGTTTCATTCGTTATCGAGCCACGTGCAATAAGGTCAGACATCATTCGAAAAGACGAAGATGTAGACGAAGCTCATACTCCAGTGTGTGATTATATAAATGGACCTGGAAATTATTATTTTTATAATTCCGTTTCTATTAAGATGTTCTACTATCAGAATTGACAATCAGTTTTAAGGTTTATCAGTCTATTTTCGTTTGGTATTAGTCCCAATTGCTCAGGATCTGAGTGTGCAGGATGAATATATATTTGTCAACAGCAACTAAAGAAAAATATAATTCAAATAAAAAGAGTACATAATATACCAAGGAACTGAAGTGCATCTTTTGGTATTAAAATGTACATTATTCTCTTGGTATATAGACTATTTTTTACAGTTTTGAACGTTTTGAAATAAAATTAACAAATATCCTTATAGGTATATAGTTATAGCCTTAGCAGTGTCCATAGCTTCAGGGACCTGGTTCGCCAGGTAATGGATAGTATCCATTACTATATTATAAATTATTATCTTTAAAAATGCAAAAAATAACTAGCTTATAGCTCATACAGACTCTATAGAGTATAGGTAACAGTAGTCAAGATCCACCATTTTAAGATAATTTTGAATTCATTACAACACACTTCAACAGTTGCGAGACCAGGAGGTACTTACGGATGAATTTGAAAATTTCATTGAAGATATGACTCCGTGAAGTTGAAATCCTTGAAAGAGTAAAGATGTGATCATAAGTAATTCTTGTATAGCGAAAACTAGAAGATATTTAGAAAGATCATGGTATGCTATATATTAGGTTAGTATTAAATCACCTGCAGCAGTATTTGGGGTACCTATTTAGGTGTTCTTGATTGTCTATTGATATCTACGTACCACAAGGTTTATTGCAAGAGAAGAAAATAGATGTTTTGAAAAAACTGATTTAGTCACTGTAACCACCCTACCTCAGTTACATTGACTTCTGAAGGAAAATAGAAGAAGAGTGTGTGCAGGTATGTAAAGTTTAAGAATTGGCTGAAACACTATGTTGCAAACTTAAACTGAATTTTTGGAAGAAGTACTAATGAAAATACTATAAATAATTAAAACACATAGACAAAACAGACAAATATTTGCTATTTGTTGATGTCTTATGATGACGACCTGAGATATTCTTAATTTAGAAATAAATCTATAATAATAATTTTTAATAACTGTTGAATATTAATATTTCACATACTTTTGGGCGATAGTTATTAAAGTGAAACACTATGATGTTTTTTTCAAGATGTTTCTACACAACCCATTAGCTATGCAATAGGTGATCAGTAAAGAAGTTTAAATTTTAGATTTATTTTAAACAAACAAGTTTTATATTAATAACTGATAAAGTATAATTATGCAGGTAACAAAGTATCTTGTAAATACCAGAATAGTGATCTATATGGTTTATCTAACTTGCTTAAATACCTATGTTTTTAGAAAACTAGCTATGTTGATAAAATTATAATAAGAGTTCATCACAAGTATATTATCTTAATAAGGCATTTAAAATCTTTCACAATGTAAACGTTGTAAAATAAATTTTGAACAGTCCCTTTCTAGGCTACCGTTAGGTAATTGCCAAGAATTTGTAATATTAAAAATACTTCCTGTAATTTGCATAGAAATTTTCGATTATTAAGTATTAACACAACCTGGTTTGTAGAAATCATAAATTAAAGTTTAAAGTGAGCATAAGCTATGCAACAAAACAAGTTTGCATAAATAAAAGTTGTAAGGCAAGTATGTAAGGCATTTTAATTTAATTGCGTTCACCAACTGCTTGCAATTAAACATATATAACATAACACATTTTGTACCGTGTTGTTTGTATCTTTATGTCTATGAAAATTAAAAAGTATTCTTTCATTAATTGTTACCGTTTCAGTTAGTACCGAAATGTATATTTTTTGTAATAGATTGTAGAAATATAAAAAACATTTTAAATTGTTGCGCCTGGTTGCATAGGCAACCCAAATAGCAGCTTCGTAACATGTGATATCTAACTACAGTTAATTCTGCTGCTCTTAAAATTATATTGCTCTGGCATTAGTGGTCTGTAAAATTGATTGCTTGATAATAGCAAAAAATCATTCATGATCGCTTGTTGGTGTGAATAAAACTAAATTAGATTTATTAGCTGTTTCTTTATCATTTGACTAATTTACCCTACTTAATAATCTGAGTAGAATAAGAAAATTAGTTAAGTTATAGCAGTAATAATCAGCGTCGGATTGGCGACATTGGGGCCCACCGGGCCAACAGCGAAGGGGCCCCACTTGTTTTTGTTAGTAACTTGAACGTATGTCAAATCGCTTCAATAACTTAATAAATATTACGGTTATTTTTGTAAAATTATCAAGATTTAGCAAAAAGAGTGATACGTAGTGCATTCTGGAAAGTGCCATTCCAGACAAGGTTCCTGTAGATGAAGAATTTGGAAAAATAATAGCATATGTTAAATAATCTTTATTATTGTGGTATGGTATTGTCAATTATTTAAAAATTTTGTTTTGTCGGTTTTCTATGATCTTTATTTATTAGTTTATAGTTTCCAGAAATCAAAAAGACCCCGGTCTCTATTCAATCATCAACTCATTAAACCGCTAACATTCAACATTACCGTCTTAATTTTACCCAATAAAATATGCAAAAACAAATTACAAAGAATTAAACCATTTGTAAATAAACTAATAGTTTTAAAAACATAAAAAGATACAAAGCGACAAAAGAAGGAAAATAGTAAAAGAAAAGATAAGGAGTTATAAATTGAAAAACGGAGAAATTAGAAAGAAATGCCAGGAAACAGAAGATAAGAAATTGAAAGAACAATTTAAAAAAAAAAAGGAATAGAAGAGAAATGGGAAGAATTGTAAGAAAATGAGCTAGAGTCGACCAAAGAGTGCCGTGGGTATCAAAAATAGCAAAGACAAATGTAAAAAGAACGGAATCGTGGAATAAAGAAATGAAAAGAATGATAAAATACCTAAGTATAAAACAGACCGGACATTATGAAAAATACAAAGAAAAGAGAAAAGAGTCAAAAGTTGCAAGTTCAAAATAAGAAATATAGTAAGAACAAACAATGAAGAATCAAACAATTTTACAACAGAAAAAGGAGTGAAGCAGGGATGTGTCATCGGCCCCCTATTGTTCACATTAGTGATAGTTGAGTTAATTAAAGAGATAAGAAACAAGATGAAAGAATTAAAAATAGAATACTGGAAGATGGAGGAAGTGAGATTGACAGAATTCATGTTCGCAGATGACATGATCATTTTAGCTGATTCAGAACAATACCTACAATTTAACTTAAACGTATTAAACTAGAAATTACAAAACTATAGTATGGAAATAAACGTGGACAAAACAAAGAATACGATAATATCAAGTATAAAGAAAACACATAACGTACAAATACAGGGAAAAAGAACTGAATAAATCGAAAGCTATAAGTATTTAGGATCAGTAATAGAAGAAAATGGTAAGATGGACAAAGATATCAGTGAAAAACTGGGAAAAGTAGTGAAAGTATATAAGATAATGAAAACAACAGTTTTGGGTAAAAAAGAAGTACAAAACATATAAAAACAGAAGTTATCAAGAAAATAGAAAATTCGACAATATTATATAGCAACGAAACATGGACAATAACAAATAGGAATCAAGAATCTATGCAATGGACATTAGATTTTTAAGATTAATATTTTAGATTTTAAGGAAAATAAGAAACAAAACAAGAAGAGACAAAATTAGGCACGAAACCATCGGAAAACAATTCAAAATCAAACCAATATATGGAGTTAATAGAAGGACAATTGAGATGGTTTGGTTACCAGAAGAATATATGGAGTAAATATGAATAGTGAGAACTGAAAGGGAAGACTGGAATGAGGGAATCAAAGAAGAGATAGACAGAGAAGGAATCGATCTGATCGAAGAAATCAGACAAATGACATAGATAGAAAAGGATGGAGAGAAAAGTGCACGAAAGAACAGTAAAGTACATATAGTCTTACACTTAACGATAGAAAGGCATAGAATTAAAAAGAGGAACTAATGGTCTAATTCTTTGTAATTTGTATATTCTAGGTCTTGATAAAGAAAACAAATCGTTATCGAAACGTCTAATGAATTTGCAAAAAATAAATTTGAGGACTGAATCCCATGAAGTTTTATTCAATTTCAGCAACTATTACTAATTATTTAACTTTTAATGTATTTTTAATTTTTAACAGACAGTTATATTCTTGTATTCACGATGTCTGGCTATTCCTAAAAAAATTAATAAAATCTGAATTTTGCAAATTGCTGTTGGGGTCTTGGGGGCCCACTTCTCGGTTTCCAGGGGGGCCCACCGGGCATTTGCCAGGTTGCCCGGCGGTCCAATCCGACACTGGTAATAATTATTTTTAATACCAATGCAAAATATGTAAATGTTCTTATTCATTGTAACAATTAAAATATTTAAATTTTTACAATTAATTATAATGCATGTCGCATACGCGCTTTTAAGGAAAACAAGCAGGACTCTTTAGCGTTATTTAAATAAATACAAATCTACCACTAATAGCTATTAATTGAATTACAGAAATTTATTTTATACCAGATTATAAAAAAATCAAATTTGTTTATAGAAATTTAATGACATAGTTTTAAAACAAGAAATTAACCTTTGGAACAGCATTTCTCAAAGACAAATAGGCCAAGAAAGTTTGTCAAAAAATTGATCCCGATCGAACTAATGGAAGCGAGCACTGCCTAATTCTAATTATACAAATTATGTATTTAAATATGGTCAAATAAACTTAAAAAAATGGGGAAAAATAACGTAAATTTTAAAATTAGTTGATAATTAAAATAAAAATGTGCTAATTGTCACATATTTATGCTCCAAGCCAGATTAAGCTTTGACCAAGTCCTAAATAAAGTTGTTGCCTGGATTCTTTATATTGTATGCATATATGCATCTAGGGTATCTAAAGTTTGTGTGCAAGTTATTGTCTAGTCTTTTCCTCTGAAGTAAAATCATAAAATATGTTTGAAATCTTTTTCTATTCCCAACTTATCATTTATCAAAGTGATGATTGTGAATTAAATAAGCCAGAATTTAAGAAAATTAAATAATTCCGAGATATAGTATACCATTACATGTCCTTTCTATATGTTGGTACAACTTGAAGTATTATTGTGCTTATCCATGTGAATGAAAACTTGGCGGCTAGGTGAGATTGCAATCTTGGGTGGATTAATAAGCGATGAACACACGTTACGATGATGGATGACCTGGGATGAATTTATTTTACTAGTATTTTTTGGGGATTTGTACGTTGAGTCTCTTGCAAATGCGTATCTTTAATTAGAAAGACAAAAGTGTATAACGAATCAAATTTACATATTCAGCTCTTTGTTGTCTTCACCATTTTTATTACTCACGATATCAAACGCACAGTCAAAAATCTCTGGCTAACTTTGGTCGTGTGACAAGTGTCAACTATCACACTAACTCAGCCAGCACACTGAGGTTATAATGGTTATATAATTTCTAAGTCATTATTGGTCGACGACTTCATATGACTAATGAATGATGTCCATAAGACGTCATATAATGGGACGTACGTAGACGTCTTGAAAACGTCGTCTTTTGGACGTACAATACAATACGTATAGCTTTCATTAAAAAGATATTATTTTAACAGGGGCCAAGGAATACTGGTCATATTAAGCAGGTGTCAACGCAGGTGTGGACACAATATGTTTTGACTGTAGTATATAATAAATGTTATTTCCAATATTCAACTATTTATTTATAATTCCTGTCTTAGTCCTCGTATAGGACGTTTTAATGACGTCTTATATTGACGTCTTTGGGCTGTGACATAATGATGTAGGTTTTACGACAATTTGACGTTTTTACTGCCGAAAAAACGGCGACATTATGACGTCAGTGTGCTAGCTGGGAAGAGTAGCATTCTCTACTAAGAAATCGAAGTGAAAAGTTGTTTTTGAACATATCCAAATCAAATTTATTTGTGTTAGAATCTGTATCTAATTGGATTGACATATAGCTTATTCTATGGCTAGAAGGTATCAAATTTTTCCAATTACTCAAAGCTGCAATCTAAAATTGTAAAACTCAGTACCAGGTTGTTAGTATGTAGCATATCTAAAGAAAATACCTAACTACCGAGATAGAGTAGAGTGACGAGTGACGAAGCAAGAATATGGTTTGTTTTTAAAAATATTCTCAGTTGAGTAGCCAACATCGCCGAGTGCATTGGATATGTTGATCGAGCTGGGATGGAACAATCTATTGATGAAAGAAGAGCAAATGGAGAAACTTTGACACTATATGTTTTAAAATAGGAAATTAACATCGATAAGTAGAAGAATAAATGACAATGGCGAGTTTATTAATAACTAAAAGGAAAATTCCAAACACTGATCTTACCTCCGAATATCTATTGGAGCAGCAATTATGACTATCTAGGTTTGGATGCTCCCAACTATTTAGGTACTATCAGAAGTATATCACTAAAATTCGAAACCATAAAATTAAGACTGCAATAAAGGAACAGTCACTATCACCACTGGCTTCGCCTGGTGCTGGTACAGATTAATGCTTCACTATAGTTGAGCGAGACGCTGTCAAGGTCATTATTATAACATAGATAAATGCTTAATTACAGTACAATATTTAACGGCTCCTAACCACACATTGTATTTGACTAATTGCCAATACGTATTTCGGTAACGATGTTACCTTTTTCACGGCATCAAACGTCTCGGCATAAATTGCAACTAATTTTATTAAAACAAGTAACAAACTGTGCAATTATGCAATTATGCATCTGACGTTACTCGTAAATTGAAATAAAAAAATTACAAATTATTTTGATGCAAAACTGACACTCAATAAGCATTTAAATGCTGTATTTAATTAATCACACACAAACCTGGATTTCTACTACCAACAACTAAATAATTAAATAATTTTCAATAATACACTTAATTTCAGTAGTACGGACAACATTACAATTGACGATATGCAAATGGATCATTCCATATCAAATAAACCAAAAAATATCTTACAGTTTACCACCATACACACCGTTCAGAATGCAATACCATACCCTGAAAAATCAACCTGAAGGTAGTTGCAGAAGAATAGGTTTATTCGCTTTTACATTTAATGCATCAGTCATTGGTCATAAAGTTTCGGTAGTTTCTATAATAATACTAACAATAACGACTACTACCCATAAGCTATGAAGCTTGTGCGGGAGGGAGGGGCGATTATTATTATTATGCAGGCCCGTTGTGCGGCTGCATCCGACTTACAGGTGTTAGAGCACAAATCGCTCATTTGTGTTACAGCTAAGAAAAGACTGCAGAAAACCTTAAGCAGATTTGCCAGCACCGGGAGAAGATTTTGCACCGCTTGGGTCAGAGACCAGCACACTAGTCACTACACTACATTGGTAGAAGACCTATTTATCATACCATGATACCTTATACCTTGAATTGTATTTAAGTAATTTACGCATTTCTAAGAAATTATGTTGTATTTTGACACAGAATCTGAAAAATGATTAATTGTGTATATTCAGAATTTGACAAAAAAAAAATAATAATAATAATAATGATCTTTATTTGGCCAAAGAGCCTTACATAACAAAATATATATATATAAATTTAACATTTTAAAAATCACAGTAAGTATAACGTACATAAACATACATAATCAGGTACATGCATAATCTTTTGTATTATCTTTATTGTTAGAATTAATAAATATTTTATTTTCTTTTAAGTGGCTATTTTGTTTATTTAACTTTCTGCAATTAATTTAGCTTTCTGTAAATAATGTTCCTTCAACTTAATTTTAAATTTGATAATTGATAAAGATTTTGAATAATTTGTTAGATTATTGTAAATTATCAAAGTTTTATAAAACAAAGAATTTTGAGATTCAGTAAGATTTACTCTACCTATTTGATAATTTAGTCTAGATCTGGTTTCGTAATTGTGAGTCACTTCTCCTGTTTTTAAAATATTATTGAAATATGTTGGTACTATTTTACATCTAATTTTGTGTATAAAGATAAGTGCATTCATTTCAAAAAAAATTTCAATACTAAGCCAGTTTAACTTTTCCAACATTGTTTTAATGCTAGTTCTCCTATTACAACCTAATATCACTCTCATCGCCCTGTTCTGAAGTTTTTGTAGACGGTTCATATCACCCGCCCTTGCTAAATGTAGAATCGTGGAGGCAAAGCTGAAATGAGGCAATATTATTGTATTATACACTACTTTTTTGCGTAGGTACTTAAGTAGGGACTAGCTCTACTAAGCATACCCACTTTTTTCCTACCTTCTTACATATAATCTATGTGATCTCCAAATTTAAGATTTACATCTACCACTACTCCTAAATATTTTATTTTATTGACTATCTCAACATTCGAATTTCCAATTTTAATTTCAAAATTTGTTTCTGTCCATTGATTAACAATATTCCTTTTTCCAAAAATCATTGCTTTTGTTTTATCAATGTTTAACTTTAATTTATTGCAATTTAACCACTTAGTTACATTTTGAAGTGCACTATTTAATGTATGGAGAACCTCATCTCTATTGGTCCCAGATATGTATATCATAGCATCATCTGCAAATAAATGTATTTTGCATTTTTTTACTGTATAAATAATATTATTCATATAAATTAGAAATAATAATGGTCCTAACAGACTACCTTGAGGGACTACATGATTTATCTCCAACACTTCCGATTCAATTCCATTACATCTTACTTTTTGTTTTCTTCCCGTTAGGTAACTCTTAAACCACTGCAACACGTTTCCCCTTAAACCAATATTTCTGAGTTTATTGATTAGTTTATCACGGTCTACTGTTTCGAAGGCCCTTTTAAGGTCCAGGAAAACAGCCACTGTAATATTATCAATATCTTTGTTCTGTTTCCATTCATTTAAGCAATATTGGAACGCTTGTTCACACCTGTGTTGTTGTCTAAAACCCGATTGGTAACATCAAAAATACTGAATTGTATTTAAATATTGCTCTATCTGAATGTAAACCACTCTTTCTAATATTTTAGCTAAACTAGAAATGTGTATGGGAACGTTATCTGGAACTTATTGAGCAGGCTCATGAATGACCAAACTGGGTATTTTAGTTTGAAGGAAGTAGTGGCACATTAATGTGTTTTGCTATCTGCAACAATTGCAGGAAGCGAGTTACTTCTAAAACATTGCTACTTACGGACACTGCTATAACGTCGAAATTAACAACCCATTGTTTGTTTGATGGTCACTGTTTAAAACCAAGCTTCTCCGTAGTTTGGTTGTCACTGGTTTTCCCTTTCCTCGGTTTATCGTAAAGTCATACCTGCGCGGTTAAGCGCTCTCTCGATAGTGCCGTTGATAGAACAAAATGGCTGGTTTTGGTACTGGTAGTTGAATGTGCGAGATATATTAGGAAATTGGTTTTAAATATTAATTCGCTTTAGCGGAATAAATCTCGTATTCAACAGAATGATCGCTTGATTAGTTATATGCGATCAATCGTCAAATTAGACGGATTAAGTTCTGGTGCTAACCATTTTAGGTAAACTCTTTTCGTTAAAATCTCGTTGCGCTAAAATCTTACAAATGTCTTTTTATTTTAGGTAATATTATTTCCCTAGCCTTCACCTTGGGGGAATTGTATTGTAAAAGACCTTTCAGTTTATAGAAAGGTAAAAATCTTCAAATATTTAAAATTAATACAATATACAGGGTGATTTCTTTGTAGGTCTTTCTGTCGTTTGGGTTTTGTTGCTCGTTGTTCGTTTATTCTTGTTCCTGCCTCTCTGATCGTGGGTTCTTTAGAAGGCCCTTCCCCTTTGGGTCCGTACCTACATCAATACATGTACCGGGCCAGAACAAAACAACAGATATCGAAAAACCCCTAAGCAAGGCTTTAAATAAAACAGCCGTGGGTCTTCGAATGGTGGGATGTTTGTCGAAACTTGTATGTATTCTGTGTCATTTTATTTATGTTTATATATATTTACAATTTACAATGTGTGTATAATGTATTCACGCATGTTAATTTTAAGAGCAACACGAGATCTCGAGTAGGGGAATTGTCTTAGGGTAGTTTTAAGTACAACCAACTGTGATAAAAATCACCATTCACCTTTTTTTTTATTAAACATTAAAATTGCATTTAAATTTAACATTTAAAATCTGCACAATAGTTACAATTAAAATAAAGCCCTACTTAGAAAGTTTACATTTCACTACGTGTGTTTTATTTATTTATTATTTATTTATTTGTATGATTTTAATATTGCTTTCCAACTCATTTGTAAGTATATATGTACGGTACGACCAAAATTGTGGAAGTTGCCAATATTTTAGTAGAAGATCTATTTCTTCGTTTGTGTGATAAGCTTGAAGCTTTAGTAATAAGCATTGTTTTTAAACGAAGTGGCGCTTGTTTTTTTTATCTTTTTTATCTTGTATTACCCCGCCCCTCTCCGACTTATTGGGGGTTAGCCGGCAAAATACTAAAGCAGTGTTATTTGGATCAAGCTGATACTTCCAGCACAACTACATTTTGGTAGGTTAAGTATTTATTTATATAAAAATAGCCTTTGTGTTTCTGTAGGTTATACTGCCTTTTGCACGCTATTTGTATGTATCTGTTAGCATTTGTATTTTGTACAGTACTTAGTAACATTCCACCAAGAATAAGCAAAAATGGAACCTGCAAGGGTATTTTACACCGACATCCTACTATAAATTACTAAAGCCCCATTCTAGCATCAGTTGTAGTGCTCCCTACTGCCTACCTATTGCTCTAGGTTGGATTGCGGTAAGTTTGTCTTGGTGTTGTTTGGCGCATCTATTATGACAAACTCTTGTACCCTATTGTATTCTTCCCAATATACTGTACACAGGGTTGTGCTAGATTTTTCCTTCTGATCGACTCAACGTAATGCTTTAATATGAACAATTATTCAGGCAACTATTACAGTATGGGTGGAATTGTATAGCAGTTAGTATAGTAAATACCATTAGTTGATAAATGAGTAAGTACTTAGTTATTAGGTGTATATTGACTATTGGCAGATCTCGATCATAAGTAATAGATTGGACCCCAAACTTATTAATAAAGCATACAGGGTTTAACTAAAAAGGCCGTGTAGTATTCATGAAAGTAGTGAGAAAAGTTCCTATAATAGTATATCCAAAAACAACTCTAGTTTCCGAGTTACAGACCATCGAAGTGTTCTTAAGATTTTCTATAATTTTTAAATATTCTGAAAAGTATGTGTGATATTTGGACGGAGTTTTTTATAAGTTGTCTGTAAAAATATTTTATTTGTTCAGTTTTGAACTGTATATCAATTCAACAAAAAATAATGCCCTGTAGTATGTTCTTTAAGTAGCGGCATATATTTTAGTTACATCTTATATTTGCAAATGGTATCTACTTTTAGTTAGACGATGAACGATGAACGATTACAGGGTTTAACTAAATAGGCCGTGTAGTATTCATGAAAGTAGTGAGAAAAGTTCCTATAATAGTATATCCAAAAACAACTCTAGTTTCCGAGATACAGACCATCGAAGTGTTCTTAAAATTTTCTATAATTTTTAAATATTCTGAAAAGTATGTGTGATATTTGGACGGAGTTTTTTATAAGTTGTCTGTAAAAATATTTTATTTGTTCAGTTTTGAACTGTATATCAATTCAACAAAAAAGAATGCCCTGTAGTATGTTCTTTAAGTAGCGGCATATATTTTAGTTACATCTTATATTTGCAAATGGTATCTACTTTTAGTTAGACGATGAATCAGGTCAAATGCATAGGGAAAGTATAGAGAAGTACGAACAACCCGTAGAAGAGGCACGAGAAATGTATGTAGAGACTATAGAGAGATGAAATTAAACCATTCATTATATATTCCACTGACATGGTTCGCAGCAAAATGGAACACAAAAAAATATGAAAGGAATGGTAATTTGGTTAAGATCGATCTTTCAAGTGTCATAATACTAGCAATCGCAAATAGGTTGCTATAAAACCTTTATAACAATATTAAAAAACTCAATTCACAGTTTTCCATTGTACGAGTAGTTCCTGTACTAAGCTGGTATACTTTCTAATTTTCTTGGGTGTCTTAAGATGTGCGTGTTAGGGACAATGACATATTTTGTTTGTTACGTCTATGGCCGGTCGTTTGTGGTTTAGTTGCTGTCTGTTGGTCCTGTGGCAGAACGGTTCATTTTCACCTTTGTATTTTTAAATGTTTTATTCAATGCTTAATTGTAGTATGGTGTAGCTTCCTGTATGTATTCTTTGCAAAAATCTATGTATGCTTCAGTCATAACTACTTTGTCAATTACTAATTATCTTCTGTAGTCTTGGGCATTATAATGACACCCATTTTATTGAATTGCCAGTATGTTGCTATTTTCACAATAGTCATATGGTAACTCGTTAATACTAATAATATTAATAAATTGTTTTCAGGCATGTAACAGCTCTATAATTCGCTGCCTCTTGGTGTTTATCATTTTTTGCGTACATATGTTATTTCTTTCGTGAAGTTCTCGGATAACAGTGTTGGTTGTATTATGAAAGCATTTAGAGACTTGGTTAGGACTTTGTGGAGTGATGTGAATTTCTTATATCATAAATTATTAGCGGCTTTCCATTTATGCGTTTTTTGATTACCTTACTGACTAGTTCTACGGTCTACTCATTTGAACAATATTGTTCGCTTCGCCCCTAGTTTTTGCAGCCATGCTGCTGCATGATTATATTCATCTTTGAAGACCCATATTTCTCCCCAAAACTTTTCAACATATGACGTCTCTTTTGTTGATTCACTGCCATCTTTATCTAGCAATCTGTAGAACTGCCCTTCTTTTAGTTGGAACATTATATTTTCATACTTTGTCTTGTCTTTTATATGTTTTTAATATTATTGCTGTTGCTGTAGGTTTTTGTTTAAGCGCATCCAGAAACTAAATCCACTCGCCATGTGCTGTGTATTGTTAGCTGGTTTACGTATTTTTGAAATCTAACTATTTTATTTTCTAGTGTTTGTTGTCAACTTGGCTTTTTATTATGAGTCATAAATAAATTGTCATTGAGTATAAGCGCTTATGTCCGTTAAGTCTTCAGGTAGTGGTTAGTTTTGGGATTGGACGTCTTTTTGTAGCATAACTCTCTAAATATATATACCTAGTGATTCAACTAGTTTATATTTAATTTGCATTGTTGTTCGGTATTATGTTAATTTGGTTATGCCTCGCATGTGTTCATCTGGTGTACCTTTTTCTTGTGCAGGTTATTCATTCTGATTTTCTCTTCTTGGATTCATATATTGTCATTTGTGCCATCTTTGGCAGGCAAATTTAGATTTTCAACGAGGCTCTTGATTAGTTGTATAACTTAGTCTGAAAGTAGTTTCCTTTATGACTATAGCCCGTCATTGTTTAGTCACTTGTAGTTCTGGAATCTCTACACTAAATAATTCGTACATTTCTAAACGATCTTCGGGCTTATTTCTATCTAGAAGAGCATAGATTCAAAGTAACAACCCATTACGCTGGTGTTCATCTCAAAGCTCCATTTAATAAGTTGGCGGGAAAGCCCTGCTTTGGTGGTAGCAGACTGGTTGCCTACTACGTTGTAGTAGGTGAAGTTTCTAATTCCCTGTTGATCGTTGATTGAGTAACCCTAATGGTTACTGTGTTTCTTCTACTGTGATTTGTATTTTATATGCCCATATTATTACACTGCCCAACTGTGTACCTATACTCCTCTTTTAGTAATTGAGCGATTGACTTCAAACCGGTACCAAGATATTTATAGTTTTCTGGGGTAATTCTCGGTATTACCCCATGGGGGTCTACAATAATCGTTTTTTTCAGTTTTTGGGTGGGTAGGTCGGGGGGAGTTTGGTGGGCGAGTAAGTAGACCGAAGGTACGTCGTAAGAGGTGTAAGTAGGGTAGGTAGGGGCGAATGAGAAGTCGGAGAGGTAGAGTAAGTCTAGAGGTAGGTGGGCACATCGAGGGTATTTGTTAGATAACGCATCCAGGTTGTATTTTAGCCGTCAATGAAGCTATACGATATCTTTAAAATGAATGAGAACTTATTGGGTGGAGTGGTGGATACCTTTAATCGATAAGGATATAAACTTTACAGAGTGATTCAAATATTCGCAACGCGGGCTTAAAAGCCAGTTCTTATCTAGTTACGATTATTTAGACGCATAACGATTAACAAAAGTAGCTAAATAAAAGCGCCACCCTGCTTATTAATAAAACTTAGCTACGCATGTGCGCTGAACAATTTGCATATCCCATCAGTGACACTCGCTTTTGGAATCTAGGTTTAGTAAAGATCAGGTTTTCGGTATCTGGTTATTTTTTGTTTCATATGTTACATCCAAACATACACTTTTTAGAATAAAATCCTATTGTTATTAATTCTTTTTTGTTATTATTGTTATAATAGTGTTAAGAATACCAAAATTAAAGAAAGTCTGTAGAACAAAATAGCACTTTACAATATTTTCAAATTTAATAAATGGAACTTTTTGTACGTTAAAACTTTTTCTTCAGAGTAATTGCGGTCGGTCCATCCAAACCACCATGAATTAATAATTATATCGCAGTTTCCCTGGAAAAAAAAATTTTTATGTTGGACATTTATGAGAAAATACGAATTTCCAATTTATCATTTGATGTGTTTTTTTTATTTTAATGTATATTTTATATAGGAGCGAACTTTATTACACTTCTTACACTTTGATTTTTCTGTTACGTTTTCTAACGGTGTAAGTTTAAATCTTCTTGGAAATTAAGTTAGAATTTTCGTTCTTTGTTTTAAACATTTTGTTATTAACGAACTAATCGATTCACAAACAATGAAGAATTCTGTTTGTATATGTTTTTTACTGCTTTGCGAACAACTTCCCAGGATGTTAGATCTAGAATGTTATTTATTATTTATGAAACGAACCATACAGGTAACCTTTTTATTGTCTGCTTCGCGAAAATATTTATTTTTTATAAAATTTAGTACATGACCTAAATCTTATTTAAGAAGCAATAAGAAAAATAAATGACATAAAACTTGAGATAATGGTTCGTGCTTCTTTAAAAAATTATATTTATAGGCTTTTTTTAGAATCTATCAAAAATTACAGTTTATGCGACAAAGTTCGGTAGACTATCGTACAGATAAAAAGGAAACTTGACATTATCATAATCTGAATTGAATTCAATCCAATTTTTGATCTATGAATAGATTATTATCATTGTAGTTAATCAATCAAAAATCCAAATTGCAGTACTATCTAACTAGATACTTAGGTAAGGTGCCATCACTTTAAGGGGAGAATTGGACAAGTGGGCGCAGTCAAGTGGATGTGGTCAACTGATCCCGATGTAAGTGGACGCAGACAATTAGAGATGCGAAAATTTATCAAGTATAGTTTCTTCATAGCCTTTATGTTGTCCATTTTTGGACATATGCCTTCTTCATTTGTCTCCAATTGCTTCTGTTCGCACCTCGCTCTTCCATAACTTTCCGTAACTAGTTGTCCTTTAGATCGTTTTCCTTGATATTATTTCCACTGTAGTATTATCCTTGTCTATCGCTTATCCTGACAACTGGCCACATGACCGGCAAAGTCCATTTGAGTTCGGCTAGTACCTTGCCCACATATTTTACTTTCTTTATGCCTCTTATGTATTCATTTCTTTTTTGTTGCGTTATACGAGGTAAGCGCCATAAATTCTCTGCCCGGCAAGGATCTACCGGTGCCAACATGTTCAAACTCGGTTGCGTCATAGTTGAACATGTAAGAGGCCTACACTATATATATTACGGCTAGAAGCGTAATAGATTTTAGTAGCCACTAAAGCATCGTGACGAGTGCATGAAAATGTCGCAGCTAACAAAAGTTGAGTACCGCACGGTCATTAAATTTTTAAGGAGGGCACACGCCTAATCAAATCAAACAACGTTTAGACGGTGTTTATGGTGATTTATCTCCTTCATATTCCACTGTAAAAAAGTGATCAAATGTTTCCGTTTGGGGCAAGAATCTCTTGAAGATGATGAGCACACCGGTCGGCCAACTGAAGTGCAATACCTCAAAAAGTTGCAAACATTGAAGAAATGGTATTAGAAGATTGCCGTTTGAAAGTTAAGGAGTTAGCAGTGATGTCTGACATTTCGGAAACAAGTGTTCGCCGAATTCTTCATGACCATTTGGGTATGAATAAAATTTCTGCTGTTCAACGTCAACGTGCGCGCTCGTTTTTAAACTTGTGTGGAGAAGACCCAAAGCCGATTTTGGAGGCCATTGTCACTGGAGATGAAACAATGGTTTTGTATTATGATCCTCTATCCAAAAGGGAATCGATGGAATGGCGGCGACCCCATGAACCATGAACCCCGTCCCAAAAAGGGGAAAGTCGTTCAACCGACAAAGTTATGGCAACCATATTCTGGTATTGTGACGGCATTTTACTGATTGATTTTAAAGAACGCAATATAACTGTTAACAGTACATATTATGCGTCTTTATTGCATAAATTGAGAAACAATATTCGTGAAAAAGGTCGAGGAAAATTGAAAAGAGGTGTTTGATTATTACACGACAATGCACCCGTTCATACTGCCGCAATTTCACAAGCTGAATTCGCGAATGCGGCTTTGAAGCATTGGATCATCCACCGTACAGTCCGGATATGGCTACTAGTGACTATTATTTATTTTCCAATTTAAAGAAAGACATTAGGGGACATCGTTTTAAGGACGAGAACGAGTTGCAAGCAGCTGTAATTGAACATTTTGAAGAAGAAACTTCAGATTATTTTTACAAGAGCATTGATTTATTAATTCCACGTTGTACTACGTGAGTAAGTGTAACGTAACTGTTACATTAGGGGAGATTATATTGAAAAATAAAAATTATTATATTTTACCAAGTTTATTTTTTCTATATCAGGCCGAGAACTTATGGCGCTTACCTCGTAGATATCCCAATCATCTATTTTCTCCATAGTCCTCTATGTTGTTGAACGAATTTCCATTGATCTTTTTGCAATCGTCCAGTTTCCACTGATTAAGTATACGACTAGTGAGATCTATTGGGATGTCCTTGTTGTTTAGGGCATTTTCTAGTCTTCCAAAATCTTTTCCTTCGGTTGATTTCCTTGTGTTTGATTTTCTTTTTCCAGATAAATGTATTATACGACCTAAGTATGTAGACATAATTTGACGCATTCTTTTATCAATTGGTTACAGATTTCGATTTGAGGGTCTTCTTTACACATGACTTTCATTTATGCCATCTTTATATGGAGTCATATTTTAACCAATTTACCTCCAGTTCTATTAGCATTTGTCCCAGCCCTTCTTTATTTTCAGATATAACAGCAATGTCATCTTCGTATAGCAGATGATTGAGCCTTTTCCGTATTATTAGTATCCATTTAATCTTGCCAATCTAGTTGTTTGAATATACAGGGTGATTCAGTTTTAACTGATATCTTTAAATGGTAGGAAGAGGGGAGGCAGTAGAGCTAATTTACCTTGACAAGTATAGGTCAAAAACGAAGTTTTCCAGAAAATTAATTTTTAAAGTTTTATTGTAGTTTAGGATCCGATCCTGACCTTGAATCCTTTTGGATCCAAAATGCATTAAACTTTAAAATTCATTTTCTTGAAAACTATTCGTTTTTGACGTATACTTGTGAAGGTAAATTAGCTCTACTGCCTCCCATCTACCTACCATTTAAAGGATATCAGTTATTTCTGAATCACCCTGTATATACAAGGGCTAAGGTGAAGCTCTGGTGACAAAGTATCACCCTGTCTTATATCTCTTGCGGTTTTGAAAGGTTTTGTGTTGTTATTAAGTTGTATATTAGAAGTAGCGTTCCTGCATACATACTTGATAATTTTAATGTATTGGCTATTATAGCATGAATGCCCAATATTCAAGAGCATAAAACGCTTTTTAGAAGACAACGAATGCCATACAGATGTGCAGATTGTATTATATTGCTCTTTCCGCTAGATTCTCATTGTGTATTATATTATTTTCTGAATCTCTGTTCCGCCTGTTCTTCTGGTTGGTATTGGCTCAATGTTTTTGTGGGACTATTTGTAGATGTTCGCCTTGTCGTCGTTTTTATACAGCCATATCACAATAGCGTTATTTCAGTTGTAGTGAGTATACATTTTTTAGTATACCTAGACCTACATTAATATGTTTCTAATAAGAAAAAGAATGATATACCGGGAACAACAAGGGGTAGGGCCAAAATTATAGCCTTTTTGTTTATAAGTAGATCTTGATGAAATTTGATAAGAATGGTATTTTTAAATTTTTCCCGATTTCTTGAAATACAAATTCAAGATGGCCGATTTTGGTCTCGAAATCTCGGCCGTAAATGATCTCAAATTTCGAATTTTAAATGGAACGCCCTGTATGGTTTGCTTGTTTTCATTTTACGGGTCAAAATTAGTATAACCACCTTGCCAAATTTAACTTTTTTGAAAATAGACTTTTTTTTGCAAAAAACGTTTTTATCTTAGAAAACCGAGAAGGGCCAGAAAGGTCTGAAGTTTGATAACTAAATTATTTCTAAATGACTAATTTAAGATATCAGAGCTGAAATATTTCTAGAGCAGTATTTTACCCCTAACTTGATTTTTTGCACTACAGGCCACCTATACCATTATACTACTATACCAACAGCTGTTATTATGATTCAGTGCTTACAAACAATCAAATTAATTATAAAGCTGTTATAGTCAGAGGTTTCCCCCCAAAATATTACTAAAAACAAGGGTCGTCTCATTTTCGAACGTTTCGATTTTTGGGCGACTTTCATTCGCGGCGAAACTGGAAGTCGTCCATCTTGGATCTGCATGTAAAATGTTTTCATTTAATACATCCATTTCAATTTCATCAAAATCCATTTATAAACAAAAAAGATATCAGGTTGGTCCTAGTTTATGTGCCACCTGGTATAATAATTGTATTCGTAAAATCAAAATAAAAATTGCAGGGGAATAAATACAGATATCTCTGATTTGAAAAATTTTAACATACATAATATCTATGCTTACTAGATTTCGCTCCCAGTTATCTTTGAATTCATTTGTTTCGCGCTAAGTTGTCCCTGCATCTACTTGTTTTGCGACCAGCTAGTCGCGTCTAATCGACCGCGCCTAGTGGCTGCGTTCACTTATCCTTCACCGATAAAGCATGTAATTTTGGAATAGCTTTGCGGTTAATACATGAAACAGATAGACGGTACAATATCTTCCATTAATTAGACATTATTCTGTTTGGCACAAACAAGTAAGTAAGAGAATACAAAGATTATAACTTGTAACAGTAACAAAATAAACATAAAGGCTTTCACATCCTTAACCTATGGATAAAGAGTGACTCCCGGGTTTAGTTCTTGTAATATTGAGAACAATAGAACTGGGCAATTTTTCCACAATTGTATGGGGCTTTTTCATAAGAAAATATTTAAATAAAGCGGTTAAGAGAATATTCACATAGAAATGGCATAAAAATCATACAAATGGGATACACATTGATATATAACACAAAGAAACAGAAAAAAACACAGTACGGAAACTGCTATATATCCATGCATATTGAGTTACATTACTGTGCTATTTGCAGAAAGGTTTCTGTACTCTGTTTTTTATCTCGCTTAATTGCATAAAAAATAAAAAAGTGAGTGTTTTTCTATTGCTCTTAACATGACATGGTTCAAACCTGGAATACGTTCCTTGTTTATTCTCAATATTAACATTTACCATCACTACTGGAAGTGGTTTAAATTATCTTAAACATTATTATGTATGTATGTTTTACGTGGGGCACCTGTATTAACTTTCTCCCCACGTTCCTTCCAAGAGGAAGTGATTGAGATACGCCCAATCAGCCCGCATTTGCATGGCAAATGCTTTCAGTAGCTCACTGGTAGGAGCGAGGTTGCCTATCCACCCTCTACTAGCTCACCAGGTTAGTGCCGGAGCGATTACAGGGGATGTCCGTGATCACCCGCCCTCTTTCATACGGAAACTTCCCGTCCTCTTTCATACGGGGTTAAGTTCCTCGTCCAGCATTAGGACTATTCCCTAACCTAGGTTAGGTACATCAGAACTATCAAGCCCTCTTTCATGCCTTCATGAGTTCCTTCACCCAGCCTTAGTTGGGGCCACTGCCCGAACGAATCCAACCTCAGATTTGGCGACACTTTTTTAAATGGTTTTGCCACTTCGATCTCCCAGTTATAGGCCTGTGCGCCCCTGACAGAGCTTCATTTCGTGGCTACTTCATAGGTCCCATAGAAGTAACATCCCGGTGTGTACCAGTTAGGGCGAAGTTGTCTTGAACGTGAGTGGCTATATATCTCCGCGTCAACGCTGCTTAAGCATAGGTCTCTAGACGATTTCTGGGAATCCGACGACTGGAACTGCACAGCCAAAGCCGGACCTCCGTACTATCATCTCCGAAACGCTATGTGATGGTATGCAGTTGCCCATAGGTCAGCGAGCGAACTTCCTGACTGAGATGAACTTCACTTGATTCTCCTCCATTCGTCTAGGCCAGACAGCGGGAGACTAGCTCCATATCAGACCCTGGCGTCAGGTAAGAATCAAACATCCACACCGGACCCTCTTATTAGCAGAGCTTCCTCCGCAACCTTTTAGAATCATCGTCGAGAAACACTTGCTTGTAACTCTACCACAATTACATTCAGATTGCGTCATCCGTTACTCAGACAGACCTGGGATTGGGTAGACAATTAACCAGTTCTAAGGGTGAACGCCGTGTGGTCTGCCTACAAGCTAGTTTCGGAGACTAGTGCCCCCGGACTCCTGTAACGACTACCCAAACCTCTGTCTGCTGGGCTAGTTTCGGATACTACTGGAGTCCGACACCTCAAACGACTGCTTGTCCGTTCACCCTGAATTTTCTTAAACAGACGGTATAGCTTTTATAGCAAACTTAGACGATATTATCATTGAGATCATACCTTAACAGAATCTTTTATTTACTTACACATACACTCCGAAAGATATTTTTGTTTCAGCCTAGGATACAAGTGAACGTTGTCTTAGAACTGAGACAATTAGGTATTTTTTTTATTTCAAACCAATTTATTTAAGTACAGTTCGTCAATTCTGTCGTTAGAAACGATATCGACATATCGTATACGAGCATTGAGATCACCTTATATGTATTTTAAACATATTGTAAACATCTAGCTTACAAAAATATTTCATGGTTAATGAGTGCAGTCGCTTACTCTACTGAGGTTGCAAAATATTGACGTAAAGTGCTAGTCTATACCAACCCAGGAAAAGAAGAGGAAAATGAAGTTTTTCATAAAAGAATATCCTGCTGTACTGATAAACAGAAAGTTGGATACTTTGTTATTGATGCATTCCCATCAAACATCAAATAAATAACGACATCGCCAATAACTTTCACTTCCTATTTCTCAGTTTTAGAGCCTATTCGAAGAATAATGTAGCGGTAGGTTAATTATTTGAAAACAAGAACACTGCTTTAAAGATTTTTTTTAAGATTTAGCATCTTTATGTTCTACCTCTCGTTTCATCTACCCATTTATAGAACCATTTTTAAAATGCTTGCTTTTTAAAAAGGTTCTTTTTAATAAAATGCTTCTAACTAGCTGTTTTTATTGAAAGCTCGAATATGTGAAAGTCGGTTATTACAAAACCTGTTTTCTCATAAGTTCTTTTATGGAACGTTTGTACTCATAAACTTGGTAATATGTTCATTTTTTAAAAGCTGATTTCTTGCAAGATGTAAACTTCGATAATAGGTACTTCACTGCTAGAGAATTATTTATTTAGTAATGAAACCTTTCTTCCTAAAAATTTGTTACACATTATTGTATGCTTTTAAACTTTTCAGAAAGCCGATTGTAACGGAGTCTATTAATGAGTTTTGGAAATATCAAACCTGTTGGTTAGAAACTAATCAAATTAAACTTCTGACTGAACTACGTATATGCAATCGCTATCAGCTCCTGAGCTACTCTTCTAACATATCTGACACGTGGACTATCACTCTAGGTCTCTTTGGAAGGTCCGTGGAGTCAATAAGTATTAACTCTGCGCCTTTCAAATCTGAGCAAGATCCCTGTATCCCGAAGGTAATTTCAGGTGTTTTCATTTGCACAGTACATTCTACTACTTCTACGTTTTCCAGGTTCTAGTGCTGTTTTTGCGTGATAGATAACTGTAAGTGAACCAGGTAAACTAAACTAACCCAAACTAGTTGGGAGCTGATCTAATTAAACTATGATTTGGAGACAAGTTTTAGACTTGTATCTATAAAAGGTACTCTTAAGAATTATGTGCTATGAAAATGCATTTTCACATCATATCTATAATTTCATATAGTCTATTGCTTATATTTTCCTAAATTTTGCACACAAAGATGTAGCTACAATAAAAGAAGTTGCAAAGACATTTTCTCAAAGTGCTCGTATTAGAAAAGGCTTCAGACGTATTTGATATTTCCAAAACTCATTAATAGACTCCGTTACAATCGGCTTTCTGAAAAGTTTAAAAGCATACAATAATGTGTAACAAATTTTTAGGAAGAAAGGTTTCATTACTAAATAAATAATTCTCTAGCAGTGAAGTACCTATTATCGAAGTTTACATCTTGCAAGAAATCAGCTTTTAAAAAATGAACATATTACCAAGTTTATGAGTACAAACGTTCCATAAAAGAACTTATGAGAAAACAGGTTTTGTAATAACCGACTTTCACATATTCGAGCTTTCAATAAAAACAGCTAGTTAGAAGCATTTTATTAAAAAGAACCTTTTTAAAAAGCAAGCATTTTAAAAATGGTTCTATAAATGGGTAGATGAAACGAGAGGTAGAACATAAAGATGCTAAATCTTAAAAAAAATCTTTAAAGCAGTGTTCTTGTTTTCAAATAATTAACCTACCGCTACATTATTCTTCGAATAGGCTCTAAAACTGAGAAATAGGAAGTGAAAGTTATTGGCGATGTCGTTATTTATTTGATGTTTGATGGGAATGCATCAATAACAAAGTATCCAACTTTCTGTTTATCAGTACAGCAGGATATTCTTTTATGAAAAACTTCATTTTCCTCTTCTTTTCCTGGGTTGGTATAGACTAGCACTTTACGTCAATATTTTGCAACCTCAGTAGAGTAAGCGACTGCACTCATTAACCATGAAATATTTTTGTAAGCTAGATGTTTACAATATGTTTAAAATACATATAAGGTGATCTCAATGCTCGTATACGATATGTCGATATCGTTTCTAACGACAGAATTGACGAACTGTACTTAAATAAATTGGTTTGAAATAAAAAAAAATACCTAATTGTCTCAGTTCTAAGACAACGTTCACTTGTATCCTAGGCTGAAACAAAAATATCTTTCGGAGTGTATGTGTAAGTAAATAAAAGATTCTGTTAAGGTATGATCTCAATGATAATATCGTCTAAGTTTGCTATAAAAGCTATACCGTCTGTTTAAGAAAATTCAGGGTGAACGGACAAGCAGTCGTTTGAGGTGTCGGACTCCAGTAGTATCCGAAACTAGCCCAGCAGACAGAGGTTTGGGTAGTCGTTACAGGAGTCCGGGGGCACTAGTCTCCGAAACTAGCTTGTAGGCAGACCACACGGCGTTCACCGTAATACTAATTTCCTTGTACCCAAATGTGACCAGAATATTACAACCAGCGGATGTTTCGGTTTTCAAGCCATTAAAAGATGTCTGGAAAGCTCAACTTCTGGAATTTAGAAGACAGAATCCATATGAAGTAGTTACAAAAAACAAATTTGCGCCATTATTGCAGAAAGTTATAGAAAATCATCTTAAACCTGACATTATAATTAATGGATTCAAAGCTTGTGGCCTTTGTCCATGGTCTCCTGATTCTGTAGATTACACCAAGTGTTTAGGAAAATCCAGCAAAGACACAATTATTTCCTACAATAAACACATTAGCGGCAATAAGTACATAACATATCAGCAAATCAAAGATATACTAGGGGAAGAAAAAATTAATTTATTAGTAAACCTGACACCAGATCAAGCTGACGAAAATCAACTACATTTGAAATTAATACTCGAAGCTTTTGAATCAACATCCAAAGAACCTAACAAAACATTTGAATCAGATGAAGAAATTAACGAAACACATACTGCACCAGATTATGACATAAATGTAAATGTTAATAATGTAGAACATAACACTGAAAAGGATGTTCAACAAACATGTTATAGAAGTAATAATGTTTCAGTGAGTGATTGTGATATAGAAAACAAGGCTGAAAATGATACCAAGAAAATGTGTCAAATGATTATGGGACCTGATAATATAACTACATGTGATACAGAAATCAACACTGAAAGTACTGACAAAAACTTGTCACTTCCTAGTCATGAAAATCTAGTTACTTTCAACATAGAGGACATTCCAATCATTTTAGAAGCCGATATGGTAGCAAATGATATACAAACATTTGAACCAGAAATAATGGAGTCATCAATATCAGAAACCAACTCATCACTTGCAGATTATTTTTTTTGGCCTAAAACACCAGAACGTAAAGGCAAGAAACAAACCGAACGAGTTTCCTTTGTTTTAACATCAAGTGCCAGAAAACAAAATTATTTATTGAAAGAAGAACAAAAAAAAAGAAGCCGTCTTGCTTAAAGAAAAACGAAAGACAGAAAGATTAGAGGCTAAATTGAAAAAAGAAAAAGACAAAGAACTTAAAAAAACACAACAAAAAAAACAAAGAGGAAGTCTACGAAGAAAGAGGATATAAAAAAATATGAAGAGAGACTTACTGATACACCTGAAGTCGACATAATTTTGAATAATAAACAAACGAACAACACAGATGAAGAAACCGTGAGAACAACAGTTCCTGATCAAACTATACGTAAACTTTTTTGCGAAGATGTACCTCAAGACAAAATACTCGTCATTTCGAATGTAGTTGTACAAGAGGCATCAACGAGCCATCAAAATACATTTAAAAATCCGTCATTATATAGAGGGCTATGCTTCATTTGTGTTCAAAATATGTCGGCAACTAATGTTGGAGTCAAGTGCGCATATTGCAGACGATCATACCACATTAAATGCCTTGAAAGAAAATCGGAAACACGTAATGCATTGTTTGTATGTAATGTTTGCATACAACATACCGTATAATCTATATATATATATATACGAGGGAAGATCAATATTTACGGTCCCTGATATAGAAAGAGAAAGAATTTTTAAAACATTATTTATTTATTTCTCAACATAATCTCCCTGGACTTCTATGCACTTGGTCCACCGATGTTCCAATGCTTCAATGCCTTTCAGGAAGAAGTTTTCCGGTTGCTCCTTAAACCAGCCATTTACTGCGGTCATAACTTCATTATCGTCTCCATATTTTTTTCCACGCAGGTTTTCCTTTAATTTTGGAAATAGATGGTAATCACTGGGTGCCAGGTCTGGTGAATATGGAGGGTGTTCTAGGATTTCAAAGCCAGCGTTCTGTATGGCAGCCATGACAATGCAGCTCTTGTGGACTGGAGCGTTGTCCTGATGGAACAAAATTTTGTGTGCCAACTTTCCTGGTCTTTTTCGGTCGATGCTTTCGCGCAATTTTGGAATTAACCCTGCATAATAAGAACCCGTTATTGTGTGTCCACGCTGCAAATAATCGATCATCAAAATTCCTTCTGCATCCCAGAACACTGTGGCCATAATCTTTCCAGCCGCCCGTTGAACTCGAAATTTGCGTGGAGGTGGAGAACCTCTGTGATGCCACTCCATACTTTGTCTTTTCGTGTCAGGATCAAAATGGTGCACCCATGTTTCATCCACAGTCACAAAGCGAGTGAGAAATTGCTTCCGATTGGCCTTCAGGTACTCCAAATTGGCTTCCGAATGCAGCACTCTAGAGCGTTTCTGATCGACAGTCAGCATCTTTGGAACCCAACGCGCCGAAATTTTTCTGAGATCAAGAACATTTCTTAAAATATTTTCAACTGACCCATAAGAGATGTTCGTTATTTCCGCGATATGGCGAATAGTCAGTCTTCTATCTGCCATTACCATATCATGGATCAAATTGATGTTTTTGTCAACGGTGACACAGACTGGACGTCCCGCACCTTTCGCATGTTCGCAAGTTGTTCTGCCTAATCTAAACTCACGAGACATATTTTTCACCACTTGGTAAGAAGGGGCAGAGTCCCCTAAAACGTCTGTCATATCCTTGTGAATTTCAGTAGGTGTTAATCCTTTTTTTTGCAAATACTTTATCACCGCTCTGACTTCACTTTTTCCATTTTTAAAAATTGTCTGTTATTGACCAACTTAATTATTAATAACTTTCAAAGAACAACACGCACCTACGCAAAACTTGACACAACAAATAATTAGTAATGACAGTTCTCATAGAAAAATGAGTGACGATATCATGCAAAGCCTACTATGTCAGGGACCGTAAATACTGATCTACCCTCGTATATACTCATATAATTATGTATACCTATTAGTTCAAATAAATGTAGGTACCTATTTATATTTTTATAAACTGTTAACAAGTTGATTTTTTTTGTTCATTAGGTACGTTTTATACGTAACATATTGTACAAAAAGATATGGCCAATTACTATACATAAATAATGCCAATTACTGTAGTAAGATGGCCAATTACTATAATTTTTGCAATCTTTTAAAAATTATCATTTTATAAATTGTATCAGCTAGAATTTGCAAAATAAAACATATTTAATGAGATCCCTAATATTTTCTGAAAATACTAATGGCATTGCATTATTTCTATCTTTCAAATAAAATATAAAATTTGACCATAAATAAAACACTTACCCTAAATAGAAGCGGCCCCAGGCTGGAATTACATTTATTGTTATTTAACTAATCTTTGTGCAATATTTTAGATAAAGTATTTTCAGTATTTTTCAGGTTTTTATAGCATTATTTTCGTAAAAATTGAATCTTCAAAATCGATTTCCTCAAAATTCTGCCTGGTAATTGCAAAATAAAAAACGTCACAAATTTGTATAAGTGTTGAAGAACATTTTACCAAAGTTTCATGAATTGCTATGTATTTTCATTTTAGTTACCGACCATCCTTAAACAATGTAATTATGCAATTTTATAATTATTTCTTTTTGTAACTAGGTAGTACATTTTATAAAAAAATATTTTATTTATAAAATATATTAAATATTTATAAAAGAAATTTAACCAAGCTAGGATAGGCAAGTTCTCAAGTATGAGAAAATGTATAGGTTGGTATTTGAAGAAATATTTAGATGGGGCCTTCACTGTTTCACCAAAACTTAAAATAAGCATAAAATTGTTTTAATTTCTTATTAGCTACAATTATTTCGAATTTTGTTGTCATGCATACAGTTTTCCGTTTAAGTTAAAACAAAGAATCAAACTTGTTTGCAAGCAATGCAAATTGCTTACTATCAAAATATTATAAAATCCATATTAATATAAAAATGCTTCCCGCATAAATACATAAAAAGTAGAAGGAAAAATAATATTTTGAACTTTAAGAATTGGTATGTAGGAAGTCCAATCAGAAATCAATAAACAAAAGTTTGCCTTACATTTCCTTTTGGCATCTAACACCTGTTGCTTAGAAGTCAGTTTTTCGCTGCTTAATTAGTATTTGTAGCTCTACTTGAAAATGCAAGAGCCCACCCATAGCATAATAAAGTTCAATCATGCGTTCTCAGAAGATTTTCTAAGTGAAAGCTCTGTTATGTTAGATTGTCTCCGAGTTGCTGAAAACTTCCGTATCAATATTATCTATTTAAATAAATAGGGAGGAAAGCTTTATTGAATTTACGTTTGTGCATGGAAGTGGTTAAAATTTGAAAAAGCATGTCAGCCAACTTCTTTATAAAAGAAATCTTAAACGCTTTAAGGCAATCAGACGAACAACCGAGCTTTTCCTTTCTTTTAAATCGAATTACACGCGTTTTCCGCAACCACGCCCGCTCGAGACCTTGCCATTTAATTTCAATCCAAGAGTTGTACTAGGTCGACCACTCTACAAAAACGACATTAGTTCGATTGTCCACTTGGATAAAACATTGTTCTTTAAGGCTTCGATGCCCTGTACATACATGCATTATAGTTTTGGTAATACATCACGTAATGTAAAAACTCGTTTGTATCATAATTATTTTAAAGATAATTGCTACCCGGAATGACTTGAAATCAAGGTTAATTAGTTAAAATATTTTATTCAAAAAGGTAGATTAACAATGTAGGTAGTTAATTATTTGGACTTTTTGCGCTGGGTAATTATATGTTTGTGACGGAAGATATTTCGATGATTTGTATATTGCAGCCAATCACCCGTACTGTATTTTAAATCATCGAGAAGTTAACATATTTGAGTTATTGTTAAACAACTTGTTGTATTTGAAATTGTTAAGCCAAAAGTGAATAACAAGTTAATAAACAAATTCTGTATATTTGCCCTTGCAACTTTATTTTATATCATTTTATATCATCATCGTATATATTTTTTGTTCAAGACGGGCTTTTATCGACTACTTCTCATATAATAGAACAACTTGCAACTAAAAGCTATTCCGTTAAAAATGATTACCTAACTTAATATTTACACGATGATAAAAACATAACATACAAGACAATCGAGGGAAGATGAACACATATTACATTTATTAATTTATCTACTAAATATTACGAATAGTACAATTATTATAAAATGACTCATTGTAGATAATGTAGATGCTTTAAAAAATTAAGTTAAAAGTTTATAACTGAAATAAATAATGATTGAAAAATAAAATTCAACATGTTTTGACAGATTTCTAATTTGTTAAGGAATCAGATTTAATCCCTATTTTTGTATGACTTCAGTTTTAGATTATTGTACTTAAAATAGTATATTAAAGAACAAGTTTTATAAGGGTTGATTTGGCGCACGAATCCCAAGTTAGAAAACGAGCCGCAGGCGAGTTTTTCTATGGGATGAGTGCGCCAATGCCCTTATAAAACGAGTATTTTTTCTAATTTGCGCCCCCTTTTTTCTTATTTTAATAAAAAAAAATTTTGGTGTCTAGAGAATTTTGTGTTAGTTGGTAACAGTTGGTAACACTCGGCGCCCACTTGAGTTTTTGAATCATTTGTCATCATCCGTCACTTCAAATAAATTAGTTATTACTTTTGTTACTTTATTAGTGTTACAAATAAATAAAATATGAGCGAAGACAACTTAATTTGCACTCCGCCCGAAATTCGCGAAAAAAAGCAAAGATGATTAAATCGATGATACGTGTCTTGTTTATAGTACCATAAAATTACAAACATGAATTGTACTTACTGATTTGTCCAAGCAGATTTGATGTAGGTACGAGACTTGTTTATGTTACTAATTAGGAATATCCAAAACCTAACCTTCTTTCCAAGTAAAAATAAACACCATAACTTCAAGTGAAATTTCATGTAAGTAACAATCAACAAACAGCGAACCAATTCAACGATATTAATTAAAAATTTATCGGAGGTTGACAATTTTGACAGATACTTGCAGTTTGAAGTTGTCACATTCTACGCATTACCCATCCAACCCTTAAAAACTAAATAACCCTATAATTCATTAAAGTACAGTGTACTTTTATAGATAGCCATAAACGACTCCTACTGATAGACGTTAATAAACGTATTACAAACGCAAATTAGAAAAACGGTATAACAGTGTTTATCACCTTCTATATTTATATAGGGTGATTCAAAAGTGAGTCCAAAGGACTCACAGATCAAGGACGTTATACCATTATAAAAATGTGATTCGATGATCCCCACCAACTTTGCCTTGCGTGTAACTAAAGTCACAAAGATCAATCTAAGGTTCAGCTTAACGATCCATTGAAAGCATGGCAAATGGGATTTCTATTGAAAGCTTTCAGTTCAGAAAACTTAATTATGACAGGACGGGGAAATAATAGTGATCCATGCACATGCGATTGAAGTTAATATCCCCATTCGGCTACGGTAAAAATGTTACAATACAAAAATAGAACTTTTTTAAATTTCAACTTTTTAAAAACTTTTTTTGTTAATTTGTTTATATTTTTGAACATCTAACTGCTTAGGTTTTGACTTATTAACTTTTTAGAATTTTTAGTTTTGAGACTTCTTTGAGCTTTAATTGTTAAAGAGACCGCCGGTGGTCTCTAGCCCTTAAAGGGAATGTTGATTGATATTACAGGAATGCTATAGCTAAGCAACTGGTCGGGTTGGAAAATTGGAGGCATCTGGGTCGGCAAATTGGCGGCAACTAGGATCAGTCCCGATTAGCTGAAAATGATTCGCTGCTTGCAAAATCTACCTCGGATTCCTCATGGTTTCTTATTTACCACACATAAGATGCCAGAGATAATTTTTGATATATGTGCAACTCTATATGAGTAATCTTGCTTTTACATTTATTGCACACGTGTCTGCTATGATATTGTTATAACTATAGATCTGATTGTAGCACTCATAGTAAGGGCGGGGCGATATGTGTTGATAACAGCCCAGTAAATGCTAACAAAGTCGCCAATATTTAACATTAGGACAGTCGGAGCCATAGTATTTTCAAGAATTTAAAGCATGCCTTGGCATATAACAATCTTGTCTCTATTATCCACCGTGTTTTTGTAACCAGACCAGAGGCGTTGAATTCTTTAGTTGTCAGTTGGCCAACACCAAGTGTTCTGCCTTTGAAAAGTTTGGACCATGGACATCTAAGGTGTATCTATCTGTGGCAGCAAGTATTATTGGTTTGGCAAGTACCTACTCTTGTGCAAACAAAAAGTTTGTCTGAAGAAACGCGTGATTCCAGATTTCTCTACTTAGATGTAGGTACCTTTTACAACAAGCCTTCTTCGGTATTTATCTAAAACCTGGCGTTGTACAAGTTATACAGATACAGCGCATTAGAGAAATCAGTAACGTGCTTACTTATATACTCGTCTGGTGTAATATGAAGAAATCTCAAATGTTTTGGACTTTACTTAAAGTAAAGGTAATTTTAGTGGCTGATGCTTTATTATAATTTATTACGATTTATTAATAATGCAGGATTAGTTTTTCATTTTCCTCAAGAAGTGGCGATTACCATGACACCATGTTATATAAACTATTTGAATAGTAGGTTCGTCAACAACTGCTGCGAATTCTAGATGGACCATCCTTTCTATTAATGAATAATGCTCCTTGCCATTCTATTCTTCTTGAAAAACAACTTACAACTAACTGGAGGAGAAATCAAGTATTTAGCAGAATGATTGACAAGTAATTGAATTCTATTTCTTCAAGATGCATCGAAAAACGATCTGTTACGGATGAGTAGAGATCATTAGGTTCCTAAATGGTATGTGATTGCTCAAATTATTGAAGAAGCTGGTTACAAAGTTAGTTATACGTATTTCTCCGTATCATTGCCAGTATAATGCTATAGAGGAAATATGGCGTATTTGCAAACAATATTATGATCGACACGTTGGATGGGATTGCTATAGCGAAAAAGATGTGCTTGCAATGTGGGATGAAGCATTGAAACAAGTAACTTTAGAGATGTCGTATAGTACCATAAAACGTGCAGAAGCTGTAACAAAAAGTACTGGAAAAAAGAAAAGCAGAATATAGTTGTAGTGAAGAGAAAGAAAATCTTTCTTTTTTAGCGACATGATGCTAAGTGAATAAGTTCGTGTGCGACAAACGAACTTTCTAGTCCAATAATTTTCTAAGATTCTTTCATCTAATTTTTTTTTTGATAAACACCTTGTAGATCTTTTATATCATTACAATCTGGTCAAAATGATCCACGAGCAATTTGTTTGTATGTGTTTTAAAAGCTAAGGTATACTCATCAGCGTCCCTTAGATTCATATGATGTTCACTTATTTACACTACGGTTACCGTATACACTAGCACTATACTCTGATTTTTCACTATTCACTCTACTAACTCAAATGGTTTGATTCTTTGAGTCTTCTCACTAATCCCGTATTGTACAGGAGCTGAATGGTCTCGACATTTACGTGATAATGCAGTCGGTCTTCATGACTTCGCAAATTTCTTGATTGTCTGGTTGGCAGTTTCTACATTCAAGTCCCGATGGAGGTCAGTGTTTCGGACATACCAAGAATAGTTTCAGTTTATACAACTTTATGCCATACCTTGTCGAATGCCTGTGCTACATCCAGAAAAATTGTACAACAGATATTCTTTACTTCTAACGATTTTTCTATAATATTAGTGATTCTATGTACTTGATCGATAGTTGAATGCTTTTTCTCTAAATCCAAATTGATGAGGCGGAATTAAATGTTTCTCTTCAATGATAGGTTTTAGTCTTTTTAACAATAATTTTTCAAATAATTTTGATATTACAGGTAATAAAGATATAGGTCTGTAAGACGAAACTTCATGAGGAGGCTCACCACCTTTCGAACACCTAGGCACGTACTTTAATCTAAATAGCGTTTATTAAATAAGTCAGTTCAAATGCAGCTTTCCGTGGTAACTGCTTTAACACTTCACCAGTTATTAAATCGAATCCTGGAGCTCTTTTCGGATTGATGTTGTCTTTGATTTCAGCCATTACTTTCTTAGGCAGCAAGGAAGTCTGATCTCATCCTCTTCTTGGATTGGCTCATCCCAATTTTTTACGTCCTGTTGACGTAATCATTTGGTTGAAATGTTTTTCTAAATGAATCGCAAAACTATTTGCCTTTTTTTCGTTATTTCTGACCCACTTTCCATCTTCCTGTCTTATTGGAGGAATTTGGGTTATTGGCCTTTTCAGTCATTCCAAAGAGAATAGTCGGTGCTGCTGTCAGCCGTTTGTTTTTTAGATGAGCTTCAATTGATTCATTTTTTACTTACTGAGCACTATTCAGACGTGTTTTATCTAAAGGAGCTCTGAACTGTTGCCATTTACGTCTTAATCTTCTTTTTTCTGTGATTGTCTCTTAATCTTTTTCGGGTAGTTGTTTACTGTTATTCTATGTTTGATCCTGTTATTCTATGTTTGATAGGAGTGTATTCCTATGCTGTTTACTGGATATTGCTTAAAAATATCTCAGCTTCTTCATCTAGTTGTTGTTCGTTTTTTAAAGGAACTGAAAGATTGATTTTTTCTTCAACATTTAGTCTAAAATTCGTCCAATCTGTCTGTTTGTTCACTAATGCCGGATTCTTCTTCCTCTTAATAATGTTTACACTTACTCCCAAGTAGCACAACCATACTGTTTCAATATTGGGTTAATGTCGAAGATATATGGGGCCAAATAAATTACTCTATATTGGACCAATTGAAAGTGTGGACAGTCTGTAATGTTGGCCTAACAACATATGCCAATATTTGTCCAATAACATACCCCAATATTTGCACAACAACATAAGCCAATGTTAGCCCAATAACTTATATCAATATTACAGCAATAACTTACACCAATACTGTAGTCCAAAATAAATAAGTGCTAGTTAAAATACTTGTATAATTGACCTTACACTATACACATATTTTATTTATTCACTATGCTGTTAGTGTGCTTTCTGGAGATTTCTTTATAAATTATAACGGTTAATGACCTTGGTAAAAGCTTGTCATTGTCATTTATAGAGAAATTAAGTGTCAGTAAAATAAAAAAAAAACGTTTATAACTTTGATTTGTGAATTTTGTTTATTATATCGTTATGGCAACCTTTTATTATATTGATTACCTTTTTCTGAACCGTTGAAGTGCGTAGACATTTTTAAACGACTAGGTTATTTTTTATTATATAAAGTTACAAAGATTGTTATTCAATTAAAATGTAAAATTGATTAATTTTTTACATTATTATATAATAGTTAATGTAATATTATTTATTATTATTGCTAAATTACAATAAAAACATTGAAAACATTTATAATTTGCTACATAATGAGAGAATATATTGACATATGTCAACAGCCTTGGTAGTGTAATGTCTGGCGTGCCGGACTTTCACCCAAGCGGCCCGGGTTCGACTCCCGGCGCTGGCAGATCTGGTTAACGTTTTCTGCAGTTTCCCTTAGCTGTGACACAAATGTGAGATTTGCGCTGTTCCATCTATAAGTCGGCTGCAGCCGCACATTGGGCTTACATAATAATAATAATCGCCCCCTCCCTCCCGCACAAGCTTATAGCTTCTGGGGCCTTGGTTAAGGTTATGGGTTGTAGTAATTATTATTATTATTATTTCGCAGCAAAGGGGTTAATAACCTTGACAATTGAATTGTGATTGTTTGTATAAAATTATTTTTTGAAAACGAGTACATACGTATGATTATTTAACTGTAAGTACTAAATAGTATATTGACTGAAATTATACAAATTGTAAACGTATTATTATTATTGTCTTTACAAATTTAATGTTTACTTTTGTCGTTTTCGAAATTCTAGATGTATCATGAGTGAACCCGATGATGAGAAAATGGGGTGTACACTTGTACACCTCCAAACATCGTGAAGGCGGCTCACATTACATCTCTTAATTTATGGCCAGAGATTTCACGTAAAAAATATAGGTTAATCTAGGTTAAAAAAATTTCTTAGCTTTTGGTGGTTTATTACTTTTTTTGTTGTCGTAGATAAAGTATAGTGTGTAACGCGTGCAGAAACACCAATTTCACACTCGTGTGATTACGACTTCGACTTCGTCTCATGCTGCAACATCTTCACACTCGTGAGGAATTGGCACTTTTATGCACTTGTAACACAATATACTATTAAAAGCAAATGAAATATAAATGAGTTGTGAATTTATGAACAGCTTGTAGACGTCACAACCCAAATCGTACATGAAAAATTCTGTAACTGTAAAAATTCTATATACTGAAATCAATTATACGGTTGAGTTTTGTATATTACAGGGATTTGCAGGATAACTCCCAGATTATCGGCCGCCTTCGTGCAGAAGTTGAGTCGGCCGCTACCTTATACCTATCAATCACTCGAAATCCAAACTGCCTTTTTTATTATTTAATTTATGAACTAAATGTATATAATTTTTACTTTACGGAACAGTTATGGATCTACTAGTGGGAGTATGTAACTCTAGTCTATATTGTCTATATTTCTAAGAAAAGCTACAAACTCGCTACAAAATAATGGTTGGACATGGTATAAATAGTTCTTGCAGAAACATTTATTAAACATAAATTCTAAAACTAAGAAATAGTAAAAACGCATTACAATTTAATTTTTCCTGCTTTTTTGACAACAATTCGTCTATAATTATAGAGGACAAATTTTTTGGAAATTTTATTATCTATAGATGAAATGGTCAGATCCGTCAGTCATTCATAAGTTGATATTGAATAAGTTTTAATTAATTTCAATTTGGTAAAACCTCCATTCGGCTGATGCGCCACTAATCAGTAAGGTCAAAAATATGCTTAGTAAAACTACAAAATTAGGAAAACAACGTATCAAATCGTGGGTAATCAAGTGATTTAAAATTTCCAAGCGACTTATTTTAGATTAAGAAAGGAAAAAATCTCGAAATGATAATATTTCATTCATTTTTGACAACGTCTTCTTGTATGTTGCCATTATGATTAATTTGTATTTTTATATCTAAATCCATGCGAAGTTTTTAAAGATTCTGCTCCCATGTACTGAAACAGAGTATCAGCGCTAGATAAAATTTACCTTGAAAACTTCTTTTCGACTCGAACATCAGGAAACTGAGGTACCTCAATTTGATGAGCTAAAGCAGATTCAGATTTTCTAATCAATGACTCAAAACTCTCTTCGTTTCTTTTCGACAGAAGATATTTATTTAAGTTGTTCAAAGCTGCCCTAAATCTACCGGAATTATCGGTTTTTGCAGTATTTTGCTGACAAAGTTGTTACAAAATCATTCTAAATGGCAAACTGTGTAAATAAATTTAAAAATAGAAATTCTTTTCATTAATCATGTATCTCTTGTTTTTTGATCATTTGTAAAGTCTACCAATTGTAGAGTCAATAGATTTTAGGTTTTTGCACAAGGGTTTCAATATGCCTACTAAGCGGATTTGTCAACAGAGACAGTTCTCCACCATCTTACCAAACAGGTGGAGAAAACTCTGAAACAAAAAAGATCTTTCTAGGAGCTTATAGGAGCTCTATAGAAGGAGCCTTTGACTTTGACTCTGCCGCTGGCATTTAAGATCGTTGGTTAGAGGAGATCTGCTGCAAGTGGATTGACTGCATACTCGAAGGTAGTATGGTTTAGTCATTCTTGCTCGACGATACCTTGGTGGTCTAGGTAGCAGGGGTCTGTCTGCAGGGGAGAGTTCTCTCCCGTTTGCTATGGAACCTTGTGATGGATGAACTTCTTAGAAATCTCTACAGTGAAGGATCCAAGGGCTGAAGAACTCCCTTGGGATACGCCGACGTTCTAGTCATAGTAGTAGAAGGGAAATTCATAAACATGGTCAGGGAGCGAATGCAATAAGCCCTGGACGTTGTAGCTAGATCGGTGCAGCAGGAAGTCCTTAAAGCCAGTTCTGAAAAAACCACAGTAGTACCGTTTACACGAAGGAAAAATGTGGAAAGTCTTAGACCTCTATACTTTTATGGAAAAAAATCATTCTGTCAAGAAATGTAAAATACTTAACTGTTATTTTAGACTCGAAACTTGTCTGAAATTGACAAATTGATAAAATTGTCAGAAGACGAAGACTTCTTTAGCCGAGAACAATACCCACTGCTGCAATGAAGATACTTTTTGATTCCCCCCCTCTTCACATAGTGATACAGGGATAGGCAAGATTAGGTATACATATATTGCAGAACTCATCGTACCATCTTCAGATGGGTCAGAACATACTAGAATGACTATTTGCCTAAGGGGTCCCTTACTGGAGATGAGGTCGGACCACATGACGTCTAGAATTCTTGGCAACATATATTCGGGAGACCGACCCTGGCACCGGAAGTCTTTCAGGCATACCCTGTAAAGGACTTGTATCTGTTGATTCAGGGGACATCAATTACAGATTGGTTGTGAGTTTACTTTATTAGGGTAATCACAATAAGCCATAGGCTGCAGTGAACATGAATCCATCAAGGAAGACATACCCTAAAAAAGGCGGAGTTGGTGGGGGAGGGGGTAAATCGGGGGTGTATGTTAAACAAAGCGTTCAAAAGTTCGTTTGAGAATGGTAAGCTAAGTAATTTTAAACTCTTTTTGTTTGATTGCGTTTATTTAATAAATATTAATATTAAATACTCACTCAAAGTTTAGAAAGCTGGTATATTAAGCATATGATAATATGAATTCGATACAGAGTTTTATGGTAAGAATGGGTGGGTACGCCGGTGGAGGAGTCCGAGGGCGAGTTAGCTGGAGGGGGAAGTTAGAGAGTGAGATAAGTCGGAGGGGGGTGGTTAATCCAGAAGAGGGGAGGTAATTCTGTGGAAGTAATAAGTTTTGGGGGGGGTAAGCCAGAAGTAAAACGGCGGTGACTAAGGAGGAAGGGAGGGAAAGTTGGGGTTGGTGGTGCGGGAGAAGTCGGGTGTGTTTGAGTTCGTTATAAAGTTCGTCTGAGAATGGTAAGCTTAATATTTTCAACTGTTTTTGTTCGATTGCGTTTATTTAATAAATATTAATATTAAATAATCACTCTTGGAAACCTGAAGAATTGTAATCACGCAACGAACGTTGTATATAAGGAAATCCTTCAATCAATTAGCCTTTTGACCGTCATGTTTTGACGGGGTTTACCTAGTAATCTCTTAATAAATATTTTAAAAATTCTTAGATTTATAACGTTGGTGTCGTGACAAACTTTAAAGCATCAGAACAAAACCATTTTCACTGATAATCTAAAAGGTAAACCTAAAAGGAAATACCTAGGAAGTTTGACTAATATTTTCACGCATTTCTTCATTGTCTTTGAATATGGAACAAATCCGAAAAAGACAAGTCGCGACAAACTTGAAGAAATAGCAGTAAAATAGTGAGCGTCCTCTAATTCGACCGCCCGCGTGGTATCTTGCCCGCCGCTAGGCCGGCTCAGGGGATATGACGTAATGAATTGTTTAGAATTTCATAATATAAATGCATTTTTTTGGTAACTTTGAAATTTTCCAAAATCCATAAAATTAAGTTTCACTTTCATGTAAATATTTAAAAAACAAATGCAGCCTCTAATAACAGAGAAACTATAGCAAGTATAACATTAGTAATGGTTTAAACTCCACTATTGATACTGAAAACAAGTTTATATTATCATTGATGAAATTATATAACTGCGATGTAGATAACTATAGTATTAGAAATAGGATTGTCGACCTTCAGAATCATGACACCATCTGAAGGTTTATTGAAGGAATTTGCAAAATTATGTAATTTGCACAAGATTAAGGCAATTAACGTTAGTCAACTGTTATAAATTAGGAATATAATCTATCTAAGCTTAGAAAGTCGGTAGCGTACCCATTAAGGTTATTTGCCTTTCAGTAATAAAAAAGGTGATTATTGTGCAACTGCAATTGAAATGGAACCAATTAAACAGCTATTTCCTACTTCTTCTATTTTTATCTAAGTATATATAGTACCTATTTTTGTTCATTGCCATGAATATCGTTATTGTTGATTATTGAAATAGGTATATATTGCAATGGTCACTTTTGAGTTAAAGAGAAAACAATATGAGAAGGTGCATTCGAGTATAAACTTTGGAGATTTATTGTTCATTTGAACAACAATTCATCCAAGTCTGTGGTTCTTGAATATCATTAAATAAAACATAAATAATGTCTTAACGTAGTGCTCAGATTAGAAAACTTAATACAAAAATGAAATACGATAAATCAAGTTGGAATAGCATATCTTTATTAGAGTACAAGAGTTTATAATATCAAATACAAATCAGGATGGTAAGAGAAAGGAGATCTTAGTCAAAGGTCAACCTGAAAAAGAAAATTTTGTACATTAATTAAGGATATCAATGGATCATATAAAATCAAGACTGCACTTTCAATAATAATGCAAAATTGAAATTTTAAATAAAGAAATTAGTTGTTCATAACTATAGAAATATGCATTATTGTTAAAAGGGTAGTAAGAATGATCAAAGAAATATCACATTTCTTTCTGATAAAAATAAAATAAAAATTAAAATAAATGAAATATAGGTTTCTCAGAGAGATATGAATAATAAGCTTTTGTTGGTGAAAAAAGATGGTTGTTTTTGTAAGAAGCTCTTAAAAAAGAAGTTAAAAAGTTAATAAATATAGAATAAAACTCTTGTGTTTTATTTGGAAAAGGAATAGTTAAGGGTAAGAAGTAAGGGAAGATAATAAATTACTAAATAAGTTTGGAAAAGAGAAGATAGAAGAAAATTTAGAATATACCATAAAAGTGGGGGTAAAAATTATCATAAATAATAAAAGGAAGAGGATAGATATAGAAGAGTAGATTTTAAGTAGTTCAAGAAAAGTAATTAAACATAGGAGTGAGACAATTTAAGAAGATTAGCAATACTTAATGTGGTGTGGAAGATTTAGTCAGTAGCAGTTCCTGTTGGAGGCATACCAGTAGATTGAGAGGCCAATTCAAGATTAACCGAAGAGACTTACCGGAGGTGCAGAAAGAAGTATAAAGTTACCTATTCAACAAGGACCGATAGAAGAGTTAGTAGGTTTGTGGTCCATCATCATCATAGAGTGCAGAGGTGGTCTGCAGATCCTGTTCAACTTCAGTCGTCGGTGTGTCTTGGAGGAAGAGTGAAAATTGCAAGACGTGTATGTGCAGTGAAAGTGCAGTTAGATAAGAGGAAAAAGGAGTGGTTTTATCCATTCACTACATCTTGCAGCTCAGTATTTGTGGGCCGATTGAGATTCGGATTTCTTCCGCTAGGATTATTATTTTGAAAGTTCAGAAAATGTTAGTGGGTATCATAGTTGAATTTGCACTAAATCTGAGCTTCCATTATGCCATTCTGTGAATAGTTGACTGACAAAAAAACTTTATGGTCACGATATCCATTGGTGGTCGTGGAAGTTGGATAAATAATTCATTACTTTTCCAGAATGGCTTTAAAGGCTTTTTGCGTTTCGACGTGCAGATATGCAGGAATAGAATTGAAAAGCTTTTCAACGGTTTAAAAAACGTAATGATTCTATATTTATGTTGAAAAGGACAACATGGATACTTCTTAAAAGGGGCTTCTATCGTGAATGGCTATCAGCATTGACATAGCTCTATAAGTACGTAGATGCTTATGAAAGCAAAAAGGGGAAATAGCATAAGTATACAAAAAGGTATTCATAGCTTTTAGTCGGTGTTCTTCCATTAAGATTACGAACTTTTGTTCCCTCTCATTTCTAATTCCTATTCCATGGTGGCCCACTTAACTTTCTGTATCTTGTCGTTTCGAGTTGAAATCAACGATTATGATGGAGTGTAGCTTTTGTCTTTACTTAATACTAATTCGAGTTCGTCATAGAATTGTTCTACTACTTCGCCTGTGTAGTCAGTTGCAGGAAGATTGGTCTTTGAAGGATAGACTTGCATTATCTTTACTGAGTATCGTTTGTTGAGTGTGAGTATTGCATACATTAAACATAAGTTATTTTTCCAATTTCTTATTTATTAGCATTCAATGCCATTTTTTGGCTTATCTTCTTCTCCTTTGAAATAGAACGTCATTGCTTGTTTTGTCCTGATCAGGTCTTCTCCTTATCTTTGCAGCACACTTACTCCTATTAATAGCCATTTACCATTGAAGGTGCATATGTTTAATTTAACGAGGGATTCCTGTCTGGGTGACGAACCTTGCCCCTCCACCCCAGAATCCTTAGGGCTGGGCGATTTCACATTTTACATCTTTGAAGGTAATTGGCCTTAAAACTGGCTGGCCCTGCCTGTTAACGAGTTGGATAAGGATAGATAAGGATTTGGTAAGAGATAGGATTAGGATTAGGATTGCATGTTTCTCCATATGAAGAAGAGTGGGGAAGTCATGAGCATGCGTAGGTAGGGTTGCTAGTTCCCTGAAGTAGGTCTTATCGAACATATGATGAATCCACTAATATTTTCTTGATCATTCAGGAAAGGGTCGAGAATAACTCTTTCCAAAATTTATATACGATCGCATGATTATGGCACATCACTATTTTATTAGGTTAAAGTTTAAATTAATTCAATAAAGCACAGTTGACAAAATAAAGGCATGTGCACATGCCACCCTCTAGTGATCACAAAAGAACATCACTGGATTGTGTGAAATTAAATAAATTTTATGAATAAACACAAATACATATATTCGCGATTTGTCCATAGATATCAAGAAGTATGAACATAAAAATGATTCATTACATATACTATATTAAAAAGAAAAGACTACTAATAAGTCCCATTATAAACAAAAAAAAAGGTAAAACAAGTGATTAAATCTTACCCATTAATAATTCAAAATAACAAGTTTTAGACTGCTCGAACCAAAACCAAGCAAATGAGTTAAATAAAGAAAAAAAAAAGAAAAATAAATTTTAGGTGGATTTAACGAAAACCAACCGGTATATGACCTTATTTTATTTTCGTTGCTTTATTTTTTACCTTCGAAAATATTGCATACATGCCAAAAGATTGTAGTAAAGTCGATAGCTCGATTACAGTGATGCTGTAGTGAAAAGACGCTTCACTTGAGAATCATGTAGAAGCTCACCTTCTGCAATTCGCCGTTGAAAAATTATAGAACCGATACCATATTCGAAATCTACTCGATGAGTGAGGTCCATTGGTACCGGTTTCATTTTAAGGAAACTGGTTAAAAAGTTACTTAAGCGTTGTTAAGTCTATGACAAAAAAATTCACTGTCGGTAAGACACCTAAACTCACTGTTTTGAAACTCACCAGCCAAATAAAGGACAAAACTTCGAGGTGTTACTGCCTGGGCAACACTAGAAACAGTAGCAACAGTTAACTGAGGTTCAGTTAGGTTAGGATAGCCTAGATGAAGTCAGGTTAGGTTAGGGTAGGTTTAGTGTTTGGAACCACTGAAAGTCATCTACCATACACTTAACATGCAAAACTTTCAAACTTTTTAACCCTTTGATTCCTCATGCTAAAACCTATACCATTCAACTCTTACTCGTTGAGTAGTGTCTAAAATATACTCGTTCCGCCCACCAGGGGGCGTGGCAAATTGCAAAACTTTTATTCCATGAATAATTTTGAAAAAGTCACTGAAAAAGTACAAATTGTTAAGTAATATTTTAAAGGATATTTACGAAGAGCAATAATTAAAATATTAAACATTTGACAATACAGCCGCAGCATCTTCAAGAAAAGTTTGTCAACGGGGCACGGCATTACCAAATCAGCTGTATGTTGAGGCCTTAGCGCTAATACCAGCTCTTGTTCCAAGCGATTTTTTATAGAGTTATTTAAAATCAATTATTTATGCCTTCCAAGAGGATCGGTCTAATTTGGATGAACTTCGAATGAAAATCGGGGAATACAATTATATTACAACTAACATGCTTATACAAGCTCGCCAATTATTTTATGATCGTTCAGGGTAATGTTTGACACAGGACGGCAGGCTTTTTAAACATCTATATTATTTTTCTAACTTCTTCGGGATTTTAAACGTTTCGGAGTCCGCTCCAATTCTCGACAGCTACTAATATATGTACTGTCATATTCAACTATAAAACTCACTAATAAGAAAAAAACTTTACGATATAGTAAAATATAGAATTACTCATAAGTGAGAAATGCATGCGACTTTATCCTTTAGATAGTATTAAAAATATGAATTTTATTCTAATCAAATGGTAATGGTAACTTTAAGAGCGCTCTCTACGCGCCGTATCAGCAAATTACCTATCACATCGTTAAAAATTAAGATAGAAAGATGCGGTTTTTAACAAAATGTTTAAAAAAATTTTCTTCATGTGGCAAAATATCTAAAAAAAATTTTAATTAGATTTCTGATTTTTATTTTGCTTATTTTTAAGTATTTCTGGCTTTAGGACATTTTGCCACATGCAGGTATTCATTTTATAATTTTCAAGCAAAGAATTTTGATCAGAAACCTTTTAACAATTAAATGGCACGTGATTCCCATAAATTCTTTAAGCGCTCAATAAAGTGGCGCCATCCTGTTATATTTCGAAACTAAACTCGGGTTAATTTTATGTGGCAACGCTGAACATGAAGGTTTGGCGTTGGGAGCTAAAGCGATAATTTAAATGTGATAAGTTGCAGGATCACATTTCATTAGCTTATTCATAACAGTGATATAAATGTAATATCAAACAATAACCGCAGTTTAAAGATTTTATTTAAAAACACCTAAGTATTTTGTTCCTGCTTTGACTTGCAATCATTTTTGAAAATGATTTGATGACAAAAACATCTTTTTAACTGTAATTTTACGATCTCAGGTACTTGAGCATAATATACGAATTAACTACTATTAGCAGCAAATGAAAATATCTTAAACATAAAGCGAGAGCAAATTAATAGGGTTGAATAAAAAATTTAGTCTTATCCACGAAATATATTTAAAACAATAAATTTTAAAGTTGACTGCAGTTTTGGCTTACTTAAGATGAAGTCATTCTCAAAACATTATTAAACCAAATATATATTAGGAAGAAGAAACATTTTTTTATGCAATCCATATTTTGTTATTAGCAAGTTGTAGAAGCAACTTGCACTTCTCATGATTTTTACTCAATTTTCTTTAATTATAAAAATCATGATAAAAAATTTTAAAAAGAGAAAGAAATGCAAGATATCAGATTATTCTGTTCCCAGATCATGTAGTAGTTTTTTAATTTTCTTTATAGGTATATTTAAACATGGAGTGTTCAAAAAAACGTTTCTTCTTCCTAATATTTTGGTTTAATATTGTTTTGAGAATGGCTTCATCTTAAGTAAGCCGAAACTAAATTCAACTTTTAAAATTTATTATGTTTTAAACTATTTCGTGGAGAAGACTAAAAGTTTTTATTCAACCCTATTTATTAACATTCAACTACACTAAAAGAAAACAATGGACACTTTCGAAGATTTAATAAAGCGAGAAATTATAAGCCACAACCCGCAAGGTATTAGTTTATTTAAAAGCTATAACTTTTCTACTCTGTTGCCTATCGTATTGGCAATTTACCTGTAACATGGTTATAAATTGAGATAGAAAGATACGGTTTTCAACAAAATCTTTTAAAAAATGTTGTCTATGTGGCAAAATATCTAATAATTTTCTAAATTAAATTCTCGATTTTTATTTTCGATATTTTTAAGTATTTTTAACCAAAACATTTTGCTGCAAGGAGGTATTATTTTATAATTTTTAAATCCAAAAACCTGTCCATAAAATGATTAGCAGTTAAACATATTAATTTCTCTTATATACTGATTATATAGAATCTATGACTTTGCTATGCTAATATATTATTTTATGTTCTTCTATTCTGGTACAACATGAAGATGAAGGTTTTTTTGAAAAGTTGAAGTGTTTTGACTTACTTACTTGACTTGAAGTGTTGAGACTTACTTATATATGGTGTCTCTAAAAGGCCTGCACAAAACGCTAAGACATATTCCTGAGACCAAAATAGGACGATTTAACCAAAATTACCTCTATCCAAAAGTGCTTCGTTAATGCCCTATCGAATGTCAAAGATCTTCAAAAGATTTCTATTTTTCTAAATAACAAAAGTTTGCTTTTAGCAATGGGGGTAAAATTTGGGATTTCCGTACTAAAAAAATAGTTTTTTAGCAACATTTTTTTAATAGTGGGTGTTACGTAAATGGTCAAAATTTGATCATCTACGTGTAAAGAAGCTCAAGTTTTTTAAAGGTTGGGTGAATATTTTTCTAACTTTTTCTACAGATAGATATTCTAATTTCTAACCTTTTTGTCTGTTGTTCGATCTTGCTATCTACCATAGTTTAGACAAAAAACTTATTTGATTTGCATGCCATTCACTGCAGCCATACATTATGGCTGCATTATGGTTAGGAGTTTGCCGAGATATATTTTCATGCATGATGGGGCACCCCTTCATTTCACATTAATTAACCGCAACATTTAAATCAACAATACCCGAATAGATGGATCGGTAAAGGAAAATGTTCTCGTAAACTGGCCACCTCGTTCTCCTAATATTTGTTGACAAATAATGACAAATTGATTGTTTGTTTTATGACGAATGATGAGAACCATAACAACAAAAACCGCCTCCTAATTTTCTGCAATTATTCTAAAAATTTAAATTTATTTATTTTTTTTAATTTCTAATAGCAGGATTAAACAAAACGCTATACAGCATTCGTGGGAAACAGTCACTCACTTGTGTGTCGTTCCACACTCGGCTTCGCCTCGTGTGTAATCTCGACACACGCGTGAGTAAAACTTTTAGTTTCTCCACTTGTACTGTAATATACTAATGTATATAATAGGCGACCGATATGGAATCAGTCTCATCTTGATCATCGAAATCGGTATGCTCTAGCTAAATCAACTGAGGGTAGAAGTAGCTCAAAAACGTAGAGCAATAGGTAACCAAACTACAAAATTATTGTATACAGGAATTACTATATACGTCATGGAGTTGGACAGTAATTTTGATTTACCACTCAGTCACTCAGTCGCATTCAGAGCCTATTTTTAACTGAGATGGTCCCTAGGTTCAGCTAGCAAATTTTAGGCCCCGTATTCAAGTGAAAGGAGTACCAAACAGGCGTAAAAAATGAAATAAAATAAAATATATATATTTAAAAACAAAAAACTAAACGCAATATATTTTGATTTAAAACTAAACAATAATTTTATTTTTTTATCGGTAACCATACATATTTTTAGTTTTCCCAAAAAATATACGACATATACTCTCAAGGGAAAAAACGCACCACTTGATAACGCACCAAAAATACCAAAACTTCAAACAGCCGTAACTCGGTTAATTTAGAACAAAAATGAATAAACTTTATTACATACTGAAAAGTTTAAAGTGTCTAGTAAAGGACGTGTCAGCAGATGTTACGTTTAAGCCTTTCCGCTCCCCGCGACCCCTGCAGAAAAAAAATGTCAAACTTTTACTTAAAAATGTTTTCAATGAATAAAAACATTTATTTTATTAACGTTAATTTTTTAACGTGTACAATCAACATCAGCATTACCCGATGTAAACCATGAGGAAGTTGTCGGTCGGATTTTCCACATCGTGTGTGTGTGTGTGTTTCTTTCTTTTTGCTGGCGTACCTCTTGTAAACCTTGCTGGCATGTTCAGAACTGCGCGAATCTCTTTCTGGGGAATGTTGTTCCACAATTGCGTCAGTGCTACTCTCAATCCTCGGAGAGTAGTTGGTGGTCTCTGCAGGTTTCGCAGACAACACCCGATTTTATCCCACACATGTTCAATTGGGTTGAGGTCTGACCTGATAGGCGGATGAGGAAGAACGCGTATGTTGTGTTGCTGGAGAAGGTTCTAGGTGACTCGAGCAGTGTGTGGACGCACACTGTCTTGCATAAACACAAACGCTCGTCCCATCCGACGTTGCATGGGCAGGACGTGAGGCCGAAGAATTCCGTTGATGTACCGAAACCCTGTCAATCCAGGAGTTGGTACAATCACCAGATCGGTGCAACCATCATAGCTAACGCCTCCCCAAACCACGACAGATCCGCTGTTGAAATTGCGCGTCGGGTTGACGCGATTGCGATCCAATCGCATTACTCGACGACGCCATACGCGAATTCGTGCGTCAGAATGGAAGAGGCAAAAGCAGCTTTCGTCGTTGAACAAGACCTTTCGCCATTACCTCTTAGTCCAATGTCGGTAGTGCATACTGCATTCTCTCCTAGCGATGCCGATGCGTCAAGTGAGAAACATTAGCTCTAACACGAGTACAAAGTTGACCTTCATGTAGACTATTTCGTACCGTCCTATCGGATACTCATAGAATCAAGTCCATGTCTGCTGCAATCATGTGAGCGCTTGTCACAGGATCCCGTCGAGCTGCATTCACAAGTCTTCGGTTCTCGCGAGGTTGATAGAATGAAGACGATTAGATCCTTGACGACGACGAAAACTTCCCGTCCCTCAATGCCGGGACCTCATACGAGATACAACACTATGGCAAACCCCAATATCTCAATGCGACTTGTCGCATACTAACTCCTAGCTCCAAAAGAGCAACAATTTGTGCACGTTGAATGTCCGTTAAATACGACATTGTAACGCTTCGAATAACTTTGTGGTACTGATTAATTTCAAAACATTAGTAAAATAAAAATCAAAACATTAATTTAGACACTTGCACATAGGGTTAACGGTGGTGTTGTCGGATATACGTTAAAAAATAAACGTTAATAAAAGAATGTTTTTAATAATTAAAAACATTTTTCGACATTTTTCAAAATTTTTTAAATTTGGAAAGAAAAGATTCAAACTCATGCGATAATAATATCGCTCGCAGAAGAGGAAAAACACCCGACAAAATGCAGGGTGAATCTCAAAAATTCATAACTTCGCGCCAAATAATCGTAGGCACTCGAAGTTTTGAAAACTCTACAGAAAAAGAACTGAACTTTATTGTCCTGGCAGTCAATTGAATCCTTTTGGTACACCGTACAAGCTGTTAAAATTTGACATTTTTCTAATCAATTTTCTTTTCTTCTGGGAGGCGGGAGGCGAAAAGCTTAAACATATCATTCGCCCGAACAACCTTAAACTAGACACTTCAGACCTTTTAGCATGCAAAGGGTCATCCATTTTCATCCAAAATCCGCCAAGTTATGACGGTTTGAAATTTTGATATTTTTGGTGCGTTTTCAAATGGTGCATTTTTTCCTCGAGAGTACAAATATTATACATAGATAGTATCAATTTTTTACTATGCTCCATTTGAAACGAATGTGGTGTCTCAAAAAGTAAACAAACAAATACATAAACGTCAACGAAATCTCAACAAAAGTGCAGTAGAAACACTAAAATGAGACTTCGGGATTTCGGAGCCGAAAAATTTTTTTGTGCATTTTTATGATTTTATTTTCCAATTCGGGCTCCTCTTGCCGTTGGGCCCTAGGCACGCGCCTATTGCGCCTAATAGTAAAATAGGCCCTGGTCGCATTACCTGTTGAAAGACCATTCCAGTTTTTAAAGCATGTGTACTAAGATTGACAACACAAATACTTTATTTTAGCATTAAATGTGTGACAGAAGTTGTGTACAAAAATATAAAAGTATTATTAAAGAATGTCAAGAAATAAGAAATATCGATTTTAAGATTGAAATCTTTTAGTGTTATCAACACAAAAAACTATAATGCCGAATATTTGTGGCCATTTGCACTAGCTTCTGTTAATCCTAATCGAAGATTAATTACCATATACATTACGTTTATCAAGACGTTCATATCCATAATAATTAGGGCTAGCGCGCACTATGAACTTTTTTTTGTCCAACAGTTAGTCGACCGAGTGAGATATGTTGCAACATACGGAGATGCGCACATTTACTCAACTTTCCTGTTGAATCTTGTCACAAACCAGAATACGACTGAATTGTTGGCCGACACACCTGGATTTGAATATCTCTGTGCGCACTAGATGATTAGATAGGCACGGAACTTCGCTTGGACACTCTTTACTGTGTTTAAAAATCTCTGCGTACATTGTGGCACAATGTGACTGGACCAAGAATTTATTTATTGCTTATAGAAGGTCCAATAATTTTTAATACTTCGTCAAAACTTGTGATACTCATTCTATGGAATCCCAAAAATCTCTCAAATCCTCGTAGAGTTTTTGAAACTGACCCTTCAGTAAGCGTTGGCAGGTTATTGGATGAACTGAATATCTTCTGTTTTGATTTTCTCGGTGTCTAATAACTAACACCGCGAAGGAAACTACCTCTACCAAATTCATTTTGAGAATGGAATACATGACACGACACAACAGTTCAGTTCGTATGCGCGCTCAACTCGGACAAGAAACAGTTTCGTTCGTTAATGCGCCCAGATTCTACTTTTCTCGACCGAACTGTCGAAACTGTTGAACAGTTCAGTTCATAGTTCGTGCTAGCCCTTAAACCAGGTTAATTTAATTTGACAAATATACAGAAGTCAGTAAGAAAAATCTCGTGTATCACGTGCTGAGAAACTACTTTGCAAGTACCCGTATTTGTACAAACCACACACATAGTGTGCCCCCAGATGCGGCACACAAGAGGAAAAACTTTTTTATTATTGATTTTATAACAAAAAGTCATATTCTATAAAAATTTTTGCTCGATTCAAAACTACTAAAAAGTATAACGGAATTTCTATATTACTTATAATAAAATAAAAATTTAAGAAACTGCATTTTTTCTAAGGAAAAAACGACCAATGTAAGTCTTATATTTTTTTATCATAATGTCTTGCTTGAATCAATGCAGTAACAATCATCACAATGATTTGATTTTTTTAACCTGGAGCTTATTGCAACTTAAATTATATATTAAAAGGTTTTTTCATAATTTTTCTGATTTGCTTTTTCTATTTTTTCAATATTTTATGGTAATCTGAAAGAACTATTAGCATTTGAATTCAATAAAGAGAGTACTGCCACCTAATTACCTAAAGTACATATGCATACTCGTATTAAAAATTGGTCAAAATTTCACATTCGCGATACGACATCCACTAATAAAATAGTTAGCATAACCCTATCAAGTTAAAAGAGTTACTGAAGTTTATCGAATGATATTCAAAGAATATCAATCAAAGAATATTCAAGAAGGTCAAAGGCTATCAAGTAAGGTCAGCTGATTTATCAATGAATAATTTGTGACATAGAGTCGAAAGTCACTTTTTGAGGTTAAGAATTCCCAAATTAGGATAGTTAAGATCGTGGTATATAATTTTGCATAACATAGCTGTGCTCGATCTGACCTTTAACGATCCTACATATACTATGTATGAATCTGAATTCTGAAGTTTTGTTTAACGTATCCACCTGCGTCAAGTTTAATAGCCTCGGCCCCCTTAGGGTTCAATGAATTTAGTTACGTTCAACTAGCGCTTCATTTACTTTTGTAAGAGCTACCCGTACTCACTGGTGGGAGAGAGGTTGTCTATCTACGTTCTTCTAGCTCTCCAGGCTAGTAGCGAGTCTATCTACTTGCTCACCTTTCGGGGTCTGTCTCCTGAGAGAGTCTCATCACCCCTACGACAGCATGCGGCCTTTCACTACCCGGACGAGTCGAACCTCAAGTATGACTGTGACTTGGAAACTGGGTTTGCTTAGGATATCGGAGAATATAGCTACCCCTTCCTACCATAATTAGGCTTGGTGAGTCTTCGACAGAGCCCCGTCCTACTCTACCTAAAAGTAGAGACTCGGCCTATACCAACTAGAAGGTGGGGTTGTTTTAGCTGTGAGAAGCTAGTGGTCGTATTCGCATCAACACCCCTTCTAAAGTGAGGTCTCGGAGTAGCCTTCCTGTGATTGGCTATACCTATAGATCTTAAGTCATCGAAGTGACTTAAAACTACTGGTCCATCGCGGAGTTCCCTCCGCGTCGTCCAATTCACAGTGCCGAAGCGGCTACATCAGAGTGAAGCACCTGGAGGAAAAAACGGTTTCCACTAAGGAAGTAATCAGGTGGTCGCAGCAGGGATAAACATTGCTATTATCACTCTCGTACTGGAGTCTTGTTCTGGGACCGACCCCAAACTAAGGGACGGAAACTTAAGACCAGGCCAGTCATAGTGCAGCGATACCTAACGCCGGCTACATATCCTATGTATATGTATATGGGTATATCTATATTCTGAACCCTTATGTCCGAAGCTTTCCAATAATAACAATACGAACAAGTTTATGATGACAGGTAGTTTCACCTTTGAGTCTTTATCTCTCCTGATCTAACGGAACTAGGGTTTTTATCAATAATAATATTTAATCCATAGGTTAAGTCATTTATTTATCATAACCGATATTGAAATCTATTAAAAACAATTTTGTATAATAGTATAAGGGCAAATAGACAACGCTTACTACAGTAGGTATTAACTATTGCATATGCTACCCGACTATTAGACTTTAATATAATTAATTCAATAATAATATTGCCTTTTGATAGTCGGCAAGCGATTAATTTCTAATTAAACAAATTAAATAATAATCCTGATAATTGATACTGGTGTAGCCATTCTATTTTAAATAACTTATAATCTATGCAATTATAACATCGTTTTAAAATACTAAAATAACGTGCAGCTAATATTTAATTTGTTGAAAACTCGAATCGAATAATCTAATCTTAAATTGTTACTACTATTAAGGCGATAGGACACGCTTATCCCACATTAAATGATCATTATAAGACGCGTACTGCGTCGCGACTACTTCTACTAACGTTCATATACGAAACATTAGAAGAAAATAGACTGGGTTATTTGTATTTTGATAAAACTGCAAATGTTTATTAGAAAAAAAAACTAAATCAATTGGATAGTTAAAGAGTTATAGAATAGAGGAAACACGTTAAACTGATCAAATTTGTAATATTTGTCTAAATAAATGGCATTAAAAACAAAACTTGGTAACAATATGTATTAAAACATTTAATTTCTAGACTAACTACATTTACTTGAACCGCATCAAGTACTTCCCTCTAATCTATAAACATATAGGTAACTACCCATAATTCTGTTTTATGCAAGTTTTGTTTAATTAAATAACAATATTAAGATTCAAGTAAAAAGCTGCATTGTCCATCTCATTTCCCCTCAGTTATTAGGCTAATGCCCATGCTTGTCGTATATTGTCGAATTCTAAATGTGCACTTGACGTGCATTAAGGAATTACAATCGCCCATATAAGATACATATGCTGACGTCGCTCATTTCTCATAATGAAATACTTGGGCAACTGATTTATGTTTTCCGTATCTATTCGTGGCCGGTGTGCCAGCGTCGGATGCTATCGGCTGCCGGTAGCAATCGAGTACCCTTCTCTGTTCGATTAGGTAACGCACGGTAGGATAAACAAAGAGAAATTGATTCTTTATTACAGAAGTCTTTTGAGAAATAGAATAAGAATTACGTTAATATCAATTCGTTTAAAGCGTGGTCGCGTCCTATGCTCTTAAGCGACTGATTTATAGATTTTGAAAAGATGGATTTACTGTTGGGATTATTATTCTATTTTTTCAATAGACCATAAATTGTCCCCTAATTTGTTTTTTCGCCTACCTGATCAGAAAGTGCTTCCTAAATGTTCTGTTTTAAGGGCAGTTAAGGCTTCTTTGCGAGACTCTTATGTCAAACTTTTTACTGCCCTCTTATGTCAAATACATAACCTCTATACTACTACTAGATGAAAGCACGATTTATTCATGTTAAGTTGATGATACTGTAAAAATTGAAATTGTTTTTTAAATTGTCATACTTTGACCACTCTTGTGCATTATCCTAAAAAGATTTTAATCAAAAAATGAAATCATTAGTTTTTAACATTAAAAATATAACTCATTCGTAAAACTTTTAGCAACGGAATATGACGGAAAATGTAATCTGAAACATATTTTTACTTAACCTTTAATAGTATTTTATGTCTCAAGGGCAGAAAATAAGATTTGTAACTCTTAACGAATGCTAATAAGCAGTAGAATTAGCTAATCGAATAAAGATTGCACTTCTACAATTATGTGTTTACGTTTTATTAAATTGAAGAAGTTTAAGGTAAACTATATCTGTACTATATAGCATTTAGGGTAGAGCCTAGTAACTTTTAGATACTTAGGTACTTTAGAAGTACCTGTAAGTAGATGTTATTGTATTTTGTGTCTCAAGGGCAGAAAATTAGCATTTGTTTCCCGCAGTTGTTGCCCTCGCTATGATACGCTTCGCTCGGGCATCAAACAACTACGGGCTACAAATTAATGCTTTTCGATCCGAGTGACATACAAAAGTTTTTCGCCTACCTGTTTGAAAGTTTAAAAAAGAATTCCAAAAGTTAAACAGTAACGTAACTTATTAGTAAATTAAATAGGCATAAATAACGTCAGACGTTTTTAGTAATTTATTAACTAAATTAACCTAATAATCATTACATTACATACAAGATGGCCGTATAGTAAATGTTTTTATTATGATTGGTAAATAAAAGGAACAGGATATGATTTTTAATTAGCATGAGTTAGATCAATTTATAGTAGACGCATTTGCTACATTTTTTATGCATTCGGGCGCTTACGGCCAACAGCTCTTTTTAAAGACTTTTTAGTCTTTAGTACTGGCTAGGCCACTTGACAGGATTGTTGTTGTCCCGGGCCGCTCAGCTCAGCCGGCTTTACTTGTAAACACTAATAAATAATAATAAAAAATATATAAAAAGACCGTAGCTTGTTCTCGAAGTTCAGGTGGTGTACACTTGAACTCATCGCTTTCAATAATGTCGTTATTGTTGTCTATCATTGTATAATTTATTGAAATTCTTTTTAATAATTAATTGTCACAACCTCCATTTATACATACAATGACACTGTGAAAAGAAAAAAACAAACTACAAATTTATCGACGAAGACATGAAAATCAAAGTTATGATCTAAGAAGCCTAGAAAAATTTGACGTATGTTTTTTATGTCATTCGTATCGAAAAGCATTAATTTGTAGCCCGCAGTTGTTTGATGCCCAAAGCGTAGCGTAGCGAGGGCATCAAACAACTGCGGGCTACAAATGCTAATTTTCTGCCCTTGAGACACAAAATACAATAACATCTACTTACAGGTACTTCTAAAATACCTAAGTATCTAAACGTTACTAGGCTCTACCCTAACTGCTATATAGTACAGATATAGTTTACCTTAAACTTCTTCAATTTAATAAAACGTAAACACATAATTGTAGAAGTGCAATCTTTATTCGATTAGCTAATTCTACTGCTTATTAGCATTCGTTAAAGGTTACAATTCTTCCAATTAATCAATTATCTATTTAAACCGATATTTACACTAACCACTTGGTAGCTTTCTAAACTGATCATTTTTGCATCTTCTTATCAATAATTTTCTTTATATACTTCATTTTCATTTTTGCCCTTCTCATGAAGATGTAGCTGAATATTTTGTAGTATTATAAATTATTTGTCTTGTCCTTGTTTGTTATAGTTTATTGTCGTAATGTAGCGTCTGATATCTTCTTATGATTTCTAATAGACTTGCAATAACAGATTGCAAGTAGTCTGGCCTATCACAACACTGTATATTACTGTGTCTCCAAACCGCACATTTGTATTTGAGCAATGTCAATAGGTATTTTGCTAACAAGGTTATCTTTTTCACGACGAAAAACCGTCTTCTAGTTTTTCGACGCTCGAATACAAACGTATGGTTTGGAGACACCGTTTAAAATATAGTGTTTTTTCTATTTATTTATACCAAATACTATTACTCCGTTTGCCACATTTAACTTTGACCATTAGTTAGCCTCATTGCTTAGGTAAAACAATTTATTTATTAACAATTTAGTCAATCCTTGAGATGTTTTGTTAGGCTTGTAGAATAGACACCTACCGCTTATGCTGAAACAACAATCACACAATCGCTTTGTGTATCATGTCACCAATGATTTTAACACATAGCCTGGTTTATATTACAATCTTTAGTATCTGTGGCTACTCTATACGGTGCTATAAGGTTCGCGAAACGTCTTTTAAATCAAACGAATGCAACTCCTAAAATCCTATTCTCAAAACCACGTCATATCATTAAATCAATTTATAAAATCGTGTAACGGTATATTTTTATCAGTCCTGAACAAATGTAGTTTTGTCTACATATTTACTAAAAATTTTAAGTCCGGTTCTGCAAATTTACGTTCTTTTTAAAATATGAACTTGTGTTAGCATTTGGTTTAAACAACCCTATAAAAGAAAACTATTTTAAAAAAGGTTGGTTTCAAATCCTCTTAGAATTATAAAAACCTCTTTGGTTACTCATATAAGCGTTTAAAAAATAATAACTTGAAGCGTTTGCAGTTTTAGAGAAAAAATCAATACTTGCTTTTGAGTTGTTGTGCTCTGATTCGTTGAGACCAAAACACGCGACTCGCTGGTTGGTGTACACGTTTTGTACCCTACGAACTATTATAATTCAGCAACCTTAAGCTTTTAAAGAAAAAATCAATACTTGTTCTTGAAGTGAGACCCCGCTATTGGTTGATTTCGATTTTGCATCTGGTAATGTATTCCTACGTAGAAAAAGAACCCTAATGTTTAAGAAAGAGGAGACGCATTTCAGTCTCACTTGAGTTTCCAGACAGTGTAGACGCACTTAAATTTTAGTTTCGACACAGTTTATAGAAAATGGCCGGTGTCGGATGCCGTGCCTTGTTAATTGAAAATGTAAGTTAATATAAAAATACCGTTGTGTAATTCGTTTTCCGGATATTAATTAAGAATTTGCGGTTAATAAAAGCACCGTTATACAGTTAAATATTTTTCCGGATGTTTGTGTTTTTCGAGAGACTTGCTTTTGATCTGCGGTGAAGACGCGACGCTTGTCTTGAAGTGAGACTCCGAGATGGTACAGTTTTGAATAATTCAGCCGATAAATCTGAATATACAGTACAGTTTATAGTTTGTAAAAGTAAAAGTGGTTTGTTATTTTGGGATGGATCATTAAAACAATTATCTCTACCGTTCCAGTTGTAATTAGTGAATTTACGTTATTAAAGATTGAGTGGTTTTTTAAATATTACGGAGTCATTGTTAACAAAAAGATTTTAAAGATATTACCGTTATTTATCAGACGCAAGTTATTATAAATAAAACTATAACAGAGACAGGATTGTTTAAACTGTGTTTTAACAAAGAAAGTTGGATGAACTATATGGAGTGTTTTAAATGTTTTGTATAAAGAAAATGAACTATCAAAAACAGTTTCTTTGGATCTGCTGTAGTCAAAAGTAATTCATCATCATTAACGTTCCACAATTATCATCTAATGAGAAGCATTTCCAGGTTCTACCAGTTAATAGTAATGATTTTTGCGATGCAAGTAATTATTGGTTTAAGAGGAATTCGATCTATAGGATCAAGGTATTGTAATTTAAGAATTATCTATTTGTTTTGTGTAATTTTTGAGAAATTTTGTTTGTGTTTATGGTTTATTTGGATAGTTGATTTATCTATTATCAAAACAGAGCTCTCTAGTAGGATTTAACCTTAGCAAGTTAATTTCAACAAAATTCAAATACATTAACTCCTGTAATAATAGCATAAACTTAATTCTATAATATTTTAATAAATTTTATGTTTAATAAAAATTCAAATAATTTTATGTTTAATAAATTTTGGTCTTAACAAATTTCTGAATATTTTATGTCCACTAAATTCTGAATATCTTGAAATTTCAATAATAGATGACTAATTTAAGTTTAATAAAATCTTGTTTCTTATGTTTTTTGATTATATATGTATATGATCTTTTATTTCTACTATCCAATAAATATGTTTTCAAGTCTATACCAAGTAAGCTAAATGGAACCATATAATTATGAATGTTTTATTCATTTTTATTGTAAAATTAATAAATACAACCAAATCTTTGTCCAAAACCTGGTAAATTGAATTCATTTTCTGATTAGTGAATTCAATATCTTTTCTGGCTTAATTAATGTCACTAAATTTCATAATCAGATGTCGCCCTTTTAGAGTATTTATTTGAGTTCTGAAATCCTTATCTATTCCTTTTTACAAATAAGACAACTGCAGAACCAATACCTGCGACCTGAAACTAAAATTCGTAAGATAGAGCTAAATCTCAAGCCGTGGTAATCTTGAGCATCTTTTTAACGTAAGTATAATAATGTTAAAATTATTATTTAGTCTGAGGTAATTTTGTTTGTTTCAATTGGCGCCCAACGTGGGCCAGGTTTTTGCCGTTATAAATTGGCGTCCAATCGCGGGGCATCCTTTCGTTTATAGAGTTTTGACGTTATAAATTGCCGCCCAATAGTGGGGCTTTTTATTGTAGTTTTCTCGTGCAGAAAAAAGTGTTGCTATAATCGATACTGTTGTGGTTTATTCAATATATTTATAAACAGTTATAATAATAGTCCCCTTTGACAGGCCATGATGGCCCGTAGCAGGGTAGGCTGCTATAACTATTGCGTATAAGTCGTTCGGTTCCCAAGGGTGGTAAAGTGGCTAGCTTTACGCACCGGCCGCCTATTATTACCCCAGGAAATGATTTCCCAGGTACTCATTTCCACATGGTGGGTCGACCTGGAAGCCTTAGATATTAGTTTATACTTTATATTATAGATATAGTTTAGTTTATAGCTTATATTTTAGAAATAGGCAACTATATTATTTATTTGTAATTATATTAGTAGGTTAAGGTGCCAATGGAAGAGCAAGGGTAGGAAACTACTAATTTGAATTGGCAGCCTTATGATTTCTCTATATAATTAGGTATACTTTGTTTTCTTAATATGTATTGGTTAAGTTGTGATAGAGAAATAAATTCATTTATTATTATTATTATTATTATTATATTAAAAAAATTCCCATGTATCATCGCTGGGATTCGAACCCAGAACCGCAAGATTGGTAGTCAAGTGTCATACTCACTGAACTACCAGAGCTACATGTATAAACAATTAAAAACGTAAATCTCTCATTGACATAAATCATGAAAAGTAAGTGGAATTGAGACAATCATAAATGTTTACGTATAAACTGGAAAAGGTAAACGTGCCTGTTTAAAATGAATGCAAAAGAAGCATTGAACAGTAATTATATATTTGATATAGCATCAGATAGTTTGCGACTAAACATGTGTGTATATAAAGTACACCTATAAAATCAGAAACATCAGTAAACATCTTTTTGTAGGACGTTATTTTTCACGCTTGCTATAGGAGCACATACCTAAAAACCTATGAAATACAATAAATCAAACATGTGTACAAAAATAATGTTGAGGAGACCTCTCCACGCTTATATATATGGTTTAACCACCGCGGATGATCACTCTCTTAACCAGTATAACTCGAGGCGAGCTCTACACGATTTTGAGATAGTTTTTACCACTGCAGATGATTACACTCTCTGGTATAATAAATATTCTCTAGGGAAACCATCCACTGTTCGGATCAGCGGCACTTCTGACTAGAGTTTTTGAGGACCAAAGTACATAATTTACAGAAGGTTGTAAAATCAACTATTAATCATTATGTACTGACTGTAAATCACATAAAACCAATAGTTGCTTTCAAGGCACGCACGACATGTCCAGCTAAAGCTAAAACTGTAGCCATAATTATGCTACAAACATCAATAATCATTATTTTCTAGTAATATTTCCAAACCAAATTAAATAAAACTACAATTTACAATGACATGTCAAAACAACATTTTGTTGGTTTAATTATCATTGGATTTTTGACTTATCTAATGCTTTCAATCGAGAGATTTAGGTTTCAGATCAATTAAGGAATAGAATTCAAAATCACACAGTTTACATCAACGTAAAGAAATTAAATAAACGTAATTTTCTTCGACTTTGATGTATTTTTGGTTGTTTAGGTCTGACCACTACAGTATATCCAAGATATCAATGTCGTATCGACCGACGTAACGACAAATCGACGCATCGACATGCGCATATCTTCCTAACTGGGTATACACGCATCCATGTATCAACGTACCAACATACTAATGTAGCAATGTACTGTGATGGTACGGTATAGAACAGCGGTTCACAACCTGTTTCGTTCGCGGACCGCCAAACGACGTAGCATTTGTATGCTATGGTAAGATAAAAAAACACTTCGCAAAATAAATCTTATAATTATAAATTTACTTTTACATTTAACTATTTTATTCTTCTACATTTAATTCTTTATAATAACACAAGTCAGTTTTCGTGCCTCATCCGCTTCCTGCATATCAAACATCGAACGACCAAAACGGGGACCGGCCCGGAATCGGCGGATAACGAAATGCCGCAGAGTTCTTCACCAAGCGAACGTCGAGAAACGATCGCGTGCCGAAGACTGTAACCGGGTTCTAGACGCATAGGACGATTCATCGTTAAAAACCAGAAAAAGATATCTCGACAGGGAACGGAAATATAACCGAAAACGTTGGCGAAGTGGCGAGTGGGTTTCGGGAACGGCGGTCAAAAAAGGGAATGGGTTAAAACGACCCAGGAGGCAATCATGTAAGACCTCCAGAAGTGATTTCTACTTAGGAGTGGCTCGATTAGGCTGATGGCGGCGGCGATATACTAGCACGATTTTCGGGTGAAAAATATAAAAAGAATTTCGAGTTTTTCGGCTGTAACTTTTTTTTATGGTTGTGTACGGCATTTGAAGGAGAAACATTTTAAGATTGCCCATTGTCTGACGCCAAGATAGTCGTTTAGGTTCCTATAATTTCCGAAATACCGTCTCTCGAAAACGGGCGGAACTCCCTAGAGCGGAAATACGGAAGACCAATAGATGCACCGCTCGTACACATGTTCGATCGCATCCAAAAACCCCATATCACCCCTAGACCCCGCCAGATCAAATCAGTTTAAGATTAGTTCATGACAGAAAATAATTTTCTAGTGGAACAACTATATCACAATTCTGACAAATCACAAAACCTAACCTGTAGGTGCAACAAAACAAATAACTTTTTTCATTGCTGGGAGTAAAATTTGGATGCAATGATGAATAATTTCAACGTAAATAAATGAGGGAAAAATACATTATAGGTTTCCTAGACAGGAAATAATTTAACATTCACAACCAGGTGATATTATTTTCCTCTAGATCATTAAAGAAACTTGGAAAAACTAGGTTTTGCAGGACAAGGTGAGGAGGTAATACAGATTAGATCGGATCCTCAAGCTCCAGGATCAATGGAACAACAAGTAAGTGAACCAGATGATCGTAGGTAACACTGGGTTAGTAGATTAGTCCAATGAATAGCACCTAAGGTCGTTTTAGCTTAATCTTCGATCACGTCTCAGGCCAGGCCAGATCGCGTCGCGTCGGGGGGGCTTGATGAGAACATCGGGAAGGGGGAGGGTATCGGAGTTGCCAAATGTGATAATACGGTAAAGCAGTATTAGAAGAGTGATGGGTATACCGTTATCACATATATAAATAGTTCAGTTATTTGTGTTGATATAAAAGTTTGAAGAATAAAAGGTGAAGAGTCACGAAATTACATGTGACTTTATTTTAAATATTGATAATCGGTTTTTTATATTTCTTTTTTGTTTATTACACCGGTACCAGTGCACCGACATACCAATGTGTCAACGTACCAACTTATCAATGTACGTGTCAACCTATCAACATAGTATCAATGTCTTGATGTCCCAACGTATCAACATTTACCATCATATACAATACGTAATAAGTAATACGTATTGTGTCAATACGGCAATACATCAATGCGTCAATACGTCAAACGCATTGATGTATAACGCAGAATAATGACCCAGTATTAATCTCTGCATCTCTAGAATTCCTGCTCCTTGCTGAAATTTGAACTAACTGTTGACTGGTATTCCAATATTGGCTATGGCATTGTTTGAGTAGGAGTAAATTCGAGCTCTTTTTTTGAGTTACATCTCGAAGATCTGATAAATTTTGAACCTATGTCCGTGGTGTGGTACATTAATCACATTGGTAATTTGAAGACGGTCTGTATTTGTTAAACGGGATCTCACCATCATCTGATCAATATTAGTTAAATGTATTTAGTTATAGCTTTCTGCTTATTTTTCAAGGTAAATTTACACTATATTAATCAATATGTGTGCCCTTTCAGTATCGCCTCGTTAGAGGGAGCGTATTTTTGTTTGAAAGAGTTCATTCGTTTGATCTCTGTAATTTATTCCGTGGGAAACATAAAACATTTTTAAAACTATCAGCACGGTATCGTGGAAATTTCAATCAAATCAATTTCATTCTTCTTTAATGTGCCGTTACAAGACAATATGAAAGGCACGAAACTAGGACATTCGTTTTTTTTATTCTACATCTTTGTTGTTTATTATAGGCAAAGCGACAATCTAATATCGTGCGGTTTATATTTTTTGCGAATTTAAATGTCCGCTGGTCAATTACTTTCAGCGATAAAATCTTCTAAATGACCTTTCCGACGTTTCACTTTGCGCTGAATTGACCGCCGGGGAAATGTCCAACAGACATTTGTCGTCGGTCAAATTAAAGGATCTAGTTTTTCTGGTTGAAATTAAAAGAAACGTAATGTAGTAGCAGTGCGTAATGTGATTTTTCTTATTTCAACAATGGACAGCAACACGAAAATAATCTTACCAGGAAATTATTATCGTTATAGAAGGTAGAGGATCAAAAAGGATTTCAAGTGTACATTAGTATCATAAAAAGTGGCGAACTCCTTGGGGCTCATCCTTTCTATAAGAGGATATTTTGTAAAGTCGAGTTTATTTTGCATCAAAGATTCAAACAAATTTCAAAATAAATTGTTTGTTGAACTTATGACAAGTTTCCTGACAATAAAGTAGACATGAAGGTTAACTGGCGATATCAACGAATGCTCTTGACCATTATGGTAGGCATCGCATATTTTGTCGAATTAATTTACGCCTACATTGTTTTGTATTTGAGGTCCTTTTCATCTTTTTGGCTACAATAATTCTGTCATTTAAATTTCAATTACCATTTCAAAAGACTTCTTTATAAAGTTACCCTTTTTAAATTCTCTATATTTGTGAATATTCGATCCCCTTTTACACAAAATTTTGAGTTTAGAAAGTTCTCAGCACACTTGCATCATCAAACCAGATAATATTGATATGAAATACCATCTTATTTTTGTACATGAAGGTCAGGATCAACAATTTGAATTTGGGAGTGTCAGGCTACGAAGCAATAACCGGATTGTTTTAAGTTGATTTCTTCCTGTTTATGTTAAGCTTTTTTTTGAGACCCACAAAGAATATCTATTTATGGTATTTTTGGCACCTGCTTTTTTCTAATATTGTTTACTGATTTATCTAGTTAGGTCTGCATTTTGCTGGGAATTCTAAAATAGTAAAGTGCACAGAAGTACATTGCTATTAGTACTAATCTAAATAGTTCTACTTAGACGGCAGTTAGAACATCTATATCGTCCTAATATACATAAACAAATCAATTTTTTGTTGTTTAGGTAATAACAGTTTAGGTGTGCCTCTTTATGTTATGTTTACAACCGATCCATATCAGCTGGGGATCAAGTCAGGCCGGTAGAGTATAAATGCGCCTCTTGTTGTGATTTCGGCTTATTCGTTGTGATTTTCTGAAGGAGAAAACTTATCGAAAATGAAGGTATACAGTAAGAGTGTATGTGTAAGGTGTTTTTATATTTAAAGTGTGTATCTTTTAGGTTATCATTGCGGTATGTCTTGTTGTCGCTGTAGAATTAGCCCAAGGAGGTATTCTTGCACCTACTTTAGTACGCACCCCAAGCCTAGATAGCGCCATCATCCAATCTGATCGTATTGGAGGAAACTTCGCGTACAGTACAGTGGAAAGCCATGCGTATACTCATGCCGCTCCAGTTGTACAAAATGTAGTTGCAGCACCTATCGGGATACAATATCCATGGATACAACATCCATCTCTAATTACTACGTATCCCATTATTTCCGGTCCTGGTATTATTTCACAAGCACCTATTATTACGTCACCTATTATAGGAGTTCCGGCACCTATCGCTCCTATTGCGGAAAATCCATCAGCAGTAGCAATTGATGAAGATACCGTTGCAGTTGAATCCGCTTAGTGTGTAATTATTTTATTTTTACATCCATCTTGTATAAATTTAAATTTTTTATCAAATATGTCTTTTTGGACTTAACAATGTAAATAAATTGTTGTTTTAATAACTAATACTAGTAAATAAAAGTGTTAATTCTTTTTTTAAATTTAGATTGACTTGTACAATAGCTATTCTACAAACACAATTCTGCAATTATTCCGATTATATTTACAGGCATACACACCAGTTTCATTAAACATAATACGTGCAGGAAATATGTCGGGCTTCTCTAGCTACATCAATTCAATAGATGAATAGGGCAAATGCCTTAGGTAATAGGTAAATACGAGGGTCACGCCAATTTTATTGAGAATAATAAAATCTATTGGGCTATGAAAAACAAAACACACAGTGTAATTTAAAGCAATTCGTTGTCTGTCATTTGAAGATTAGTTCTTGAAATTACGTTAACTACAACATTATGATTTTAAAAAAGGTTTAAGCGCTTATGAGTGCAAAGAAAATTTATATTCAGCTTTTAGTGAACGAGCCCCTTTATTGGCTACAATTTGTCGATGGTTTAAAGAATTTGAACGCAACAGGAATTCTATTTATCTTCAAAAAGGAGCAGGATATCCTCCCACAGGTGTTACCGAAAAAGACATTGCTGCTGCTAAAAAAATAATTGAAGCGGACAATAAAGCCATCTATGTGGTGATAAAGCATCATCTCAAGATAAGGATCCTCAACTGTTCTTACAATCATACACGATCATCTGGATTTAAAAAAAAGTAGTTAGTCATTTTGTGCCACATAAGCTTTCTGATTTCCAAAAAACAAAGCGTGTAAGAATTTGCCATGAAACTTCAAATCTCTTAAATAATGGCGGACATCAAATATTTTCCAAAATAGTGACAGATGACGAAACTTATATTTCTTTTTTCAGCCTACTTACCCGCCAAGAGAGTCATATATGGATACACGAAGATGCGGAAACTCCAACAATAACCAAAACGCAGCAAGCTATGAAAAAAGTTTTGTGTGCCGTAAACTACGGGACTATACACTGTCCAGCCAACAGAAATAGTTAAGCCACCCCCCACAAGTATGTTTGCGTAGACCAATGGGAGTAAAGCCAGTTTCACACGGTACAAATTAATAAAAGCGCACCAAGTTTTCATTTACTATACTTTTCTCGTTTTAAATAAATGATAACAATATTCTCTGTTTTTATAAAAAGTAAACATTGATGAGGAAAATTATAAAATAAACTAACTGTCAGATAAGTTTAGTCTTGAAATAATTAATTAGACACCGAATTAGTAAACCTGGAAAAATACTCGCTTGCAACAGTACTTAATTTGGTCAAACAAAGCAGCTTTAATTAAGCTGCTTATGCTTTTGCATAGTTTCTAATAGATTTAAGGTGCCTCCGTGCTAATATGAATATGTGGTGTATAATAAGAATAATAATACTAACGTATAAGTATAAACTACATAATTCTCGTTGAATCATACTCAGCATTAATCATAAAATGTATACGCATAGTTTTATTAATAACAAAACATTATTTTAAAGAATACTATACAAATTGTCACATAAAAATTATAATATGTATAAGACTAATTAATTGTATTGTATAAATGTTAATTGAAATTAACATTGCCAAACAGCCTTGGTAGCGAATTGTCTAGCGTGCTGGCATTTCACCCAAGCGGACCAGGTTCGACTCCTGGTACTGGCAGCTCTGGTTAAGGTTTTCTGCAGTTTTCCTTAGCTGTGACACAAATGTGGGATTTGCGCTGTTCCATCAGTTCGATGCAGTCACACTTTGGGCCTGCGTAATGATAATAATCGCCGCCTCCCTCCCGCACAAACTTCATAGCTTCTGGGGCCTGGTTCACAGGTGATGGATTGTTGAAATTATTATTATTAAACCACCGAGGTAAATACATACTTGTGCGTCGCATAGGGCAGTTTTATTTTTAACGACAGCCACCAAAAGATGGTTACGTGGTTGTCTATACTAACTGCTTAACGTGCTCTTCTGACAGCACTGCAAAGTGTACTGAGGCTTTATCAACGAGAAAAATCTTCTCACGTGTTCTGGGGATCCGTCTGATTAAGAGTTGGCCTCTACCGCGCGGTAGAGTGTAATTCGGACGAAAGAATAGTCATTCCCCACACAAATGATTGGAATATGAGGGCTGCGATGCCAATTAGAAGGAAAGTTTCCCTTCAGTGTATTTTTTCTTTTAAGTAGATGATAACAATCTGCTTTTAACAAATGATTTTAACAATTATTTTCATCTGTTAAAAAAATTAAAAATTAAACAACAAAATAACAATAATAATAAACAATAAATAACAACAAAATAACATAAAATAACAACAATCAACTATTATAGTGAATATACAAATTGTTAAATTAAAAATTATAATATGAATAATTAATCAGACTGTAAGTCAGATTCAGATAAAGAATAGTCGTCCCCCACACTAATGACCAATGGTTCCACTATTGGGTCCATAGCAATGTCAAGCTGCCACAGTTTTCCTTCTTCTCCTTGAGCATGACTAATAGCATTCTTCCAATTTTCAGCAGAAACATTTTTGACTGCTTGGTCAAATAGCGGGCGAAGGTCTTTCATTTTGAAAGTAGTATTGTTTCGCGCTACTTCCCCTTTTATTTGACCCCATATCAATTCAATAGGATTGAATTCGCAATGATATGGGGGAAATCGCAAAACCATAACATTCTGTTCATTTGCCATCTCATCGACCACATAATTTGGCGTAACGGCAACCTGTCGTACAAGATCCAGGAGTTCAGCTTTTACCATGTCTGGTTCATAGGTAATTGACTTACTTGTCAACCAGGATTGTATGTCGGTTTCTTTTGTGCTAGTATTTGGCAATTTATCCGTTTTTCGGCTGTGATAGGAAGCGTTGTCCATAACAACTACAGAATGCTCTTCCAAGCGTCCCAGAACTTTTGTAAACCAGTTTTCTAAAACTTCACCTGTCATTTCTTCGTGATAATCTCCGGTTTTCTTAGATTCGAAGCATAATAAACCATCTTCAACAAAACTGTCCTCGGATCCTATATGGAGGACTATAAGACGACTTCCCTTGCCAGATGGATCTTTTAAGCCAGTCATTAGTCCTTGTAAGAAAGCTTGCCGCGGAGTCAGGATTGTCGAGTTCTTCCATACTTTATGTACAGTATGACCAGCATTCACCCACGTCTCATCTAAGAAGTACAATTTCTTGCCTTCTTCCCGGTACTTTCTGATCTGTCGCAGAAAACGTCGTCTCCAGGCGATAATTTCATCTTTTTCCCGTAGGACACTATTGCGCGACCTTTACGAAAACCTATATAGCCAAACCCAATTCGATTACAACATGTAGAAATAAAAAGTTTATTTTCTCACCGAAAGCCAATTTCTTTTAACAATTTCCATAAAGTACTCCGTTTCAGTTGCGGTAAACCATCGTTGTCGTGAACAGCCGTGAATATTTTGTTTAGAGTAGGTGGTTCATTTCTTTCAAAAAAGGAATGAACTAAACGTCTAAGAGCACTTTTAGTTCCCTCATCAATGTTGTCTAAAATTACTCTTTGTCTGTAGTACACTTTCGGTGGATTCAGCACGTGTGTTTCCTTGTATTCACGGATAATCTTGAACACACTAGAGACGATCACGCCTAAATGAATATGTATAATTTATATAAGTACATAATAATATGTATGAAGTGAAACCTTACCTGCTGCTGTTGCAGTAAACTCGACATTTTTCGTTTTAGGGTTGTCTGGGTTTTCTCCAGCGTAAGCCTTATAGATACCAACAACACGTTCTTTTTCTTCGACCGAGAAATGTCTGGCTATCCGTTTCTTCGGTGGAGAAAGAACAGGTTGATCCATTGTTGATAAATTTTTCACTTTATGGCTAAACGTGATTTTAAGACTTAGTCAATATAAATCGTTTTCAGTACGTACCTTAATATTCACAAATGTGCACTAAATCTTAGAAATCTTCAAGCAAATTTAAAATAACTTAAGTGACATTAAGAGCGAAACAACAATAAATGGTGTTGATCTTCTTTTAATAAATGATTATTAAAATAATTTAAATATGTTGCTATAAAAAGTAAAAATTGATTGCCAAGTTATAAAATAAAGTAATAATTAGATAATGTAATAAGGCAACTTTTTTTCGCATGCTTGTGATACGGGTTTTATAAAACCGACCAATAAAAAAGCTCGCCTCAAATATGCCGCACTTTTGTAGGGCGTGGCTTAACTATTTCTGTTGGCTGGACAGTGTATAGTAATGGCAATTAAGCTAGATGGATAAAAGACAGTAACAGCTAAATGGCACACTGAGATGTTTGCCTGAAGTGTTTAGTGCAGTTTCAGAGAACGAGATTATGCTGCATCATGATAATGATCTTCTCATTCGGCAACTTTAACTGAGTTTTTGACTAAAAAAGATATATAAAAGTTACAGAACACCCGCTTTACTCACCTGATTTAGCAATATGTGACTTTTGGTTAGTTTTTGGGTTTAAAAGGAATTTACGTGGTAGAAGATTTTCGTTTGAAGAAGAAATCGATACCGCAGTTCGCGCTTATTTTGAAGGTATTCCAATAGAAGATTGGTCCGGAGCTTTCAACCAGTGGAAAAAGGGAATGGCCAAGTGTATCATTGCTGAAAACGTAGAACATTTTTAAAATAAAATCATAGAAAAATTAATCGTGTTTTGTATTCTCAATAAAATTGGCGTGACTCTCGTATACACAGCCTACCTGTCATGTATTTTCTAGTGGTTACAAAATTCAATAATCTTCATCGATTTATGAAAACTCGTGGTGAATGTAGTACAAGCAGTAGGTAACTGAATTTACACAACACTGTCACCTACAGGGTGTCCATTTAGTTGAAACAAACGTTTTTCCGCACTAGAAAACAACAATAAACAGCCCCGAGATTGGGCAACAGTGAAACAAAGCTTTTTTAACCGGACTAAATAAACAAAGCTTAAACTTTCAAACGAAAAGTTCTTTTTACCTAAGCTAATTTAGGACACAAAATGATACTTACTGTATATAGAATGCTCCGACTTTCTTTAAGACGTCTTTTCTCAAATTATAGCTCATGATGTAGGTATTAATTTCCATGACACACAGATTATAAGGAAAAATAAGGTTTTTAAAAATCACAAAAAGAATGGGCGCCAGTTATTCAAAATTATTCTAACACGCCCCCAAATAACAAAGGGCTAGATTAAATTGATTCATAATTAAAAAGATAAACTAATTAACATTAGTTTGGTTGACGCTAACACAAATTAAATTATCAAATAATTTCAATTAATGCTAGGTCCATTTTCAATACGGTAAGGTTTAATTTATAAATTCATTTATTCAAAAGTAAAAAATATCGGATTATCTCCGATGACAGTAAAGAAATTTTGATGGTTATAATTTTAATAATAAAGTAGAAAACCTTGATAAGAATTCTTATTCAAAGGACCAAAATACGTAAGAATACAAAAACATTCGATGAAACAAAAAACAATACAAATAAATTTCACAGTTACTCCCAGTTAAACTTACTCTTATCAAACAAAAAATCCTTAATATCTTTGATGCTGAAGCAGAATTTTACAATTCTTCAAATTGTCACAAAACACCTCACATTAAAAGACCTTATTCACTAAACTTTAAAACTTTGAAATTTGGTAAAGATGGCAAAATTGGCAACGATGAACTGAAGTGCCTTGAATGGAGTTACTGAAATTATTTCTATACTAATTCGGCACTGAACCATCATAATAAAATTCTTAAACTGCAGTAATTCCAGAAATTTAATTATTAATTACAAATTTTATCAATAACTGAAACTGGTTATTAGAAGGCTATACTTTCAAATACGTTGAATTCTCTTCTTCAAGTATTAACTAATAATCTTCTGCATTATTCTTTAATGCATTAACCGAAAAACAAACTTTAGAATTCAATAATAGATTGAATTTTCACTATAACTTTAGCGAACGGGAGCGGGATTTGGTTAGATTTATTAACACAAAACTAAAACGATAGATCGAAGCCAATAAGCTTCCTGTATTTAACAAAAAAAAAACGGAAAACGGTAATCACACAACTTAGTTAACTTTATTCGATAATAACGCGCGAACTAGAATACTGGAACAAGCCCGCTGACTCGAGGTAAATACCCATGGTCCAAACAGACGCCACTTTAGGATGCGAGACCCGCTATCTAAATTGAAGCTCTCGTGGAGACTTGCTTTATTATTAATTTCGTCCTTTGACTTATTAACTTCATTATTATTAAATATTAGCACGAGATCCGAACCCGGCTTTGTCTGTACTCTTTTGTTAACTATAAACTGTAAATTCTGAGTAGAAACTGAAAACTAACTAAACACTGAAAAATAAATGAAGGCGAAACGCCAACTCTGTAGCTTGACTCAACGTCAACTGTACTGTCTGAAGACTTAGTTGAAACTCTACTGACTGACTGCCTCTCGGGGTTATTTTACTATATACGGAATATTTTTTTAGCGGGGTGCAGTTTAGAATAAGCCAATAAAAGCATCGCATGATTTCGGGTTGACGAATCAAGATTAGTGCTTCCAACACAAAAGAAGTCTGGAACGCAATATTCTTTATAACAAAGATTGCCAACGGGATGTATTCCGAGATACAGATGGCCTCTTTAAAAGATACCATTTAGCACGTACAAACTATAATTCCTCTCAGCAAAATAGATTTTGACAATATTTTCGGAGAATAAAATATTAAAATGTTTATGAGAAAGCTTGAAAGCATGATTTCACACAAGCTAAAATGTCAGTATTTTAAATTTTAACAACGGAATTGTTTGGCACTGCAGGCACCTGTCTAAACAATATTCTTGTTTTCAACGGAAACCACAATTCTTTATCATTTTTTTATACGAAATGACTCCACTAGTCTAATTTTAACAGATGACCTTTAATACATTTTTATGAGGTTTACTTATACCGTATGCCGATATAATTTAAAATACAAGAAAGACGCAGATCTACAAGACCGCATTTAAGATTTTTTTAGCAACTTTGCACCAAAATTTGATTAATTCAAGACTGGTATAAAAATACCGTTACATAGTGCGCAATTATTCGATATCTCCTAAACTACTAAGTATCGAGAGAGAACTTTAATAAAAAAGTTGCTTGGTTGCCAATGAGCAACTAGTGGAGTTTGGTCTTAAATAAAACAAGCGAATGGTGTTTGAGCTCTAGAGGTATGGCATTATATATTTTCGGTAGATTTACTAGAAAGGAACCTTTAATTAGATTCAGACGGTGTGGCGGTATCGTTATCTTACCCCGAAAACGTAAATTTAAATGATGGACATCATTTCTAAAAGAATTTTTTTTATATTGGAGATTTTTGTGTCGTAATTATTTTATAATAGAAGCAAGCGGTTTGCAAGAGTCTTCTATTTTTTGTGTTAAGCCAGTTAATATCTGATAATTTATAAGTATTTCGTATAATAGGTGCGGTGTTGCCAAATTATAAATTACTTTTGTAAATCTTTGTATTTTGTAAGATCATAATAAATAAGTCATAGTTTATTGATTTTTTATTTGAATTTGAAAAATATTCTTTGCAGACAGTGTTATCAAAATGCCTATAAACACTATAGACTGTTTCTAAGATTTGTTTATGTACAGGATGTTCAAATTATACTTTCAAGTTCTGATAAGATCAAATTAAATTTACTCGATTTTTCCGAAAGATACATCCTCTATGTTTTACTGGAAATTAAGACTCCTGATAACAGCCTAACTAACTCTAAAATATTTTCTTCAGTAGGTGCGATGTTGCCAAATTATGCTTTTTTTCTTTGAAATTTCGAATTTTTTTTATTTCTTGTATTTCATGGTACTGTAATAATCTTCCTTGGTGATAATCGTCCTTTGGAAGTACCTAAATATCCTTTTTATCGTTAAAATAAGATAAGTATCATATATTTAATTGGTTGCGTTTCAATATGGCGAAGTTACCAGGTAATTTAGTGAAATTTCCTATATTGGACAGTTCACATATACAAATGTCAATTGCGTTAATAGATAGATACTATAACGTTATATATAGATCAATCACGAACTTCAAAAATATAATATTTTAATTTCTAACTTGCCATGTAGCGTTTTAAAACTTCATTCAAATCTTATCATGTTTATAGACAACAATAAACATTCATTCCCATACACGACATTCAAAATCAAAATGTTGAACTATTATTTGGGTCCAGGTTTGAACAAACCTTTTAACCACTCATACATGCGACCCAAAAGCAAATACTCCATCTCACTAATTGCTAATAAAAAATCCTTTCTTCTCCTCTTACTAACTTTATAACTACAAACAACGATAAAATCTCACATGATCCGTCAAATTCCCCCAATCCTAACCTCCAAATAAGTACTGATAATCAAAACGTCATTTGTCCAGCACTGACAGAACACAAATATACCTTTTCAAATGCAGCTCCATCAATTGATAGTTTCTGTATTGCTAAACGTAACCATTCAGTGCTTGAATAGCACAATGCACAGGTTAGTACTTCCATAACAAAATATATCCCAAATAATTCATTTTCAAAACTGCATTTCTTCCAATCATTTGATCACAATCAAACGGTACTACATTCACATACTCTCATTCCAGAAACGCCAGGATCAGTTAGGGCCACGCCAAAAGTGGACCATAACCAATTATGTTTTTTAAATCAAAATTTGGAACAGCTTCCCAGGGCCGACTTCCCATTTTGGGGACATCAACCACCGTCTCTTCGACGAAAATTCCCTTGGCTCAACAAAAGAGGACTTCTGCTCATGCAATTACAGCACCAGTAAACAAATCCTGGAAACTGCAGCAAGAGCAGTTACCACTGACCTTCTACGGCAGCTCCCAGACACAACGATGCCCGACATCTGTTGTTCCCCCATCGGATCGATTCCAAAAACAGAAAATCTGCTTCGAATTAACAGGATTAAAATTTTTATTTTTAATGTTTAGTGTATTTTCTCGAACGAACACCAATGAACTTTACATCAACCTTAAACAACATGTTTTTGGTTTGTTAGAACGCGAATTTTTATGTAAATATGTGAAAAGGTAGAGGAATTAAACGACCTTACCGTTCAAAGAATAGAAAAATGCGTAGGTTCCATTATTAATTGGTAACCGAAAAACTTACAACTTTGCAAGTGCTATTGACCAAACTCAAATGTTTTTTTTACACGAACTTTAGCAGTTCCATTTTGCTAAAAACGTCTGGCATTATGTGGAGTGTAGTGACTTTACAGCTTTACACCATCATACCTACTAAGTTCAACAATAAACAGTAGTGCCGAATTTTTTTCCACACGAGTCTTGCGAACTCGACATTAAACAATTCCAAAGACTATAGTACTATAGTACTTCAAAGTTTACATGAGGATAAAATACTTAATATTTAGACTTATATTTATCTGCAACAGCTGTTAAATGGATGGCTTTTATGTTCTCAAAATTCAAAAAAGTTTGATTTTCTAAGCTATCTTGGTTAGCCATGAAAAATTAAATTAACATTCCAAGGATACTTGTCATTTACTTTAGTTTTGACATTTCGTATTCAGAGTTTTTTATTTGTTACTAAAGTAAACTATTCCATAGAAGAATTAATAAATATAATGTTTGTTATAGGAGAAAACGATGGAAACTGTCTTTAGTCTTACGAATATTCGCTCAGAAATTTCTGCAGAGAAGACAATAAAAAAATTTTGGTAGAGCTGGCTTATGACCAGCTCTACCAAAAGGGTACTGACAACAATTTCGCAAATCGGGTAAAATTTTCAATGAGACGGTCAACAAAACAAAGAAAACGTATTTTTCAAATATGTGTTATTTACTAACGAAGTAAGTGATCGCTCTGGATATCTAGAAATCTGGGGTATAAATCATGATTATACAGGCTGTGCGGAGTTATCGGCGCACTAGCGCTATCTCCGTTATTATTTGAGCTACAAAGTCAGTTAAATTAGCAAACTATCAGTATTTCTTCGGCTGATTAACATGGCAAACACAACAAACAATTCAAGGTTGCGTTTTCGAGTTATTCAATAAATGAAAAATATGAAAAGTATCCTACAACTTAAGGTAATGAATCTTTTGTATTTATAATGTCGCTGTCCATTCATTTCTACAAAATATACAAGATGACTCATTTAAAAAAATGTTATTTTGAAAATAACTCGAAAACGCGACGTTAAATTATTTTCTTTGTCTTCGCCATGTTAATCAGCAAATTAGCAGTACTTAATTGCCCCCTCCCTTCCGCACAAGTTTATAGCTTCTGGGGCCTGGTTTCCAGGTTATGGGTTGTAGCAATTATTATTATATTAACGTAACTCCAATAATAATAATAAGGCAATAATAACAGAGATAGCAATAATGCTCCGATAACTGCGAACAGTCTGTATATTGGGCCTTTTTTTGAGCAACAATTAAAACTTCTGTGGCTTTTGCAAGAAGATTTACTGTAGCCGAAGTACATCTACATAGGGATATGTAGTACGGCCCCATCTTGATCAATCTTTATCGAGCTTGATCGCACCTGATGAAGAAACTATTTTAGGATTGGATAAAGTACGAAGTCTTAATTTCCGTAAAATATACATGGTGTTCCTTTTGAGAAACCTGAATAAATTTGATTTACATAAACAAAACTTAGAAACATTTCAATTGCGTTTGTATGGATCTGATAATACTGTCTGCAAATAATGTTTTTAAAATTTAAATACATAAATACAATAAACTGTGACTTATTTATTACGACTTAACAAAACCTACAAATTAAAAACAAATTATAAATTGGCAACGCTGGAACGGATACAAAAAAGAAGCTGTTGAATCCTATCGTTGAATAAACAAATGAATTCGGGTAAAATATATAGAGTGTCCCACTTTTAAAAAGCGTAGTTTTATTTGTTTTGTTTTTTAAACGAATTTTTATAATACGCGGCTTTGGTAGTCAAGCAACGTCTGTATTAAAATTCTTCTCAATAATAGTTTAAGAGATTAGTCATTAAGTGAACACCCTGTATAAAAAACTATGGTACAACTATGATAGACAATGTGTCTGTCTAATTACTATTATTAGAATGAGCCATTAAGGCTTCTTTCAAGGTACGACGGATACGTTTAATTCTTCCCTTGGTTTGTGGGCGAGGCCGGGTTGTTCTAATGTATTGCACTGGAAATCTAACCAATGACTCGAACAACTCTCATTTAAATTGACGGCTTTAGTCGGTCGTCACGTACGAGGAATTTCACATCTGCATACCCAATTACTACATAATGCTTTCGCAACTGTGCAGCGGAAATGCTTTCAACCGATTTGAGTAACAATCTATACAGGTAAAACAATGATAATAAAATACAGAGTGCGTTTTACTATCAGACATAAAAAATTAACATTCGTGAAATTATGTGAAGATCAACTATTCTGCCTTGGTAAGCCAAAAGGTCGTATCTGCAAAACTGCAATTTAGAAATATACTATGTAAAATGCTAATGTGTGCTAAGAAAAGTTATGGTATATTTCTGAGTTGATGTTTTGTAGATACGGCCTTTTGGCTTAGCAGGGCAGTATTGCTATGTTTATATTGAGATATGTAATTTGTCAGAAATAAAACGAAGTGGTTAAATTAATTTGACAATTAACTACGCAAAGTTATTACAAATTATTTATGTTATATTGAAAGAGAAATTAGTGATAAACGTACAACATCTTGCCGTACGGTTTTAGTATAGGCTTCCTGTTTAAATGAATTCCGTTATTAGAGAGTTAGCTACGTAAAGCCAGCATACACCCAAGGAAATTTTCGATCTTGAAAAATCGAGTGCGAATTGCAAAATGGCAAGTTCGACTGCGAGGAGTTTATAGCTATTTCCACTATAACTTTGGATTAAAATAAATAGCTAAAGTAAGAAGTGCCCTTGAAAAATTCGTATGACTCAATATTTTTAAGAGTGGGGTATCGAGATACTAATTCACGCTCACAAGGCGGTCGGTGTGTTAAATTGTGTCTATTCCGACAGTTTTACCCACAGTATCTTGCAGATAGCTTTCTATGTGTAGACGATATAAAATAAAATTTATTCGCAATCGTATTGGTAATGAGTCCATTGCTGACCATTTAGAGGTCCGAAAATGCATCATTGTTTGTAACTTTGACATTCTCATGGTCCGAAACGACCTATTTTCGCACCTCTACGTGTCTTTAAATTCAGCTACTAGGTGGCGCGCAGAAAATTACATCGCCAAATGCGGTGTATAAATGGCTGTATAAATCATGTTTGGTAATGTTGCGGACCTTGGCTGCTAAAGAACGAGTACCCAGGTATTATTATTAATTTATAAATACTCCTATTCAATAAAATCCTCGAAATATTATGCGATCGAATTTGATGATGTAAGTGGCGACATACGTTATGCCAATCCCAACCGATGACATTTTGCATCTGTCAAGAATTTTAGATAATTCGGTATTTAAAGGACGATTGCGAATAAAATAGTATACAAACCTCGGAAAAAGTACCATTCCTGTGTCTCGAGAACTAGTTCACCTCGAGGCTATCGCCTCTCGGTGAACTATATTGTTCTCTCGACAGGAATGGAGTACTTTCGGCCTCGGTATGTAATGTACTATTTCATGTTTAACGGTGTGTTATAAAAATATTAGTATGGTATCTACATGTACAAATTGTTCGTATGAAATAATAGTAAATATAAAAATGTCAATCATATTAATGCTTTTTCTTTAAGATGTTCGAAAACTACTTTACTATAATACTTTTATAGATGCCATTAATGCCGTTAATTTTAAGAATCATGTAAGTTGAGTGGCATAAAATACGTATTTATTATTTTTTAAATACTGCACTAGTTTTTGTATATAGGTATCCTTTTTAAATAATATAATCATAAAAGTGTATTCCATTTTTTCTTTTTTATAAAATGTAAATGTTTTAGTAAATTTCTTTCAGTCGCTGTACTCCAAGGCTAACTGCTTGGTAGCATAAACTATTCCTAGAATGCAGGTTCACGATTAGATTCTTCAAGGTCTGAACATCTAAAAGAACATCTGAAAGCCAACTAAGAACAAAGCCAAAAAATGAAATGCACATCCGGTCGCACCCTAAAAGCGGAAGCTATAAATAGAGATTCAAGCTGGAACCTTGGTAGAGTTTTAACATCATTCGAAGCCGCAAGTACTAGTCCATCTAGATCAAAAATATAGTGTAGTTTGAATCTTGTAGTACTGTAGAATTATTTACCAATAAGTAGTTTATTAAATTCTGATCTCCAAATATTTTACGCTTTAATTCACTTAATTCTAGAAAGTGTACCAGAAAACTATTTTTTTATATCTCACTTTAATTAATATCTTCTGACTAATTGAACTTTTGAGTCACGTACATAACAGGTCTTATATTTAACTTCGTGTTTATCAAATCAAAGTTTGAATAGTAACTGCTTGCTACAACCTGCAAAACAGTGCAATGATTAATATTTAGATTAATAGCAGCACCCACTTAAAATTCGAGCAGTTAACTGAAGGGTTAAAAAAAGATTGTTTCAAAAATTATTATTTCAGGAAAACTCTACCCATATCTTAGGGCGCAATCTTTAAATAATTCAATTTTGCTTGATGATCAACCTGGACATCCTGTGGGAATGTCGACTTCTGAAAATGTGGTCATTGTTTCTAAAGCTAGAGAGTCAAATCGCTGAGTTATATGCAGATAGTTAGAGGAATTTTTATACATTCCTGTATCTATTTTGAATTTATTTATTAGCAATCATGCACAAAGGGTGCATCTTATGGGATGTCACTGTTTAGGCCAAGATCAGGCATGGCGCCACGTTTAATGGTACTGCTCCATAATTAAACAGTTTCAATGTGTAAACAGGTGACATTTATTGTCACAGGTGATGTAAGTTGGATTTATAATTATGATGGCCCTACGAAGTTACAAAGAGAGTGTGGTTGTTTGAAGATTAAGAGTAGCCAGTTCAAATGAGAAAATTGAAATTGGTAGACAAAGGAATGCTTGCCTATTTTTTTTGGTAAGAGGAAACTCATTAGACTATAATGCTGGAACACCAAAGGACTCTTATTGCTAAGTGATATACGAAAACTTGCGTGCCTTAGTTTCTTGAAACTCTTGCTAACATGGGTCCAAAGCCAATACTTCATTCGTGGTCTCTTCACACCGACCATGCACATGCTCATAGATGTGCAGCTGCACTCTGTCTGAAGAAAATGGGGATAAAACTTTTAGATCATTTACTCTACAGTCTCAGCAAACTTATCTAGGCTGCTTCAAAGTTACATTTTCTAACGACAAGTATTAAATTGATCTAATTTCTGCAAAACTAGGATTTGTTATGCTATTTTCTTACAGTTTTATTACCCAAAAGTTGGTAATGACATCTGGCCTCGTTTTCCAATTAGATTTGGAAGTTTTTCTGAACTGTGATTATTAAGATAGTTTCCATGGCATTTCTAAATTAGGTGTTTTGTCATGTTTTGTTATTCATTTGGTTTTTTCTTTATGTCTTATATACTTTTCCAGTACTTGGTAATATTTTTAGTGTTATGTGGTTCTGCTGGTAATGTTTATTTGCAGCTTAGTCTTTTACAGAACACTGTACTGTTTCTCTCAAATTATTATTTATTGGCGAAAAATTGATTTCTTCGCATTTTATAGCACGTTACTTCATGGTATATATTATAACTTTATGAACTTTGTGTCATGTTATAGATTGACGTGATTGGGAACGTAGCTAAGGGTAGTAAGTAAATTAAAAAGTAAAGTCCAGTTTAACAATATAATAAGCTAGTAACTAATATAAAAATATTAAAAGAGCACAGTAACTTGTCATTTCAATCATATTGAAGGTGAAACGCCTGTAGAAACAAATAAAATACTACAGATTGTTAGTTAGGCTGGCCCCAAGATCATGGTCGTATGAGCTCCCGGAGGAAACTGAACTAGGCTTTATGTGAGCCCGTTTAAATACGAGTCCTGCATTTTTACTATGCAGACGTAAGCAATTTTGTCGACATATGGTAACTTGAATAAGTACAAGTGAATGTTGCAGCGCCAGTAATTCAGCTTACACGTGCGGCTCTTTTTGTAGACTAAATTATACGTGTGTCGTAACTGTACGGTCAGTGGTCATCATCTATTTGTGGCCGCATACCAGCATGCGCTGCAAGTGTTCATAGCAGGTGCAACTTGTCTATTAGATATACTTGTTCAAAGTACATCTTTTAAATTTGTTAAATAATCTAATTTGAATTATTCCATCCGTGACACTTGCGATAGAGCCTGGTTTAGCAATCGTATTCCTGCTTTCTACAGGTAATAATATTAATGGAATGGGTGTATTTTATCATGTTACTATTATTACTCATCATTCTTGCAATAAAGTTACCTATTCACATAACAAACCAACTAGATTATGGATTTCTGCCAGGACAATGTTATTTATTTAGTGGGATTTTATTCTTAAATTCTATTAAGATAAACTACAATATTGTATAATTTACATCGGTAATAATTTTTGCTGAGAGAAGTTATTACCGATGTACCAAAGTACTAAAAAGCTATTGAAAGCTATTTAAGTACATAGTAGAAGTACGTAACATTGTTTAATAGATACTAGGAAAACCCCCGTCAAGACATGGCGGTCAAAAGGCTAATTAATAAAAGGACTTCCTCAACAACGTTCGTTGTGTGATTACAATCCTTCGGCTTTCCAAGCGTGATTATTTAATATTAATATTTATTAAATAAACGCAATCGAACAAAACAGTTGAAAACACTAAGCTTACCATTCTCAGACGAACTTTTGAACGCGTTATTTAACAAACATCCCCGAATTATCCCACTTCACCACCAATCCCGACTTATCCCACCTTCCTTTTATAGTTAGCCTTATTACTCATTTTTCCGAGCTTCCCCTCCAACTTATCTCTTTCTCAGATTTCCTTCCCCTCTCCCGGAAAACCCCCGACCCTACTTATCACCCTCTCTGACTTACCCCCTCCGGCTAACTCCCCCTCGGACTCCTCCCTCGACTTACCCACCACTAAAATACTTATAAAATATCTTACCATAAAATTCTATAATGGATTCATATGCTTAATATACCAGCTTGCTAAACTTTGTCGGCCATTTTGTCTATGTTCCTTAAGAGATAAAGCATTAGTTCGTAAAAATTCCTATTCTGCTTTTTCATCAAATATCCCAATTTGCAAAAGTGCACACTCAGAGTCAGACAGAGATATCGAATTTCGTGAAAATGCTCCACAGCAAATACTATAAAACTCGCCTGAGAACTGTTAGTGGCATAGTAACCAGGTATAGGGTGGATGTTTATTACCAAAACGTAATGAAGCAAGTTCTGTAAGTAGACAGTCGGCCTTGGACATATTAAGATGCATCTATTATAGAAAATGCTTTGAAATTAAAAATATAAATAATTAAAAAATCGCAAAACTAAAACTCTACAGACTAAAAAAAGAAAGGTTTTAAAAATAAAAAGTAAGTAGTGTTGACTAATCTACAGAGTCAAAAACTTTATTAATATAAAAATGAATAAAGCAAATCGGTCTTGTAGAATATAGATAGGATCGTAGATGAAGTGGAACAAAACTGAGTCGTGTTTTGAATATATAGATTAGTAAATAATAATTGACCTATAGAATAAAGTTCAATATGGCTGGTGTATTTACTATCGAAAGACATAAGATTTTCGTAATCTAAAGCAATATTAATGGGAACACGACAAATTTGATCGTAATTATAATAATCGTTCCAGTCATTTACAACAATTTGCAAATGTATCTCGCCATGATTTACGCCAAATAATAAGAAACAGCTATAACTAAGCAATTGTCATCACTTATATTTGAGGGTACTAATATTAAAGGCGGCAATCTCCAGATTTCGAGATATTTTTGAGATATTAGCGAAAAACTGCTGTGGCTATCTCAAGACAAATATATTAAGACTTTAAATGCAGTATTGTTGTTTCAATTGATATTATCAAAAAACATTAACAACTTTACTTCAAAAGTTAATAGTATTTGATAAAGATACTAGATATAATTGAATGGAGAATGCCCATTTTGTTTCTAAAAGGTGGAGATTGCCACCTTTGTTACCAAGATATTATAGCCAATGTGCCGTAATTATTAATCGACCCCGCAATCGATTTAATGTTTTCAAAAATCTTTATTTACATAAAAACACTCTTGTTTTACAAGAAGAAACATTAAACTCAAAACTATGCTTAAGATAATATGATTAAATGATTATAATACACCAACATAGATTTTAATTCCGGAATATATTCACTACCAACCCTACTTTCGTCTTCAATAATTTTAGTGGTCCCTTCTTCTTCTTCAATTATGACAGGAACAATATTATTATAAAATGTGAGGTCTTCTATTGCCTTCCAGTATTTCCCAAAATGTTTGGTCAACAGTTTATTTACATTTTTTAACTTTAGTTCCTTTATATCTTGACCTTTTTCTATTTGCTTTGGATTTATAGATCCAGATGTTTTCCCTTTCTTTGTAACACCCTTACACCTACCTAGATCACTTTTATAATGTAATATTCCTCACTGTTACGGCAAAATATGCCGTCGTTATGCCGACGCTAAATAAAAATAGAAACAAGTGTGTCAAATTTAATCTATCTATCTATATCTATATCTATATATATATAAAAGGGAAAGATTGTCTGTCTGTCTGTATATATGTATGTATGCGATTTTCTGCGCAACCACTTGGATGAAATTGGTATCATTGGAAAGGTCTTGGCCCAGAATAGAAAATAAGACCAAATCGACTCTGATCGGCCATCGTGGTCCGAAATAACAGCGAAAAACCCATATATGGAAGTTAAAAATGGGTACTGAGATTGAGCGCAGCAAAGCGCGCCGGGTATTTGCTAGTAATTTTATAAAGTATGTCAACTTTTGTATGTTAAAAATAAATATTTAATTTATAAACTGAAATTCTCAAAACTCTTCACTTACTCCACAACATATTGGTCCTTCGACGTCGGATATTTTAAAAAGAAGAATACCAGCAATTTGCTACCTTACACCGGCCATGTTAGGGCGAGTAACGGAAAATTTTCGATTAAGACTACAAGAGTGCGTAGATCGTAATAGTGCCCACCTGCCAATCGTTATTTTTAAAAAATAAAATGGCGTCTCTTACTTAACAGAAAATTGTAAAAGCATTTATGCTAAAATAAAAACTTTTTTAAATAGAAGAGTTTTAAAGTTTCCCGCTTCACTGACGTACCCTGTACATTCTAACGTAAGACGTTTTTAAATAAACAAAGCAAGGTACAAACGGCTTTAGAATGTCTTCATTAAAAAAGAATCACGCTCACTAAATAAAATATTCAATTTATCTATTATTATCAAATAGCAACAATTGTTGGTAATGTAAAACTTTTGCTGACCCATAACTGTCAATGTCGCACTTTCTGTGTTTTTATTATTTAATACATAATAAAGTTACGTAAAGTTTTAATGAATTGCTTTTATCTATTCGAAATAATTTCCGCAATGAACTTGAATATGGATTTTAGTTTAAAACTCTTACGTTCAGATGTAAGAAAAAAACTCTCATTCACATCAAGGCTTTTAAGAGAAATTTTAATTAATACCACACACGCTGCATACTAATTATTATTATTAATTATATCACTATATTCTTTGTCTATTAACAAACACTGTGTTTCGTTTCACATCTACCTTCAGTGTCCTTTTTTATTTGTCATTGAACTAATTCCAAATATTTACAGTTAAATTGTATTTGCCAAAGACCAAATTTAGCTTTAGTGCATTTTTTGCTTTACTGTGTTTTGATTTCATTTTTAAATAAAGGGCGAGGTCACGGCACTATGAAACAATGGTATTTCGTTAGATTCTTGAGATGCGATGATGAGATAAAGCTTCAATTCAAAGAGTACACCAAGCATGTGAATGATGCGCAATAAACTATTTGAACTGATCTTTTTGCTGTCCTTCAAAAATTCTCGTTGAAAAACTTAGGAGCAGTAAGTTCTCGTGGTAAGTGAATTCATTGAAACTCACATGCTGTCTTTGTCCCACTGGTTCTATTCAGGTTTATACACTCTTCTAGTCATTTACATGTAGCGCAAAAGAAAAGCTTTCATGCTTGGCGATAAATCAATTGTGGGCGGATTGGAGTGTGGGAGTTGAGGTTCTTTCTGATAAACCATTTTACAGTGTGTACTAAGTAGACCAAGAGATGTTGAGTAGCTAGTACCAAGATAGACGAGTAGACCTGAAAATTTCAACCTCTGAGAGACTCAAAGCTCTGGCCTTGGTCGAATTAGGAGTAAACAAACACATACACTAACGTATAGTTTCCGTGTCAAACACAGTATTGGTTGATTCTTTCCATCGTTCATTTATCGAGTAACTGTGTCATCAGTGAAGATCAACCCGAGTTTTTGCGTATTTTGAAAGCCAAACGAATCGTCTTTTCATCTTTTTCGAATTGGTATTCCGCTTCCAAGAATTTGGACTTCCATTCCCTACAGAAAGCGGAAACATTGAAACAAGACCTAGATTGATACACGAGTAGAAACACATCTACAGCTCAGCTAATGTCTCAGTTAATAAGTGATAGACAAGTCCGAATGAAAATTTGTATCGTCAAAGAATATCATTGAGTCTCCAACCCATTAAGTCAAGATTTGATATCACAATATCTCAGCTAACAGCTAATGTTTCAGTTAATAAGTGATAGACAAGTCCGAATGAAAATTTGTATCGTCAAAGAATATCATTGAGTCTCCAACCCATTAAGTCAAGATTTGATATCACAATATCACATATGCAGCCGAGATCCAAACAATAAGAAGGCACCGACTTTTTTATTATTGTTGTCAGATATAAGAAACGTGAGTTGTATAAAAACGATATTAAATTACAGTTCCTCAGTCAGGCGGTTACCTGAACATGATACATATCTAAACTGGATCTTAAAACCAAGCCAGAGATTAAAATTGATCAAAGAAAGATTTAACTATCAGATAGCCAGAATTCATATTCTCTTTTCATGTGTAGAGAAATGCAATCGCGAGTAAAGTTCGACGATACTTCCGACACAGAGATGAACTTCTAAGCACCTACTACAGCTGACTTCATGAATATATACGACAAGTGGTAACTAATAGAATGCGACAGAACTATATACATTTCAAGGTTTCTCCTGAAGTTGGGCCACTAGACACACAGGGACTAGAGGCTCTACAACGTCGTGATAAGCAGCAAGTCATGTTGGTGTTCCATGTGGTGTAATTTATCTGATATTGACATTGGTATTGATAGTAACAGTGACTTCATCAATACACTATATGGTAATTTTCATTCAACTGGCAGATCCGAACGTATGTATGTAATGTGTTTATGTAACGAAACTCCCAAACTACAAATTCTTTCGAAAAATTTCGATCAAAATTGACAAAAGAAATTTTAATCCATCATAGTCGTCGCTCTTTATGGCTATTCCCGGCCATTAATTTTCAATTTTAGCTTTTGGTTATTTTATATAAGGTGATATAATTCCCCGTTAGTCCTTCGAATGAATTTTTATGACGAGTTCGTTGATCGAAAGAGCCACTGAAACAAGGCGATTCTATTACTGACAGGGTCGTCTACCCGCGGGTGCAAATGGCGCCAGAAACCAGAACACCAATGCTCAATGGCGCCAAACAAATTTTAATTTTATTGGCTGAATACTCTATTTTGCCCAATACAACAATTTACAGCCCAACTAGCTTTTGTTTTTCGGTAATTTTCTTTTAAGTCGCAAATGCACAAGCCGCTCTTTAGCGGTTATTATTATTACGCAAACCCATCGTGCGGCTGCAACCGACTTACAAATAGTATAGCAGAAATTCCACATTTGTGTTACAGCTAAGGAAAACTGCAAAAAACCTCAACCAGACCTGCCAGAACCGAGATTCAATCCCGGTCCGCTTGGGTGAGAGACTAGCACGTTAGCTGCTACACTACCATGGCTTCCTTCTTTTCTTTCCGTTAATACAAAACCGTCGCTCACTGAGCGGCACGTGGAGCATAGCAAGTGCAGCGTTGTATCTGTTTGTAACAATTGCATCATCCATTGGAGACGCTTTATTTTACTTTGTCGAATGTACACTGTCGGTCGGCTTCAAAATGGTTAAGCTACACAAAATGCAGCTTTTGCAAAAAACAAATCTGGAAGGTGATAGTGCATTTCTATTGAGTGTCGAAGCTTACCAAACTTTAATTGGTAGGTCGGTGTGGGCAATCTAAAGCCTTTTTATCCCTGCCAAAACTTGACATGGATTCGACCGGGTAAGTGGAATAGGAGTGAAAGCAGTGGCGGCCCTAGTCTTTGCGGGGCCCTAATATTTTGGAGCGAGTTGGGGGTATAGAATAGCCCCCTGAAAAAGGGGGAGGTCCGAAAATCTGAAAAGTCAACTCTTTAAAACCACGTTTTTCCATCCTGCCTTTTTTAAAGCCATTAAGCTCAACTTAAATTTTGACGATGGTTTTCTAATTCACCTTAAGAAATTTTGATATTCTTTCCTGATAAATTATATTCGGGTTAGTTTTATAAATGTTACAGCACAAATTCCGGTAAAATCGCCTCATTATATGAGGCAATAAGATCGTTGAAAATCTTTTTCTAATACGAAATTATGAAAACTAGATAGAAATCGAAGGTATTTTTATAAGCAACTCTACTGTTTTTTAAAATTTAGGACATAATTGACATTGACAATTATGCTGGTTTTATAATAATAAATTGATGATTTTTTATTAGGGCCTCGTGTAAGTTTTTTTATTACCGCAACCATGTTTTGTGTTTTAGTTTTAGCGGGGTCCCGCGTGATTACAAGCCTAGGTCATAAAGTCTGTGGAGTTTTTTATGTTTTCTTCTAAAGCGGGGCCTCGCGTGTGAAAACCTCTTTTGGTTCGTGTTTCCTGTTTTATTGGAGTTTCGTTGATAACATTAAAGAAAACAGGTTTTACAGTAAATTACAGTGGTCTGTTATCTTTACGGTAAATAATTTAGAATATTGAGTATATAGACATACCTACGGCTCACTGGCGACTGGCCACATAGGTAACTTTTATCAGAACACGCGCAAACAGATATCAAATCCTACTAATTAAGTTTTTGCTTTTTTAGTAGAGGGGGATTGCAACCTCGCTCTCACCAGTGAAAACTGACAGCACTCACATAAGTAAGTGACGCGCTTATTGAGCGTACCTGAATCTTCCACAACACACAAATGCCACAGAACAACGACACTCATCATTAACTTCAGTCATGCATTCAATAATCTCCTTTGTCTCTTCTTTTTTTTTATAACGGAACGGTACTCTAAATCGAGCAATTTCTTACTAGAGTCTCTTGACATGCCGTCTCTGTAAAATGTTAGAATGGCACTGAACTGGGATTGTGGATGAGTTACCTCGAGACATGTGTCAACGCGCACAGATGTTTAAAAACGAAAATTACTTATTTTTATACATCAGGTAGATAAATTATTTAACGCTCCTCGCATAACATCGTGTGTTTAATTTATCTTGACCGTACCTCACCATTATCTTCCCTTTCTATAGCTTATAAGATGAGAAGGTGGAAATGTAATTTGGGATAGTTCACAATTTGCATGACCTAGAGCGCAGCCGTTTAAATTTAAATTCGAATAACTTATAAACGGTTTTGGTGTAATTTCTAAAAATGAAAGTGGTAGACCAACAGCTAAACAGCTATAGTGCTTAGCCATAGGCATACGATTCACCTATTTACGTTGTAGGTAAATCGGTACTAGTTGTCAAACTGTCAATCATTATATTTTTTACCCTTGTTGTAGTGTTTGCTTTCCAATACAGGTGCTGACTATGGCTAGTGCTACTTGGCAACTAGTGCTAGGTTTCTAACGCAACAGATTAGACTTGAACCCTAAATATTTCGTTAATGGTACTGATGTCGGCTTTAGACATTAGGTGCTATAAGCAATTGATCCATCTACTTACAATGTACAGAAGCTTACCGGGGGGGGGGGATCTATCAAACTTTCAACCCTTATATTTCCACCTCTATTATGGTGCTAGCTTTCTAACACGGACGCTGGCTAGTGCTAGCTATGCAATATCTAGTGCTAGGTTTTGAAAGGGATATAATAAATTGGCGAGGCTGACGTTAACTTAGCCCCCCCCTGAATAAACCCCTAAGTATCTCTGAAACGATAATGCTGTTAGATTTAAAATTTGGGTGCTAGGTAAGGGGATGCTAGTGTTAGGCTTTGGCAGAAATTTCTGTTCTGTTCTCTGAGCATGAATGAATATTATGCTTAAACTTTTTAACCCCTATTAAACGTAGGTTTGAGTCATTTGAATGTAACTTATTATTGTTTATTGTTATAAATAAAATTTTATTTTGGTTTAGTTCAGGATTCTTAACGCTCAAACAAATTGTAATGCACTATTTTTGTTAAATAAATTTTCTTTGCAGAGTAACTTTCTGAAATGAATCATTTCGCTACTTCAGTTCTGTCTATCAGTTGCTGTTCAGATTAGTTTTTGTTATGTGGTTTTAAGTTTATTTTAAATCAATGCTTATCACATAGTGTTGATGTTCGAAGATATAAGAAAAAAGATCATTAATTTATTGTGAAAAGATGCATTACTTTTGTTGATTGGTATTATAATGAGATGACTCTACTATTAATCATTAACCAAACATAGCAACAAATTAATCTGATAAAATGAGTTTCTATAAATTATGAATAGTTGTTTCAATATTTTTTGCGTTTTTAGAAGGAATTTTGGCATTATGGAAAAATGCATGGTCACTAGTTCTAAATACACTTGAACTTAACCTTTTTGTATTTTCTTGAAAGGCATTAGAATGTAATGAAATACGAAAATAGTATAATTTATCAAATTCAATAATGATTAAAGATAGTTTTTACAAATTGTATGCGAAAGGGCAAAAAAGTGGTGCAAAAAGAGCTGTTAAGATCTGTTGATATGGTAAGAATTATGCTTCGAGATAAACTTTATCAGCCCTTAAGGGCACAGAGGACATAAATAATCTTATGTAGAATTATCTATTTATATATATATCTTTCTTCTTCCTCTGTAAGTTTAATGTTGAGTGCAATAAAAAATATATTTATGTTTCATATGACCCGAACAGTAGTACCAATAGCGTCTGCGTAAAATTTCATTGATAACCCCTTAGAAGTCAAAGAGTGCCAGTTATAAATAAATAGTAGTGACGTGTAAAATGTTGCGTTTGATCTCAATATTTGTATTACTCACAATTTTATTAAACATTTTTGCTCTTCCATTAATATCTCATAAAATAATTAAAAAACCTTCAATTCAAACGGTAATAGATAGTAAAAACTCTACAGAACCCTCTTCATCCGGTAAGTACTATACTTAACACATGCGTCATTAATATTTACCTATTACCCTTTTTTCAGTATCCTTGAAAATACTAGATAAACCACATCACCTTATCATTGGTCGTTGTAAACCTGAAGATGAAATTTTGCATGGTGAAAATATCATTTTAAATAATGACGGTAAAAGTCATGTCAGTGCTTCAATAAGGGTAAGTTGTTAATTTAGCTGCTCAGTAAATTATGTATAAGACTAATTAGAAAATTACTTTTAGATGAATGTGGAAGCACCTGTTTATATTACATGCGTTCAAATCTTGGATCAGATTCCTGACGGCGAAGGTGGTTACCCAAGTTTTGTTAGTGGAGGAGTTGGGCACAACTATGTAGTGTTTAATGTAACTACAGATTATGGAAAAGGTTTTAATTTCTACGTACAAATTCACGGATATCCCTTAGATAATAAAGAAAAAGCGACATAAGTGCTTTGAAGATTTTCTTACTTTAGTCGCACTAAAAGCTCCTATTATTTCATTATTAATTTAATGGATCCTAATTCATCTTCTGATCTTAAAAATGTAATTATGTAGAGTTTTTAAAAATTAACCTAGACATCTAATAGAGTCTTTTATAAAATAATTTATTAAATAAATATTAAAATATAGTGATACAACAATAATAATGCATATTACTGTCCTTAACTATAAAAGGAAAAGCTGTGGACTTGTTTAAAGAGGTCTCGTCCATTACAAGATACTATTGGAATTGGAACGACTTCTATCAAATGGCATTTTCCTAAATCAATTCCGTTTTCCCTGCAACTCGCAGCTAACGAATATGATATAAAAGTCTAGCACAAGCGGATGATAAGTGATCACGCTGCACGTTGTGTTTTATCTTTGATTGGTAAAGGTGGAGGTGGGACGTCAGGTATTTCCGGATTTTTCTTAAAGTTGGTAGCAGGTGCGGGCTGTTCTTTCTTCTTATTATTATCCGTGTTAAAGTGCCCTAAATCCACAAAAATTGGTTGGTGATAGTACGGCAAAGCCGGGAAAAGCAGTTCAGAAGTATACGAATATGGAAAATATGGATCGATTGCTAGTGGATACAACGAACCATGGTAGGTTAACTGAGGTATTATTGGTTTTCTGTCTTCCTTCTTAGGTTTATCCTTATCGTTGCCGGCTTCCTTTGAGATTTCTGGTGCTTCACTTGCTAGTTCTTTCTGAAAAATATACCTTTATTAAGTTTTTGTTGACAGGACCTAAGCTTTAGCGTAAATTGCAACTGACGTAAACAAAAAATATGTATAATGTGATATATGTCGGCTTGGTTTAAAGAGAGCGGCTTTTCGGGTATTTTCCCCCGAGAACGTTGTTGGTTACATGTAAAAAAGATATTGCTATTTCAAGGAGACGAAAGATACTAATGCACATACAATTACAGAAAACCAGAACTTTGCATAGCTTGTGTATATAATTATTTATAAGCACAGCTTATGCAACTAGTGGGACGCATTTTGTGGCCCCATTTTCTATAATAATCCAACAAACTTGTCAGATATTATTATTTATATACTATTAATTGAAGAAAAGACCTTGTTGTCTTAGCTTTCATAAAAATGTGCTTAGTTTACTCGAAATGAATGTTATGGTCTATAGAGCCAATTGTTGATATTCAAATTTGAATTTTTATGCTATACATTACCTTTGCGTCGTCATTGGTTTCCGTCTGTTTGGGAAGTTCTTCGAGTGTCGCAGGATGTATAAATAAAGGTGGGAAAGCTAACCCCAAAGCTGTAGTTCTAAGCACAGGTTCAACGACGGGAATTGCGTGGCTCGGAGACAAATTTTCGTCCGAAGATATCAAAGCATTATAAATCTTAGGCACTCGAACTAATCCAGCGTTTGACAAAATAAATAACGACGCTAACACTAGTAGTCTGTGCATGATTTCTGAAAAAAGAGAAAGTTAAAGATTAATTCGGAAATTTTCGCTTTTTTTTAAAATAAACTTTTGACATTTCATTGGCTAATATATAATTATTAAGGCGATTGTTTAATTGAATGAAACCTTGGCACCTTCTCAATATCGTCACTTCTTCTTGATGTTGTTAATACAAGGTGAAACCACGCGGTTCGAGTTCGTTCGTGACGATCTCCAAGGTTCATTATTTTATTCTGATCTGCAAGATGCATCTGTATTTAATATAGTTTTTGAAATATGGAAATTTAATTTAAAATTTATCTTAACAATTAGGTTAAGCACTTTTTGATTAATATATCAATAACTCACAAAACTTAAGAGTTATTTTTACACTATTGATCAATCAATTAAATTCGCGAAATTTTTGATTCACATCACATTTTATACATGGTTGCACTTATAGTTATTATCTTCGAACATCAGTTTCCCCGCAATAAAAATAGGAAGTACCTCAAAATATGTAAATAAATCATACCTTGAGTGAAGCTATTCATGCCACTACTACAAGCAAATGCCTTGGCAAAGACGCCAAGCCTTTATATAGCTGTTATCCTCCGGTACATTTATTCACTTGTGCTACCTACCTAAGATACATTTTTATAAGTTGCTTCCCTTCACTGGTTGTGTCTCAGTGAGATTTCTTCATAAACCTGCAGTAAATAAATACGAGATCAAATTGTTAATTTTAAAATTAATTGACTAATTTAAATTTGCGAAATTGATTAAATTGGCAAACTTTTCTTGTTTCAGAATAGGAAATTAAGAGACGGATGAGTTAAATTTTCGTTAAATATTAAATTTCTGAGGTATCCAAAAATGATCGTGTAAAGCTATTCAAAACTTCATTTATTTCCATTAGTGGGTAATATTTGTAATTCGATACGGACGGTTCATTTAACGTACAATACATTGTGTACACAAGAGCTTATGTTAATAAATCGATCCGGACACCCTAATACACTTTAGATAAACATCATTACAAGAATTTCTGTTCTGGGTTACCAATGCGGCCGTTTGGGGTATTTTTGGCCCACAAAACAGAATACGTGTTTCTGGGTTGCTTTGACATTTTTTCGAAAAGTTAGTAAATTCATTAACACCCAAAAATGCAAACCTCACTATATTCATAAGTCATATTTGACTTATACAAATTTTGCTGTTACTAATTTAGTTTTAATTACTTTCAACTCAATTACTGTTTACTTTTTAGCTTCGAATAAGTTTAATTGTCTTTAAGGATTATCCACTTGCTCCAGAGTATTACACGAGGGCTATAGCATTGCCATTCTATTTAAATACTGTGAAAATACACACCACTTGGCAAAATATTTCCAACAAAGTTCCGATATGTAGTAATAGTAAATAAATAAACTGAGTATAATGTTTTGCTAAGTGGGACACAATTTAACTGCACTTATTGCAAACTGCACTTGTTTTGTGGACCATGTAAGGTGTGATCTTATACTAGTTTCTAGTGGCTGTCTATGGTTTTGCTGTATGTGTATGCCATCTCATCTGCATATTGATAACAACTAACTCATTTAAATTTCCAATTATTTATTTATTTGCTTTTAATTTAATAGAACAAGTCTTGCATCTTTAAGTTCGTTCTTTAAATTGAAAATTCCCTACTTGTTCCTTACCCTGCAGGATATATAAATTAAAACTTTAATGGAACAAATTTATTGTGCAAATTTACCTCCAACTTATTAAAGTGCATGCAATTGTATTACCTCTTTATGTTAGTCTCATGAAAAGTGTGTTTTAACGTATGGAAATGTAAATTGTATATGCGGTTAATTAATATGCATTACTGTAAACATTAAAAAGTAATTAAATCTATTTTCCATATACCTTGATTGAAAGATTTTTTTGTATGATTAGTTAGAATTTATAAACGTGTTTTGTATAAAAAGAACATGCAGAAATTTGTAAGCATTATGTAGTACCTATTAGGTCGACGTTTGCACAACGACGCAATTTTTTACAACTCCATACCTTCACGAATCGTTTCCGGGCATTTAAGTTTTCATTCTTTAACCACTCTCGTTACCTTTTTTATTGCTTTATTTTACAGTAACTGTAAATTATTTAAGACTTCGCTGAATTTAACAACTCATCTATGTAAGTTTGTGTAACGTGGACTGTATAGTGTATAACTAATAAAACCGGACTGATAAAACCTAAGAATGCGGAAAAATTAAAATTTACCGGGGTTTTACTCACCTGGCATTTGTTTTTATTTAAATGAGTTGCACTTCCAGCTCTTTGAAGTCAGTAAGAAATAGTCTACTTTTCCTTTTGGTTCCTTTAGGAGTTGAAAATTGAAATACATATATTTATACTGAGCAAATCGCAGTGGCGTAACTAGTAAGTCAGATTAATTTTAATGGGTAATAGAAGACACCAAAAGGAACAAAAAAGTGTTTTACAACTTTGTTTTAGAAGGTACTACTTTTTCAGAAAAAAATAAGAAAGTTGGAGACTTTAACATGCATCTTATCTAGCACAACAACAAACCTTAATAACATTTTATCGTATGATCAGTCGTTTGCGCGTAAAATTGAATTGTTTTTCAAATTAAAAATTCATTTTACTCAATTAAGAAACGTGACACCCTGTAAAGTATGTAATGAAATTTGCTAGACTTTTGCACAAAATGCTGATGTAGGATTTGATAATGATTGTGCCTAAGGCACAAGATAAACGTTTTTGACTTAAATAATATATTAATTATTTAATGTAATTTCCTCGAACATTAATGCACTTTTGCTAACAACTATATAATCATTTTAAACAATTAAAAAGGTATTCGGAAGATTTGCCTACAAAATGTTGATTTACAGCCGACGTCATTTCCTCTTCAAATAGAAACCTCTTTCCGAAAAGATTTTTTTTTCAAATTAAGAAAGAGGAAAAAGTCACTTGGAAACAAGTCAATCCTACATCGAGCACAGCTTGCTTGGAAATTCTAGTGGTATGACGCGACGCGTGGTCTTGCAGAAACAAGATACCACGTCGGAATTTACCTCTTCGCTTCTCCAGGACTATTCGACAGAGTTTAGTGGTCAAGTTTTGTATAATAAGCAGTATTTATTGTGGACCCTTTCGGTATACAGTCGATTGGATTTAAAGCGCCCCACTTTGCAGCAACTTTATTTTCGGTCAGAAATAGTATAACCTATATATTATTAAAATGGCATAAAATTCTCTATGTTTTGGTTCATAAAATTCTGTATTTACTAAATCGGCGTAAGCGTGATGATGTCATCGAACTTTCTTTCAATTACATGATAGGTATTTTTTTTACTGAAATCATAGATTATTGTATTCTCTTTTCAACTATAATAATTTTTTTTTATTTAGTTTTGTGCGAGGAATCAGGATGGCGGAGCATCCTTCGTACCTCATGGAACCGATTGCTATGATCTTTTGGCCGACCCTACCAGAATTTAGCCGAATCTGGGGGAATTCCACCCCCAGTAGGGATCTTTATCGTGCTAAACATCGCATTGACACGGGACCTACAGTTTTACTTCCTATCCGAGAAGAAGGCATGTTTTAAATTTTTCTCCGCTATGAAAAACTACCAGCTCGGCCGGGAATCGAACCTGCGATCTTTGGATTATGAAGCAAACATGCAAACCACTAATCCACCGAGACTGGCAACTATAATAAATATTCATACACTTACATCAGAAAATTTTCAAGAAAAACGTGAAAAATGATTTGCGACTAGTAGGCTTTGATTTATGGTTCTCAAATTATTAAAATAGAAATATCTAGCAAGCTTAGGTAAGTAACGAAACTTGAGTTGTTCCAGTGGCGTATTTACAAATTTTTCTCGGGGGAGGGGAGGGTACCCTATAAAACTTCCGAATCAAAATACTTATATTTTCACATAACATAGATTGACATAAATGACCTGGACTTTAAATCAAATCGGAGGTGGCTCTATCCCGTTAGCCCCCCCCTCAAAGTATGCCACTGAGTTATTCTGATGATCTTTAATTTTCAATTAATAAAAATGTAGAACAAAACAGTACAAAAATAAATAATAATCAATAAAATAAATTGAAAAACTTATTTTAGAATCCCACTAATAGATAGACAGCCGCAATATGAAATTATTGATCTATTTTTTACTATGCCAAAAAGTATTAATCATATCATATCGATCACGAAGAATAAGAATATGGCCATAAGAAATTTGCATTTCAGTCGCCCTGTAGACGGCGCTCGTTTAAAACCTTTGGGCGGTTTGGCACCCACAGTCAATTATGGTTTGGTATTCTTTGCTATCCTTGGTATCTTTTAAATATTTATGTATATTAAATAACACACTTAAAAAATAAATAGCAGCACTTACACAGTAGCACTCGTGGCCAAAGCAAAGCTTAAATCTGATATCCTTCATGATATATGTGATGGTAAAGTTTTATTTCACTGGTTTATCTTATAATATCGAAAACGAGCAAGAAGAATATGACCATAAGAAATTTGCATTTCAGTCCCACTGCAGAGGACGCTCGTTTAAAGTCTTTCGGGCGGTCTGACACCCACGCGCGACTTTCCAATGTTTCTGGCAATCATGGTTTGGTAGCCCTTATGATGCAAAAAGTTATTAGAAAAAAGAATCAAGTGGTAAAAAATATGTCACGTGACCCTCCCACTAATGCAATGCATCAAGACATATCAATAATTTCCTATTGCGGCTCTCTATCTATTAGCGGAATTCTAAAATAAGTTTTTCAACTTATTCTGTTATTTAGTTTTGTTCTACATTTTCCTTAATTGAAAATTAGACACCATCAGAAAACCTCAGTGGCATATTTGGGCGGGGGGGCTAACGGGATGGAGCAACCATCGATTTTTTTTAATAGTCCAGGTCATTTATGTCAAAATCTAAGTATTTTGATTCGGCATTTTTATAGAGTACCCGCTTCCGAGAAAAATTTGTAAATACGCCACTGAAACAACTAAAGTTTCGTTATTTACCTAAGCTTGCTAGATCATTCTGTTTTATTAATTGGAGAACCATAAATCAATGTCTGCTAGTCGTAAATCATTTTTCAGGTTTTTCTTGAAAATTTTCTTATGTAAGAGTATGAATATTTATTATGATTGAAAAGAGAACACAATACTATATTGATTTCAGTAAAAAAATACCTATCATGTAATTTAAAAACAAGTTTGATGACGTCATCACGCTCACGCTGATTTAGTAAATACAGAATTTTCTATAGCAAAACATAGAGAATTTTATGCCATTTAATAATATATAGGTTTGTATTATTTCTGACCGAAAATAAAGTTGCTACAAAGTGGGGCGCTTTAAATCAAACCGACTGTATAATCGATTAGAAGAATACCCTGGACATCCAAAATATTGTAGCCATTAGCTTTAACTGCACCCATTGGCTCTTAAATTCTCGTGGTGCAGGTTCCCCTTTTCCCACCCATTGCATCGATTCCAGTTTCGATTTTGGATCATATCCGTAGATCCAGGTTACGTCGACGGTTATTATACGTCGAACGATTTCATCAAATTGTTCGCGCATAGAACAAGGAATTGTTACGAACATTGCATACGACGCCACTTAACGAAGAGTGTAAGCAGTTTAGGTACCCAGCGCAGCGTGCGCTTACCTTAAGACATTTAGAAATTGTTGTGAATAATTTCATGTAACCGTTCTACATTAATCTTCACTGTCTCTGTTACCTCCCTAACCTGAACACTGCGATCTTGAAGTACGAGGTTCTCTACTTTCTTTACAGTTTCTTCTGTGACTGACTGCACTAACTGTCCTTCCAGCGTGGTCGTCGTCTTAACTTGATCAAATTGATCTTGCCCTTGTTGGAATGGACGACCCCTACGTTTAACCGTAGCATATAATGGTGCAGAGTCAGGGTAAGTTTCTGACAAATGAATCAGCGTGTTTATTAAGCACGTACTATCTTGTTTACTGAAGACCAGTGCTGATTACAATTTTCGTACAATTAATCACCCGATTAACCTGCTTCGGGTGTTAAATTATCATTATTGTTAAACAACGGTTGTCATCATCGGCTTGTTTAGACTAATAAACAATCTGAATTCTAAAACAAGGTCAACACCCATCTGTAGAATGCGATTATACTTAAGCAAGGTTGCCAAATATAGCAATGTTTTTTCAAAATTACTCGAAAGCTAATTAACATAAAAAAATTTATTCCGACTTTTTCTGTTCCTTTTGATGTTTTCTATCACCCCTTAAAATTAATGTCGTCTTCCACTCTGTATACAGGGTGTAACAAAGGTATAAAAAAATGGCTGTAACTTTTTAATTTAAACAGTTACAAACAAATGTTAGAATAGAGGAATGTTTTACAAGTTAAGAAAAGTGAGATTAGTGATGCACCGAAGTCGCTTTTGGCCGAATCACCGAATATCGAATATTTGGCCATTAAAATTTGCCGAAGCGCCGAATATTCGCCGAAGCAAACTAGAAGTTTGAGTTTTGATTAATTTTATTGAATACAAAATTATATCACAAAATTAAAATATTGGTGTCTAAAAATACGTTTCTTACTACGTATTTTGCTTTAATAAAATAATATGAATAAAATAAATGAACAGTTTCAGATTACGAGGGTGGTCCCAGAAGTACCCGACCTGACCAAGAGGTGGCGGTAGTTGTTTGAAAATATCACTGTATTGGAAAGTACGCAGTCTATAAAGCATATGTTTCAAGTTTGAAAGCGCCACGTTGTTCAGTATTTGTTTGGCAGCCATCAATAGTGAACGTTGTCAGTGAATTTGTGAAAATGGAGAAATTGGTCATCGTTATGTGATACAATACTTTTATTTGAAAGGCCTCAGCCCAACCAATATAAAAGCTGAACTGGATTCTACTCTGGGTGAGTCTGCTCCTTCGTTTACAACAGTTAAATTTTGGGTAGCTGAGTTTAAACGAGGCCGTACGAGCTGCCAAGACGAGCATCGCAGTGGTCGACCAAATGACCCCAGAAATGGTGAAGAATCCACAAAGCGGTACTTGATGATCGTCGACTGAAACTGCGCGAGCTAGCAGACATTACGGGCATTTCAAAAAGTGCGGTACATCGCATATTATCTGAAAATTTGGACATCAGAAAGCTGTGTGCAAGATGGGTGCCGCGTTTGCTCACACTCGAGCAAAAACAGTGTCGTGAAAATGTTTCAATTGAGCGAAGTTTCACAGCAACAAAGCAGAATTTTTGCGCCGTTTCGTAACAATGGATGAAACATGAGTCCATCATTTCACACCCGAGACAAAGGAACAATCGAAACAATGGACTCAAAAGGGAGAACCGGCTCCAAAGAAGGCGAAGACGGTTTCATCTGCAGGCAAGGTTATGGCGTCGGTTTTTTGGGATGCGCGTGGAATAATTTTTATTGACTATCTCGAAAAAGGAAAAACTATCAACGGCCAGTATTATGCAAACTTATTGCAACGTTTGAGCGAAGAAATCAAGCAAAAACGGCCGCATTTGGCTAAAAAGAAAGTGTTGTTTCATCACGACAACGCGCCAGCTCACAAATCCGTTATTGCAATGGCCAAAATTAATCAATTAAAGTTTGAATTGCTACCTCATGCACCATATTCTCCAGATTTAGCCTCCTCGGATTGTTTTCTGTTCCCAAACTTGAAAAAATGGCTCAGTGGTCAAAGATTTTCCAACGATGAAGAAGTGATGCGAGCAGTTAATGGCTATTTTGAGGAGCAAGACAGTTCTTATTATAAAAAGGGTATCGAACTTTTTGAACACCGCTGGGAAAGGTGTATAGAGCTGAAAGAAGATTACGTTGAAAAATATATAAATCTTTTTCCAAAATTTTTGTGTTTTCTTTGTTGGGTCGGGTACTTCTGGGACCACCCTCGTATAATAAAATTGTCAACATAGCTATTTATGCAACAAATAGCAAAACGGTAGTGTTTTACGCACTAGCCGTGAGTTTACACGAGTAATGGTGGTCGATATTTGGTATATATGCTTCTATGCAAGTTTCGAGATTGGCCGGTCATTAACGACATTGACCAGTTTACTACACTGACCCTAACATTATCTGGTCCGGTCAATGTCGTAGCAAATCGAATGAGACGACGTCTTTAACCAACCAGCTGGACATTGACGTAAACGACCACAACAGCCGGCCATTACCGTTGTATCCCAGCCATTTACGTGATTGTCCGTATTACCTTTTTGATCGTAACGTCTATATGTACGCTCCCGTTACGCCATCGTCTAGACAGGACTTGAAAATATTTACGTTTGCGATTGTAGGAATTAAATGTTGATACATATTTTACAAACTAAGAATTTATTATGGTTAAACGCGAAATAATAAATTTTGTAGTAATTAGCCAGATTTTGAAGCAATGGTTGCTAACTGGGTAAGTGGTTGCTAACTAGAAAAGTGTTGCTAAGCGGAAAAGGAGCACTTTTCTTTACTGTTTTCTAATAAAGTGACTCTTTTCCATTAAGTACACGAAAAACGTTTTTTATTTATTTCGATAGATATTGTGACGTTTTTTTTGTTTCCTCTTTTGCTGGTTGCTATAACAACTAACTTTGTTTTTTAAATGATATCCCTATCTTTTTTTTATTTCTAAAACGAGTTTATTTTTCTCTGTTTAGTAATGCTAATTTATCATAACAAAAAAAATTTTAAATTAGAAAAAAATATTTTTAGAAAAAGGCGAGAATCAATCAATTAATAATGAGAACTGGCTCGTAGTAAAATTAATCTAGTAAGACTTGATTAACCGTTTTGGTCAAGTATGCTATAGAAATTTGACAACTAAAACTGTAACAAGCAATTATTAAAATTAATTACAATGTTACTGGAAGTTATTGTGAAGACGGCTGGACGGCTCATATAATTGAGAAGCAACGCATTGAGATTTTAATGATGTATGGATATGGGGTTAGGAGGACTCAAAGTGAAGTATGCAATTTAATTAATCAAATCTACCCAAATACTCCTGTTTTTTAAGGCGCGATATCACATCTAATTAAAAAAAATTGTGAGACTGGTGGTGTTAAAGATATGCAAATAATTAGCAGGTACAAATCCTCAGCATGTGCAGATAAAGCGTTGGTTGCTTTATTAGCAATCGAAGAAGCGCCAAAGGAGAAGTAGCAAAAAAAATAGAAATTAGCCATACATCTCTTCATCATAGAATTAGTTTTGAAGAAAACAAAGTTTTGTCTCTACAAACTTCAGTTAATCTGCGAACTAAATGAAGACGATTTTGGCAGAAGGAAATTGTCGGTATTGGTCAAACCCATATCCACACTGGGTGGAAGAAGGACACACATAATATCCGAAAAAAGTAAATGCACGGACAGGCATTATAAGAGGACATATCATAGGATTTCTTTTCTTGGTGAAACTCTTACAACTAATGGATACCTTGAATTACTTTAAAATTATGCCATACCCACAATTACTGCAATATTTCCCGATGAAAATGCAGATCTTGAACAGGATTATCTTCCAACAAGACGGAGCGCCCCGTATGTTGCAGCACATGTTAGGGCGTACTTGAATAATAGATGCATCGGTAAAAGGGTACCTATGGAGTGGCCTGATCGATCTCCAGATTTGTTACTACGAATTTTTTTCCGTGGAGTCACGTAAAGAATAAAGTATACAAAGTGATACGACGTAATTTGGGTGACTTGAAGGCTAGAATAACTGCTGGAATTCGCAGAATACCTCAAGACACATTACAAAGAGCTATAAAAATTTTAAATACCGACTCGGTCATTACCAGGCAGTCAATCGAGCTCAATTTGATAGATTTTTTGACCTCCTGCATTTAGAATAGGTATTTTTTCCGTTCCCTTTATTTTTGTTGAGGTTTCAATAAAAGTCAATCTCGTTTGTTGGTGTTTGCGTGTTATAACTTTAGTTGTGAAATTTCTACAGCATACTTGACTAAAATTGATAATTAAGTGTTACTAGACTAATTTTGCTACAACTCAGTTCTCATTTTTTGTTGACTAACTTTATACTTTTTTCTAATTTTAACTTTTTTTTTCATTATGATAAACTAGCACTGCTAAAAAAATGAATACTTTTCAAAAATGCAAAAAAAACATACGGATGTCGTCTGAAAAAAAAGTGCAACAAAACAAAAGAATATACGAACAAACCAACAAGGTCACAATATGCATCGGGATAAACGAAAAACTTTTGTATTTAATATTTGTTTGTATCTCCTCAAATTAAAAAGTTACAGCTATTATTTGATACTTTATTTACATTCTGTGACTATGTATACAATTATATGTACGTAACTTTTGTTACAATAAAATATGTAATAATTAATAATAATTCATTGCCAGAGAAGCCCATGTTTGTTTACCTCCAATGCTTGTTTTAAAAATTCTATTCCCTACGAAATAAAATTTCACGAATGCAGCGCCCTTCTGAGGGTGGCGCTTCCCCCCCCCGCGTCGCAGGGTATGCGGTGGCGGTAGTTACGCCACTGGGCAAAAGTTCAAAGTATTTCATGGACGTCACAGATTGCGCTATTCCTCTAACGGCAAAAAAACAAAATTTCAGTTTTACTAATTTTTCCTATTTTTATAACTTAACCTAACCTATCCTCTCACACTGCCTCTAAAGTAACTTATCCTAACCTAATTTAATCTGACACATATTGTTTAGTTTATCGAGTGGACTGTAAACAATTTTATTTGGCGACATGTTTATAATTTATTATTTACGTATAAATTGACCAAACTTAATTTCAGGGCCTTCCTGTAGATCTGTTGGTTGTTGAGGATATCTTCTTGTAACTCTTATTCGTCGTGGTCGGAGCCACAAGCGAGACAAATCAGCGGTAACGGTTGAAAGTAATTGCGGGTTGTCGCGTGTGGTTTTTACACAATTTAAGAAATTTGACATATACTATACAACACTGTCGTTGCTTGGCAATAGGACCCACGAAATAGAATGGTATATTCAATTATTGTAGCGCGAAACATGTATAAAAACGCAACACATATGTTGTCAAGTGGTCCAATTTTTCTAAGGTTTTGAACATGACCCTTTTTGATTTTTTTTAAATTTTGCGGAGTAACTATTATACTCCTAAAGATAAGTAAAATTCTAAAACATTCTATTTTTTAATAAAGTGGTTCTCGAGTTATGCTCTTCTGAAGTGTACCAAAATGTTGCCGTTTCGATTTTCCTTTATAACTTTTGAGCTTTTAAATGATAGGCATGACATACCTTAAGATGAAAAAGTTCTTATATTTGGCTCCTGAAATGTTGGAGCTTGCATTTTGCAGAAAACATATGATTAAAAAATCTAAAAAATTGAATATTGGTTTGCATATTCTTTAAATATGTGTGCCAAATTTCTGGCTGCAAATACTGGGCTGCAATTAAAATTTTAAAATATGTGGTTTTCTTCATCAACTTAAACAAGATTCAAGTTCGTCCCAGTCTGTTATCGCCTATTGCAAAATCTAAGGAAAGGACAATGATCGAATGGAATAAAGACTGGTTTGCGGTTAGAACTGCTTGGTTTTTTATATAAACCATTGAAAGTTGATCGAGGTATAGTTGTGGAGATGGTACTTAGTTTTGTAAATAAACTCGAATTCTTGATGCAGTTTTATGTGGCGCCTGGATCGATCGCATTTGAACGGCAAATGTACAGCTGGTCAGAAAAAGACTTTTTTTTGCCGATATTCGCATCTCACTAGTTTGTGCATTTTTGCTTCCTATTTCCGTCCGAATTAAAGGTTATGGCGTTGTGGAGATACTAATTAATAGTCTAGTTAATAGTAGCACTGTGTATAAGAGTTTACATATATGTTGTCAGCATACTTGCTATATGCGATATCTATCCAAGCTACATCTGGTAATCCCCAGTACGCAATATGTTCACTGCGTTGTCGCTGCCTGCTGCATCACTGTGTTGGAAATGTGTGCTAGGAGGTGGTGTTCTCTCTCCAAGAGAATGCTGGTAGTCGCATTCTCTTGGAATAGACCAGTTGATGTTTATAATGCTATTATATCCGAGGTTGTATGTTCTTCATATACTATGTAAGTATTGTATTAGGAAACCGCTGTGTATACGAATCACAGATAGCACGATCTAAGTCTAGTTTTGCCAAATACCCACAATTATCCAATACCGGAAGTACCGAGCTGCCCTGTGTCGATACGAGTACAGTATTAGGCTTAGAGGTCAATGCCTAATCAACCATGAAGGCTTAATTAAAAAGTCTTGGGGGACGCCTCCCTCTTCCAAGACTGTGAACTCTTGAACTTCTTGGTTACTCTTTTCATCCTGATGTTGGGGGACACAGACATTACGATTAAGGCCAAGCTTGCACTTTGGGCGCCCGCAGACATAAGGCCAGATCCAAGCTAACGTTTTGGTCAGGTAACAGACATTACGATCAAGGTCGAGCCTGCGTTTTCGTCGCTCTGACACGAACGCCGCGGCCAGATTTCGATAAAAAAACTTACGTCTGCCACCTGGTTACGACAACCAAAACCCAAGTGTGGCCAAAGCTGCATGCCTGCGACCTGATCACAGTGATAGTGTCGCCGCGACCAAATCGCAAGCGTGGCCGAGACCCTAATGCCCGCGACCTGGTCATGGCGTCCGTGATGCTGCAACCAAAACGCAAGCTCGGTTGCATGGCCTGCAGCCACATTGCGTTTCATTTCTGCCATTGCCTCGTGTGGACCCACTGTGAACAGGTGGTAAGGAGAAAAATTAGGGAACAGTTATAGGAAACTAATGACCGTCATTTTGTTTCAGTTTTTTAATCTTCTACCTTAGTCATCTATCAGCGCATATAGATGCATTACTTTGTTCGACTCAAGTCAGATGATAAGCGCTGTTATGAGGTGTGAAAATCTATGGTGATTATTTTCAATCAATTGGCGCCCGGGAGGATTTTCCGAAAGTGTCCGGGGTAATTATGGGCGACCGGGATTTTACAAAATCTTATAAATACCCTGTTTTTTAAATTCAATTATTTGACGAGGTAACGCTTAAAACTTTTAACTTCACTTTAAAGTCGTCATAATCCACGAAACAAGTGTAGTCCAAATCGGAGTGATAATTTTTCAACGAAAAAAAAATTAAGAGTAAGTCTTCTATTGTTGATTATTTTTATTTCCTTTGTGATGATTATAGTAACCTAACCTTCCATGGGAATTTCACGATTAATTTATTTTCTTACCAGCCAAAAAAGAACCGACTGTATAAGTCTGTTAATTTATAAAGTACTTAGATTCTCAGATTCCAAGGCTATTACAGTTCGTGATTCTAGAACTTCAAGACTCCAAGCCTCCTTGACTTCAAGTTTACAAGATTTCAAGTTACCAATCCTTTTAAGACTGCATACCTCGAAGTTTTTATGTTTTCAAGTCTTCAAGTTTCCAAAGTTCGAAGATTTCATAAGCTTCTAGGTTTTTAAGATTCTTACTTTCCAAGACCAAGTTTCTAAGATTCCAAGTTTTTAAGTCTCTAAGTTTCCGATACTTTCAATTTATACACATTTTCATATGGTGGGAGCTGCAAACAAAATGACCGGGGTTTTTGACCTGTAAGTTATACTTTTGGAAATTTTGATATGGCATCCATAGTCAGGTAAATATAAATTTTGCATGATGCATTGGCTGCATGCAAAAACTGTTTTCCATGATTTTGAATGTAATCAGTAATATCAATGTGCGCACTTGGGGACTTATGGAGAGTACGATTTATGGGAAAACCTAACTTCTTTCAAACAAACCTTAGATCTCACCCACTCTTGAATAAGTCCCTCCTTTGTTTGTGAATATGAGACCGATCTAGTGAGGTTGAGATAAGAATGAATGTCCCTGAAGTAACGTCTCTGAATCTGGCCCTAATCCGTCTAACAACATCCAGGTTCTAACAGTTCTGCTACACAGATGAGTGGAAATTATACCATAATCTTTACCAGTAGCAAACTTATCATTTATTAATTGATCTGGGTAACGTCGTGGAGAGATAAATGCCTGTGTATGGAAATTTGCTTCTAATAAATCACTAGTTAGATGGATGCTCTTGTTATGTAAAATACGGTAAGCTCGACTCTACACTAAACGGTACGTCGACCTACCCTGGTTGATGCTTTAAAAACTAACTTTTTTCTAATTGTATTTTGATTTGAAAACGGAACAAATTATACAGCTGAGATAAAATACGGAAAATTACTTCAACGTTGCATAGAAATCTAGATAATAAATTTGCTCTTCAGAAATATTACCCAGTTGTTTAGCTCCGACAATTTATAGCATTTCAGTCACACTGTTTATTAGATTAGTAGCTCTATGTTGATTAATTAGTAGATACTGTTGAGGAATTCAGATCTACAACAGTAACGTTCTATATTGTTGTCGCTTACCATATCTGGTAATATAACAAACTTGATCCTTAAAGATGGTTGCAGTAGTGTCTAATTATGACTTAATAATTATTAAGTTAGACCTTGATTTAACTATCTATGTAATCGTTTGTTATTCGTGAAACTCAACTACCAAAACACAACGGCATCGAGCTTAAAACAACTGTTAATTCTCGGTTAAGTAACTGGAGATTTGGTCTTTTGGATATGGTTACTATGAATATTTACGGTACAAAAGTAAATAGTTAGAAATTACTGTTTCGAGATTATCTCTGCATTTACTTAAGGCAACAACACTGACCTGTGTCCAGTCCTTTAGTACGTAGGACTTCCTTAAAGTTATAATGAATGAAGTCTAACATTTCAATTGAGAAGCTGCGGCTACTACTGCTACTACTTTTATTACTAGCTTTAATACTTCTTAATGGTTGATAATAGTATATTATTCAACGAGCATATGAATGATGACTCGTATGATACGACACTTACGACAGATTACGACACTCGCGTCCCGCTCGTGTCGTAATCATCCTTGTGAATAATAGCCATTATATGCAAGTAGAATACTATACTTTGTCCACGACGATTAATTATTTTTGATTAGATTTATACTTCAAAATACTTTTAGAAATGTATAAACGATGCTGACGTTTCAATTTAATTAATGAGTTTTATATGGTCATGACCTACTCGATAAAATTTTGAAAAGAAATTGAAACCTAGTGGTAGTAACTAATGATATATTAATTACCGCTAGTAGTGATTAATGATTAATCACTAGTAGTGAATAATGTATATAATTATAATTGAAGAAACACGTCTATAATGAGTATTTATTATACCATACTCGTGGACAAAAGTATTTAATATCGTTCCAATTTAAAATTCTCTATTGTTTCTGTTATTATGCAAAAAACAAGAATTTGTGTCACAAGTAATTATAACATTCTGTACTTCGAGTTGCTATTTTACAGTAGTAAAACTTACTCTTAATTAGCTAAAAGGTACGATTATAAACGTCAGTATGCATAACGTACATATAGTGTAAAGCAGGTATGCAGATAACGATAATTATCCATTAATATCCGAAATTAACAGTTTTCTGCTGTTAACTAAACCAACATAATTGATGTTCGATTAATTACTGTAAAAGCTAACCGCGGAAAAGTGCATTACTGCAATTGCACATTTCCGCCTACATATTAATACATATTAATAAGAGTTTAATTGTATCACTATCTAACATGAGTATTCTGGGTATGAGTTTCTATTATAATAAAATCTATTAATAATGACTTTTGCTATTAATAATTATTTCTAATCTTGACCATTTCTATACAATTAGAAGTTCTACGGTAATGACGTACACAACTTCGAGGTTGTAGTGGTTGTTCCAAATACAAACACTGGGAATTACTGACCACAATGTACTTACCCTCAACAATTAAACTATTATACAAAATAAGATCTCAGTATGTTTAGTTCAAATAATATTCAGACATTGAGGAGACAAACAACACTAACCATGTATTTGTTGCAATATTTGTAATGAATCGATAACGATTTTTATTTATACTATACTTTAAACTTTAATTTGATCATTTGTCTTAGATTCATTTTTACTTATAAAGACTTTTAACGCATCTACTGTAATATTTACTATTTGATCAATATATACTAAAAGATCGGTTCTTCGAACCTTAAAATGGCCGGAGTAATGAAAAACACAAGACCAAGAAAATTCACCAATTTAGGAACAAGACCAGGAAGATTCACAAAGCCAGAAACAAGAACCAGCAATACAAAGAAATTCATCAAGTGAGGAACAAGACCCCTTCTTCTCCCTAGAAGAAACAGTTTTTACATCGTTTCATGATTTACGCTTGTAAAATATGCTCTTAAATTTTGAGAAATTTTGGGCGTTCGGGTGTAAATACATCAAAGAAGGAATATGAGCGGAAAAAAGACACTTGGTCGTCGAGTAATGCTAAATATGTTGCCTCCGACCCGTTTCTGGCATTACGGAGGACAGCCCATCTGTAAACGTCGTTATAACATATAATAATATACTTTGCTGTTTATCTAAGCATAGGCTTTTAATGGTGCTTTTTAACTGTACTCTAAAGAGTTTAAAGTTTATTGTTAATTAAAATGAATTGATGAATTAAATAAGTAAGTTTTGCGTTTTTGGTTAAAATAAAATATAACTCGGTTGGACTCATTATTTTATTATTTATTTTAATTTAATTTATTTTAATCTAATCATCTTAATCTTACTATAGATTTAGAGAACTGCTTGCGAAACAGACTCAGAGCGTGCTTCTATTGCCCATGTATTTCTTCAAAACGGTCATCAATTCTTAGGTCAGTAAAGAAAAATATCGAAACCCTAAGTAAATTCGTGGTCAACTATTTCTCTATCTCTTTCATTTCTCTATCATTTCACCAAATAATAAAAAATTAATGATATTGTTTTTTTAAATAGTTCGGCAATCATATTATTCATCTTTGTCTGTACATGACTCAATATATGTTGTTATTGTGTGTACCCTCTTCTTCGGTGAGCTTGATTTTGACCTTGATTCAAAGTGGACGTGTTGAAAAGTTTTTAAAATGTTTAAAATTGAATGTTGTGCGGTGATCGAATTCTTAACCAAAGAAGAGCTTATACCGCGCAAATTAAAAACCGAGGAAGCAGTCACTCCGGAAACCATTGGGCTTGTGGAAGATGATCCGCTCAGTGATCGACGTTGGAAGAATAAAGAAATTGCGGCATGATTAGAACTTTATAAACAAATCGTTATCGGCATAATTATAATTAAAGACCATTTACACATGAGTAAGGTTTGTCCAAGATGACTTTCGAGACTTCTTTCTGTTGCACAAAAAGGCGAGCGTCTGTATTGTTGGCAAGAGTCTTTAAGGAGATACAATTTTCACCTACAACAATTTTTGGAATCAATTGTCACTAGAGATGAAACTATGACCCTCTGTCCAAAAAGGAGTCGATAAAATGCAAAAAACCAGAAAACTCCGTCTGCCATCGTCTATCTTCGCCTATCTCCGTCTCCTTGTAATCTCGTCTTTCAGTCTCTACGTCTCTCCCAGTGCCTCTATCTCTTCTTCGTCTTTATCCGTCGCCCCGTCACTCTCTGTTCTTCTGTATCTCTCCGTTTTTTGCCTGCCACCGTTTCTACGTCTTTATCTCCGTCTCTACTGCAGTCTACCCATATTTTCTCCATTAACAACATTAAAGTAAATATTGGCAACCGATATTTGTGCAGAATTGCTATTCGAGTCTGGCATTAATCAGTGATCCCGTCGTGGACGAATTAAATTAAAACGACTATACCTTATGAAATTAATAATATTTTAATCGTTAAACAAATATATTTTAAGTAAACGTGGTTTAAAGAATTATTAATCCTAAGAATTCTTTTCAAGCAAAGAAGTTTAACTTTTATCACTAAAAATTGTATTTATTTTATTAGGATAGCTTTCTTTGAAAAATAAACACTTTTTATTTCATAAACATTAATACTATTACAAGATGGTAACACACACATATCTTAGCAACGTAACCTTAAACGTAACATCTTACGTAAAAGTAATACTTACTTCTCATGTGTGTACCTGTTTCGAAGAAACGAAGCGCGCCAAAATTCAAAAGCTGAATTTATATTTACAAATAATAATTATAATTTATGTATATATTTTCGTTTAACTTTTTTCAAATTTTTCTCTGAATTAATTACAAAATAGAAAACTCTACAAGCTTGATTTGGTAGAATATATGAAAACTGGCCCAAACTTGCGTATAAAGGTATATAGGGTATAAAACCAAGTCTAGAAACACCAACAGAAACGAGAGATTTGTGATTTGAAGGTTGCTTCACACTTAGGCAAAGATTTAGACGACTGAGGATTGAAGGTTGACTAATGCTGGATGAATAGTAGGGAACCGAGACTTGGTATGTAAAGATTGGCTGAGACTTGAGGACAAAAATTAGAGAATTGAGGATTGGCATCGGAGGCTCGATTCAAGCTTGGGCGGTGGTTCACCTGGTCTGGAAATTAAGCTTGGGCAAACAGTAAGGAACCGAGACTATAGGTCACTGAATGTTGGTTCTGACTTGGACAGAGATTAGAGAACCCAGGATTGGTACCGAGGTGTTGGTTGACCTTTGGGCAACGGCAAAGCAGCGGAAGCTTGGAATCTCAATTTTGGCCTAGGCTTGGACCAATGTTGAAAGAACGACATTTGGTTATTAAACTGGGACCTGTTGTCAAGACTGGCAGACATTTATTTTCGTTTGTCACGGTCTATTTCCGCCACTCTCCGTATTCCCGTTTCTGTTTTCGTCTCCCTGTCTTTATTTCCATCATCCGGTCTCTATCTACGTCTTTCCGACTCTTGGCCTTTTTCCGTTTCTCTCCGTGTCTTCCCATCTATATCTGCCTTCGTCCGGCTCACCTTGTCCTCTACCTTTACCCGTCTCCCAATGTCTTTCTAGCTCTCAACTACTCTCCGTTTTTCTGTCGTTTTGTTTCTTTGCCTCTGTAAATCTGCGTAACCTTGCATAGTAAAGAACAAATTGCCATATATATAACAGGTTTTAATAAATTAATAGATGAAAAATAATTTCGTTATAGAAACTGTACCATCAGTGGACTGTTTAACTCAACTGCAACTTTAACAAGCAACTAACTTCGTTGATGTTAGCACACTATAGAGAAATTTGAAGAATTTTTGTCAGCACCAAGCCTGGTTAGATACAGCGTATATTTGTTGGTTAGATATTTGGTACCTATAAGTGAAAATGTAAAAATCACATAACCTCTATCAAAATTGCGAACTGATAGGTGTGATCTACCGCGATATACATGGGCTTGTACCACCCTGTTTGAGTACTGTCGCAACTTTTTTCTTTTTAATTTTTGCATCATTCCAATCCGCGTTAAACGAATCGCGTTATAGTACCTTGATATTCTTCAATGTATTTCTATGGGAACATTGACCTTAATTTTGATCATCTTCCCACGTATCGATGTTTGATTTCTATAACTCATTGGAAAAGCTCATCCAAATGAGTTATATCATACATTTTTCCGACAACTGGCAGTTTTACCATGATCGATGGTGTAGCTTTTTTCGCAAATTCTTCGCCAAATAGACATTTTATATTTGAAAAAAATTGTAATAAATTTATATTTATCCAAATATTATGCCATATTGCAACGGTATAGAAAGCGGTATGTCTATGGTCTTCATTTAATCATCTATTTTTCATATATGATAAATATGTACTATCAAGGAAACAGTAAATAGCTTATATGACGAATCGTATAGGAATTACAGTAAACTTTTTTTCTAATGAAATATATGGCAAATATAATTCGATGGAAATTTTAACTATCACTACTGACATTGATTGACTTCCTACCTATTACCTATAACTAAAAAAGGTTGCACTCCGTACATTATGAGAATTGTTGTAAGGTGATTTTCAAGGTTAATTTAGGTGTGGTTTTTGTCATGAATATAAAAATTAAATAATAATAAACAAAACCTACCCTAAATATTTACTTAATCATAAATATAAATAACATTCTTATAAGAACAATATTGTATTATATTAATGCCTAATTAATTGAAGAGATTATCTTATTTTTATTGCCTTCAACTTCCGGCTCGCTTTAGGCACTTAAAAGTAATAATAGGAGATTTGTTTTAATTATAAATATTATCAGTGATGTTATTACTGCTTCCATTATTTATTATTTCATAACACGAAATGATAAAAAATTTATAATGAAGCTAAACGTACAAGATGCATGTTTTGATATTAAATTAGTAATTAGAGTTTTTCATGTCTAAATAAAGTCAAGGATAGTTGTGAGTGCTTTTTTGTTACATTTATTTTGTGACATGTAAACCTTGGTGTCAAATAAAAACAAGAACAATCAACTAATAAAGTTATTTAAATTAGCAGTAAAATTGTTTTGCAAAAAAATATTATGTCAATAATAAGTAGGTAATAAAATGAAAGAATTAATTACGGTATCAAGGTGGGACAACAAATCTAATAATTTTTGCTTTACGTTTTCCTATAACAACGTAAAAAAACTCCTGCGTATATATATAGTGTAGTATATAGAAATCTTTCCCTTTCAGTTTTTCCTTTTCTTTATAGAAAATCACGGACGGCGTTGAAATAATGTCCGCAGGCCCGACAAAATGTACCTTGATGTCTTTAGGTAATATCTTCTAAGGCGCTCCTTTTTTATGAATTCAAATGCCAAACTTTCGTTATGGTATTGTCTGATTGTCCTGTACTGCGTCTTCTTTACAATATATCGAGATATCAACATCTGCTAGTAATACCCCTTTAAGACCGTTGATCAGTTCGTGTTGTTTCCCTTGGTACAGTTAAATTACATAAATTTCTCCAAATGCACTGAGAAAAGTATTTACTATAGTCTCGCTGGCAAATGAAGAATTTTAATGAACGCGTGCACATCAGCTGTGAGAACATTACGATAAGATAAGAATGTAAGCACAGTATCGTGTTACTAGAGACGTTTTAAAAAGGTCAGTAGCGTACGTTCGGATAGTACTTTTTAACATTATCTAAATTTATCATCGTTGAAGTATCTATTCAACCTTAATAACGATTTATAATTAAAAATCTCATTACGTTTTAAATGGCATAGGGTAATGAATACATTTAAAGAAAAGTAATTGCAAAACTTTTAACTATAAATCGTTAAAAGTAAAAAATAGGAATCAATCAATAATCATAACTACACAAAATCATAACTGGTGTTAATTTACATGTTTAAGTGCATAAAACTGATACTAATGATGGCAATCCTTTTTATATATTAGGAATCGTACTGTATAATAATTTACCAATTTCAATAAAACAATTAATGTATAAACAATTTGTTACTGTTTTAAAGGAATTACTTAACTATTATAGTAGTTCTTAAGAATTTTTGTTTATAACAATATTTCTGCTTTCATATGTTTAATTTAATCTATATTTTTTGCCGTTTACTTGCATACATGTTACATGGAAAACAAAAATATGCCTAACTGTGAGTCAAATAGTATTTTATAGGTGGAATGAAATAATTAAACTTGGACGTTAATAATAATTGTTCTTCTAGTATAAATTAATTTCATTTTCCCTATTTTGTACGTGTATTTGATTATAATCGAATACAACATTAAGCATCAATGTTAGCCTTCGTAAAGGACATTTTGTGACGCTACTGAATCATTCCAGTTTATCAGTTATTTCTGTTATCAGATACATTTCTCGAGTCGACCACGTGATCATGAGGTGGACACTGCGTGATTTGAGATGCTTTTTACAATTCTGCCCTCGTGATATCGGTAATTTTAAATCCTTCATTTAAATGTTAGGGTATAGGACTAAATACTTAGTTAAATCAAATAAAATTTAGTCTATTTAACAAAATATTTAGTTGAATTAAATACATTTAATTGGTCCTTGTAAATGCTTTTCTCAGTGTGACCAATGACGACCAAATGGTGTACAAAAAGTCGTTAATTTGAGTTTTCACAACCCCTTTTTTGAACTCCAAAATCAATACTTTGGCATCAGTTAATTTAGGACATATTTCTTCTACCGTAGACATCTTTGTTCAGATGAGCTAGTATAGACAACACGAGGGGAACACTGATAATATCTAGAATGCCATGTTTCTAAAGACGAATGAAATTTGTTTTTAGTTGACAGCTACTTTTTAACGTTTTGCGAATTGAGTGCCGTTTAGTTTGTTCGATTTGTTCTAATAGTTTTTTAATTATCATAATTTAAATATTGTGTGTTCACCCAAAAATGAATTTGACTAAACATTTCCGGGCTATGATTTTTTACGATTTTAAATCGTCATTAACCCCTAAACAATGTGAAGATCGGCTTAGAAGTGCATTTGGCGAAGAAGCCCCGTCTAAGGCAGCAATTTATAATTGGTACAACGAATTCAAAAGAGATCGGTTTTTTCTTATATGATGAAAATATTGCCGCTGTTCGAGCAATGCTTGAAGAAGATCGACGGACATCTTATGAATTTATTCGGGCGACATTGGGCACTGGTATGAGACAAATACAAAACATTTTACATCAACAGTTAGAAGTGAGAAAACATTCCACATAAACTGACTCCCGATCAAAAAGAACAACGCATTGAATGGTGCAGAAAAACTCTGGAAAAATTCCAAGGCGGCACTGAAAATTTGGATTGGAATATCGTCACTGGTGACAATTCTTGGATTTATTATCCTCAAAAGAAAAGTCAATCTGCTCAATGGGTCTTTCGAACCTGCAAAAGTTCAAAGAATTCGCAGTGCTGGTAAGAAGGCGATTACTAGTTTTGTTTTCTAAAACGGGTCATATTGTTACTATAGCATTAGAAGATAGACGTACCTTTACTGCCGATTGGTATACAAATGTCTGTTTACCACAAATCTTTGAAAAAGTTCGTGAAAAACGCCCCAAAGGAAAAATAATCTTACATCATGACAACGCATCGTCCCATAAAGCAAAAGTAACAACTGAGTATTTGGCTGCTCTAAAAGTCAGCACCATGGACCCTCCACCGTACAGCCCTGACCTTGAAAATTGAAGATAAAATGCGTGTAATAACTTTTTCGTTATCAGATGAAGCAGTGGAACATTACAAAAACCTGGTTTCTGTAGTGTCTCAGGAAGAGTGGCATCATTGCTTTAAGGACTGGTTTCATCGAATTCAAAAATTTATTGATCATTGATAAAATCATTTAAAATTTTTAAAATTAATCCTTGTTTGATTTTCTAAGAATGTTCAGTGTGCCCTCGTATATACGATGTTTGTTCCGTCTTCATGTTACTAAAAACAAATTATATTATTAGCACGATCCAAGGGAGCGTAAATCAGTACTAAACTTTTGAGTGGTATAAAATCACGCCAAAGAAAAGGTAAATCAAAAATACTTGCTAGAACCGATATTCTTAAAAAGTAATTTTGTTGGATCTTTGTTATGAAACATATGTCAAGTGCTCAATAAGAAAAGAGTAGCATTTCGTATAATGAAAATCTATGACCGTGTAAAGCAATTATTTATGATCGTCTAATTGTTGTCACAGCGTGCTTGATGGTCAATCGACGGACTGCCAACATTGTTGAAAATACATTACACAAGTCAACAAAATTAAATTTTTTTCTCGGTGCCGGAAAACTGAGAACTGATTTTGGATATATTTGATGTGCTGATTCCAAACATACCTGGCTTTTTTTCGTAGCAGCTCTTGTTTTTGAGATACAGGCTAATTGATTTTCGTTTTAATAACAGGCAGAAATCATGAAATAATGGTATCTTTACAGAAAACGTGGTATTTACCTAAAACTAGATTATATAATTAAACAATTAGAGTTACTTGATATTCCCGATGACCGTAAAATATCACTAGTCCTGAAAAAAATTAAGTATGAAGAACATCAGTGGGTGATTTGTGTCGATCTAAAAATGGTAAACTTCCACCTTGGACAGCAAAGTGGGTACACAAAATATCCTTGTTTTTCGTGTCTTTGGGACAGCAGCGCTAAGGATCACTGGGTTAACAAAAATTGGCCCCTAAGAAACGTCATGGTTCCAGGATAAAAAGAAAACGTAATCAACGAACCTTGCGAGAGGGAAAATCATATTTTCACATATTTTGCATGTCAAGTTGGGACTTATGAAGCAATTTGTGACGGCATTAAATCGAGATGGATTTTGCTTTGGGTGCTTAATACGTAAATCTTCTGGGATTAGCATGGAAAAACTGAAAGCAGGCATATTAGATGGTTCTCAGATAAGGCAGCTTATAAAAGATCCACAATTTACCGTAGCAATGAACAAGATTGTATCTAATGCTTGGTGCTCATTTGTTAAAGTAGTAGAAAGTTTTCTTGGCAACCATAAAGCAGAGAGTTACACAGAATTAGTGGAAATATGCTTTCTAAATTTAATATTCTCGGTTGTAACATGAGCACAAAACTTCACTACCTCCACAACCACTTAGATCGATTCCCACAAAACCTAGATGAATACAGTGAAGAATAGGGAGAAAGATTTCATCAAGACATTAAGACGATGGAAGAACGATATCAAGGAAGATGGGATGCCCACATGATGGCCGCCCACTGTTGGAGTCTGCAGCGAGACTGTCCTACTAAACTCCATGCTAGAAAATCGAAAATTTTTAAGTGATAAGCCATGAATGTATATTTATCTACTTTGTGAATTAAGTACCTTACTTTGTATTCTTTTTCTAAGGAGCCTTTGTCGCAAATACTAATACTTATAACCTGAAATGTACATGAGTTAAAATAAAAGTGTTTTTTTTTCAAAAACTAGATCAAAAACTAGATCTAATAGACTAAATCTGACAGTTTTTGGAATCTACATCCAAAAACTGCCTAGAAACAGTTACAAAATGGCAGGCACCAAAATGTGTGTTGGGCTATGTTATTCTTATATATGTTACGGGTAATGTTAGAAAAATGAGCATACCTAGGTTTACCCGGGTTAACTTAACACTACCCAAATTCTCTGGGTAAAGTCCTATATAATTAAAATAAATTGTAATTCGGACTTTACCCGTATAAACCTAGCACTACCCAACGCCGATTGTTAGATGCTCCATCATCCATAAGCATATGGTAAGCGACCAGTGTCAAAATGTCGTCGGAACAGAAAGCACGCGCTGCAGAAGCTGATTGCTCGTATTTCTTCAAGTGAGATGACAACTAAATATTATGTGACAAACGATGAAATGTTTGATATTTTACATGAAATACATTTGTTCATTGGGCATGGAGGAAAACATCGCATGGAAAACGACAAAAAGGCAGGAAAAAATACAAAAATGTAACACAAGTTATAAAGTGGTATTTACGACTATGCGAACCATGCAAAAAATAAATTCGACTAAAAAAGGAATTGTAATGAAACCACTATTGTCCGCAGAAATGAATAGTCGTTGTCAAGTGGACTTAATAGATATGTAGTCTAATCCTGACGGTGACGGTTTATATTGTTATACCAGGACCATTTAATAAAGTTTGTACAATTACGCGCCTTAACTTCCACAAGAACAGTGGTGCTGCTCTTATGTTGCTCATAAGCTGCTAGACATATTTTGTATTTTTGGTGCACAACATTGTACAGCACTCAATTTTTAGGCACGTTTTTTTGTTTAGGATGGGGTATAGCATAGCAATTCTTGCATAGCCTTCTTGTAATCTTTTATTGAGATGTAGGCTCCATGTTAGTCGTCTGAGTGAAGTCCGAGGTATTTGACAGCTCTATCTGCAGGGTTCCATGAAATTTGCTGATTGTCTATGATGATAGGGTTCGGATCCGCAGGCCTGCGAAGAGTGAATATTTTAACTTCACATTTGGTTGGGTTAATTTGGATATTCCAGCGTTTGAACCATGCTAAGAGGTTATTGACGGAAGTTTGTAGCATTACGGCTGCAGTATCGATGTCTGAGTGTTGTGTGAGTACTGCGGTGTCGTCTGCGTACATTGCGGTAGTGCTAATATCTGTTGTAGGGATGTCATGCAAGAATATGTTGAATAGGACAGGTCCTAAGACCGATCCTTGTGGCACTCCGGCTGCAATTGGTATTAGCTCTGACAATGTGTGGTTAATTTTTACTTTGAAAGCCCGATGTGTGAGAAAGGAGTGGACTAAGTTGGTTAGATATTCTGGAAAGTCCAGCATTCTTATTTTATGTATTATGCCTTTCATCCACACTCTGTCAAAGGCTTGCGCAATGTCCAAAAACGCCGCTGTGGTGTGTCAATGGTCAATAGACGCGAATTTGCTAATCACGTAACTGAAGAATTATATTCAATGTGGAATGCCTGAAAATAGTTCATGGAAAAACGTGGAAAGGGCAAATCAAGACCTGCAGAATGTGTTAATGACGTGGATGAGTGACGAAAATTGCAAGCAATGGTCGAAAGGTTTAAGATTCGTGCAACTCCTGATAAAAATAAGGAAATTAATGACGGAGTAAAACGAGCTCCTTATACAGCCATATTTGGCCATGATGCTAAAGTTGGTTTATCGTCGTCTTCTTTTCCACGTGAAGTTATTGCCAATCTCCATACTGAAGAAGAGCTCGAAAATCTTTGCAAAACAAAATTAGTACTGAACCACAATTGGATGAAAAACACAATTGGATGAAAAACACAATGGGGGAATTTAGAAAATAAAGATCTGGAACAAGAAAACTGTAAAGACTGAGATAAAACTTCAGAAATTTTTAATATGGGCATGAATACGGGCAAGGAAGTGGAAGATTCATGGGGTGCAGCAAAAGAATTTAAATGCATCTTCAGACCACCAATCACAGGTGAAGAGTTAAGAGGTGAAGTTTGTGTGAAATTTGTAGAAAGAAAAGAAATATAGATGCAAATAAAAGAGATGCTCGGTTGAATTTGGAAAATCAAGCTTAGAAAATGAAAGCTTTATGAAATTCTTATGAAAAAGCAATAGCGGAACTGTTTCCGAGGAACCAGTTTTCTATGTGCCAGGATGAACTTGCTAATATTGAAAATGTTTCACCGGAAAGAAAAAGCGTAGAGTACGTCAACTTGCACATGAACAATCGCTTTCAGGAGGCAAAGGCTATAAGAGGTGTAGTTGTAAAGCAAAATGTGTTACTAAGAGGTGTCATTGCAAGACTGCAGGGAATTCTTGCAATTCTGTGTCATGGCAGTTTGCCATGTTCAAATATAAATAAGTTATTTAGTTACACTATGTTTGTGGGAAAGGGAGTAATAAACCGAAAAGGGACTTAAATATTGTAATTTTAATCTTATTTTAATGTAAGAAATGAAACTCGATGCAATATTTGGACACATTTATACAGTTCCTCTGATAGTGTGTACCTGTGTGAATTACGTAATTTTATTTAGTTAACCTCTGTCTTATTAGTGTTTTTTTGGAGTTACTTGAGAATTTTTTGTCTTGTTTACATTGTTTTATTACAATCACTAACCTATCTTTGCCCAATTGACGTTGGGTAGTGCTATTTTTATACGGTTAAAGTATGAATTACCATTTATTTTAATTATATTTTGGACATTACCCAGAGAACTGAGGTTAAGCTAAGTTAACCCGAGTAAACCTGGGTTTACTAACCCTTCTAACATTACCCGTAACATATATAGCCACATTCAAGTACTAGCTGCAAGCCCTACCACAGACGATCACGCTCTTTTAGTAAGTCGACCTTTTCTTATTCGCGATAATAAATATAAGTTTGAATTGTATTATAAAAGCTTGCCTTATCGCTAACCACAGTCAAAACTAGCTTGGAAGATCCTTCGTCAGCCACACTCTTAATTTGCTGGGTACCTCACATCACAATCGGTCACCTTACTCAATACTCTTGTATTCTTCCTCCTCTTGGGTCTTCCTCCTTGATTCAATTTGAAGAAGTTGTTCAGGAAGTAACAGAGCGTTTATCAAGAAAATCTAACGTGATTGTTTTTGGTGTTCCTGAATCAAACGAAAATGATTTACAACAGCGCAAGGATACGGATGATGCTTTTATAAAGGATTTAATTTCCACGCTTAAACCTGGTAATTCGATTCAACCAAAATTTGTTCATAGACTGGGTCGCTTTAATCTGACCAATGCAAAACCTCGTCCAATACGGATTAAATTAGATGATGAATCCCAAGTTAAGGAACTAATTAGAAATGCCAAGTATATGCATAATAACATTAAATACAGAAACATAAATATTTCATTTGATAATACACCTAAACAAATCGAATTGTATAAAAATCTCAAAAAGGAGCTCGATAGCAGAATTGCTAACGGTGAAACAAACATAAAGATAAAATACATACGAGAAGTACCTAAGATTGTTTCTTCTTCTTTAAACTGAAATCGGCACCCAATTATGTATATCCTATCCGCTGTTTATTCCAAAATGTGAGAGGTTTGCGGTCTAAACTTAATAATTTAAATTTTTCAACTTTTTTTGAATATGACATTTTTTGTCTATGTGAGTCATGGTTAAATAGTGAAATAGCTAGTAATGAAATATTTAGCAGTGATTTTTGTGTTTTTCGTCAAGATAGAAAATATGAGTTACTAAATTGTAACCGTGGCGGTGGTGTGTTAATCTCTCTGAAAAATAGTTTTTACTCTATTAGAATTAATTTAGATAGACTATCAAATTTATTTCCTTCCATTGATGTAATTGGTGTGAAGATATCTGATTCATCTAAATGTTGCTTTATCATACTTGTAATTTATATACCTCCATCTATACCAACTGAAACTTATGTACAGTTCATTGATGAACTTACCATTACTTTAGAACCTTTCAATGAGCTTAACATCGTACTGATGGGCGATTTTAATCTCCCGTCATTTAATTTTGATCTGGATAACCAACTTAATATAATTTTAAAGAATTTCCAATATTTACATAATTTTCATCAATATAATAATATACTCAACAACCAAGGCCGTCTCCTTGATTTAATATTTTCTAATATTAATTGTCTTGTTCAACATGCACTAGTACCCTTGGTCGTTGAAGATGTTTATCATCCGGCCCTTGATATTGAAATCAATGTTATTCGTAATAAACGTGATCGGTTTATAATGAACGATAAGCCTCACTACAATTTTAAAAAAGCTAATTTTCCCGTGTTGTATGATATGTTACTAAATGCTGATTGGTCGCAACTTAATGGTCTTACAGATGTTAATGAAGCTTGTGATAGTTTTTATAAAATTGTTTATAATATATTTGATACTTCAGTGCCTAAGGCTTCTATAAAATTTAAAAAGAAAACTCATTATCCCCCATGGTTTAATAATGATATATTATTACTACTGAAACAAAAATCTTTGGCTTTTAAAAAGTATAAACAATTTAAAAATGAACACTATTACAACATTTTTAAAGATTATAGATTGCAATGTAATAGATTAATTAATACTTGTTATAAGGAATATCTTACTGAAGTTGAGAATTCACTTGCTGCAGATCCAAAAAGGTTGTGGTCTTTTATCAGTAATAAGCGAGGGCTTTCACGTATTCCAAGCGTAATGACACATAACAATGTTGAATATAATGATGGATATTCTATAGTTAATCAATTTGCTAATTATTTTCATAGTGTATACATCCAATCTCAGAATAACATTGCAATTAATGTCATACCTCGAGCTCAAGATGTTATTGCCATCGACTTCATCAATGAGGACGATATTTTATGTGCTTTGCATCGCTCAAAAAACTGTTTTACATCTGGTATAGATCAAATACCAAGTTTTATTCTAAGGGATTGCGCTGCTGCTCTTGTCAAACCACTATACATCTTATTTAATTTATGTTTGTCTACGGCTAATCTTCCGTTGATTTGGAAACATGCATGTATATGTCCGGTTCTTAAGAAGGGCGATCCGTCACTCATTGAAAACTACAGACCAATTTCTATCCTTAGTAACTTTGTTAAAGCATTTGAGTCTATTATTTATAAATATTTGTATTCATCTTTAAGATCACTTATCTCTCCACATCAACATGGCTTTATGGAAAGTCGTTCTACTATAACTAATCTCGCATGTTTCAGTCAGTTCACTGCAGAGATCATGGATAAAGGCAATCAGGTCGATGTCATCTACCTTGACTTCCAAAAAGCGTTTGATCAAATTGATCAATACATCTTGTTAAATAAACTATCTCAATATGGCCTATCAGAGAATCTTATTAAATTTTTTGAAAGTTATCTTTTTAACAGGAGTTCTTGTGTCAGATACTGCAACTTTATTTCCCGCGATTTTACTCCTACTTCGGGAATTCCTCAAGGTTCGAATCTTGGACCTTTACTTTTCTTACTTTTTATTAATGACATAGTAGATCAAATATCTTGTCACTGCCTTCTCTTTGCAGATGACATAAAATTGTATCGTGAAGTTAACAATTATAATGATGCCATGCAATTACAAAATAATCTTTACACGGTAGATAACTGGTGTCACAATAATAGACTTTCACTAAACATCACTAAATGTAAGACTATGTCTTTTACAAAAAAACTAAACGGGTATGGTTATATCTACACCGCCAATGACACTGCTATACAAAGGACGGATTTCTTTAAAGATTTAGGTGTCATCTTTGATCCCAAGCTAGATTTCGCTGCACATATACATGATATTGTTAGTCGAGCTTTTAAAATGTATGGCTTTATCTACCGAAATTGTAAACACTTTTCAAATGCTCAGACGTTACGAGCCTTATACATAGCCTTGGTGAGATCTATACTGGAGTACGGCGCGGTAATTTGGTCTCCCCTTTATGAATGCCATATTCGTGAGATTGAACGAGTTCAAAGATATTTTCTTAAGTTTTTAGCTTTTTCTTGCGATGGTATCTATCCTGAGATTGGGGTTAGTCAAATTGAGCTGCTTAACAGATTTGAGTTTATATCTCTGTGTATTAGACGCATTATTATCTCTGTAAAGTTTTTGTATAATCTTTTAAATCACAGAATTGATTCTCTTTGGCTCTTAAACAAAATTAACTTTCATGTCCCAAGATTCAATGCACGTACTAATATGTCATTCTACTTGGATGCAAGGAGAAACAACTTACTAAAAAAATCACCTATTACAAGCATGTGCAATAATTTTAATCAGATATGTAGCAAGTGTGATATTCACTTTGATTCGATTAATAATATTGTAAGTTGTATTATTGAGATAAATGTCTAATAAAAGAACATACTATGTTCAGACATTAAGAAAGTTTGTTACAACGTTATTCATATTACCAAATTTGATACATATATACCTTGATTTGAGATGTTTGTGATATACACACTAACTAAAATTAGTGTATAATGTTAGTTTTAATAATTATGTTATTATTTATTTATATACTGTATTACGCATGTTTATGTTTTTACATTAATTGTAGGTAGCTTATATTTGTATTTCGTATTTATGTCGAACCTCTACTGTGTTTTTGTAATTTTTAAATTTTTTTCCTGTAATTGGGTGCCCACCTGTTGGAAAATATATATTATTATTATTATTATTATTATTAATACATGTTTTGTAATTGCGTAGTGACGTTTGTTCCAATCGAAATTCTTTTCTACGTAAAAACAAGAATGCCGTTCTCATTTTATTGGTATTATTATTTGCGTATCCACACCCAGCAAGGATACCAGGTTTGGAGCTAGTAGAGGAGCTAGAGCTAACTGGTTTATCCTAGATATTTGATTAAAATATATTTCTATATTTGGAGAACCAGTACAAAAATGCCAAAATTAACGCCTCTTCCTAATGCGTCTAAAAACCGCCTTATGAAGCGTTCACAAAAAACACAGAAGATTGATATTTTAACAACTTTTCCGTATAGGAATGATCTTAAAGAGAAAAGTAATGCCATGAAATGTAAACAACCAAAGACACAACCAAATAGTCAAAGTCTTTCCCATGAATATCGTCACGAAGATAAGGAATGCGTCATTTGTAGGGAAACATTTGAAGAAGACTGAATCTGATACTATACACGTAAAGGTTGATCTCACGAAGCCTGCGTTAACATTGATCTATGAAATTGTTATTACTATTGTGTAATTTGCAAGAATAAAAACCCTTAATAAGTATGTCCGGGGCTACCCGCCATCTTTTCCATTGTCAAAAATCAAGGGAAAAGATTATCGTATTATTACTACTTAAATGACTAAGACATGTTTCTATTTTTTGTACTAAAATAATTGAAGAAGTTCCAAAGTAAATTTTAAGTATGAAAATAAACGTTGAAATTTGTTATCTTTGTGCATTTTTGGTAATTCATTGAAATGTCCGGGGCTACCCGAACTTCCCCTAATTGACTCAAACTCCTTTGATGTGACAGTTGATGATGTTATTAAAAAATCCATGAGATTGATCCCAAATCGGGTTCTCATGATGTGTCAGCATATTTCATGAGATGTTGTGGTAGTGTTCTAGCTGAACCATTGAAGTTATTATTTAAGAAATTTTTACAATCTTCAAACTTTTTTGAAATCTGGAAACAATCTTACATTATACCTGTATTTAAAAGTGGTGACCGTACACTTGTAAAAAATTATAGAACTATTAGTATTTCATCTGCTATTCCAAAAGGTATTCGATGTCATTATCTCAGATAAGCTGTTTGCTTCTGTTCAAAGAATTACTATTATTGATCAACTGCACGGGTTTTGCAGTGGTAGATCTACAACGACTAACTTATTCCTGTTTAATTGTGTGTTAAAAAATATAGAGCTTGAACATAATGTTGACTGCATTTACACAGATTTCAGAACAGCCTTCGATAGGGTCAAGATTAAACGTTTTATATACAAGTTAAGTAAAATTGGTATTAACGATCTATTATTATCTTGGCTGCAATCTTACTTAACTGATAGAAAGCAGCAAGTTCTTGTTAATAATAGTAAATCGAAATGGATTAAGGTAAATTATGGTATTCTTTTTTTGTTATATGTAAACCATGTAAAACATGTGTTTACACATTGTAAATTTCTGCTGTATGCAGACGATTTCAAAATTTTCAAGTGTAATAAAAATAACTTTTCCGATTGTCTGTTACAATCTGAACTGAATTTACTTAATGATTGGTGTAAACATAGTGATATACAACTTAATATAGGAAAATGTAAATCTATTCGATTCTCTAGAAGGAATAGTAAAGGTATTTGTCATTATTATGTGGATAAAGAATTATTAGAAAATATGCATTACATTAAAGACCTAGATGTTATTGCTGATGACCAATTACTATATGCTTTACATATACATGATTATAAACTGGGCTAAAATAAATAATTATTATCTATATATTTAAAATACAAGCCTTATTTTTGTTCCAGTTCGTTTGAGAGTTCTACTAGGCTGATTTACGTGATTCTTTTTTATATTGAAGCTTTTGTTGTGTAGATTAGTCAACACCACTTCATTTCTGTATTTCTTTAAGTTTAATATTTTTAAATAAATGAATATAAAACATTCATTTGGATACGCACGAGACACTTGTATCCAATTGTAGCGACATCTCACTTTCCAAAGATGGCAACTTTTGGAACTATTCACGATTATATAGGTTTGCACTTGTGTTTAATGTTTGATTTGTTATCAGGTTGCATAGATATTGCAATGGTCACTTTTGCACTAAAGGATAAATAATATGAGAAAGTACATTCGATTATAAACTTTGGAGGATCATTGTTCAGACGTGGTTCTTGGATATCATTAAATAAAACATAAACAATGTCTTAACGATATTCTAAGATTAGAAAACTCAATATAAAATTAAAATACAATAAATCAAGTTGGAATAGCATATCTTTATTAAGGTATAACAGTTTACAATATTAAATACAAATTAGGATGATAAAAGAAAGAAGATCTTAGTCAAAGGTCAACCTGAAAAAAAAATTATGTATATTAGTTAAGGGTATTAATGGTTCATATGAAAATTAAAACTGTACCTTCAATAATAATGCAAAATTGAAATTTTAAATAAAGAAATTAGTTTATACTATCTATAGGGATAAGCATTGTTATTGAAAGGACAGTAAGAATCGTCACAGAAGAGTGATATTTCTTGTGAAAATATATATAACAAGAAAATAAATGAACTAGAGGTTTCTCAGAGAGATTAAGAATAATAAGATTTTGTTTTTGAATATGGTTGAAATTGTAAAATAAAGTTCTTGTAAATAAAAGATTATAAGATAATAAATATTAAAGAGAAGTCTAGTGTTTTATTAAAGAGGAAGAGTTAAGTGTAATAGGTGAAAGAAGAAATATAAATTATTAAAATAATACAGAAAAGGAAGCATAGAAGAAAAGTTAAAATAAAACATAAGGGGAAAAAAGTTAACATAATTTATAAGTAATAGAAGAAATTTACCGCGGATTTGAAGAATAGTAATTTTAAATATTTCATGGATAAGAAGAATACCATAAGGTAGTCTTCAGTAGTTCCTGTATAGGAAGAGTACCATAAGAAGAGGTCATTTAAAAGAATCATAGAAGATACTTACCAGAGGTGTTGAAGAATAATAGTCTTAAATAGATTCCTGTCACAGCAGATAATCATAAGTGTTAACTCATATGAGGGAAGTATTGAGTTTACCTACCCAATCAAGGACAGAGGTGTTGAAGAATTAGAGGGTTCGGTGGTTCATCATCATAAATTGCAGAGGTGTGGTCTGCAGATCCTGTACAGCAGTCTTCGGCGTTCCACTGATGAGGAATGAAAATTGTAAGAAGCAGTGAAAGTGAAGTTATAGAAGCTTAAAAGGGAGTGGAATGTCAGTTGACCTAATTGGAAAAATATCCATTGCAGACTTGACTAAAGGAAGGAATAATTGTAAGTTGACAGGGTAAGATTTCTTTCTTTTCAACATCCTAAACAAAAAAGCATTAAATAAAGAGTTAAACAAATATTTATTTTTTATGCTATGCCTACTTGATCATACATACTTCAATTCAAGAACTGTCATATATGACATTGTAGGTATATATGTTAATTGTTGTCACTAACCAAACTTTATTTAATTAAATCCAATAACAGCATATAAAGGTAAAGTTTTTGGATCATTTAATAATAGAACCCAAAGTTAGATGATCACATTTATAGTCTCATATTAATCAATTATAAATTGAAAAATAAACATCCATATCTTTGTATAATATATATATATATATATATATATATATATATATATATATATATATATATATATATATATATATATATATATATATTGCTGTGGATCTTAGTGTCAAAAATTTTGGAAATTTTTGTAAAATTTTTAAATCTTTGCTAAAAACTAACACTTTAGAAATATTTTATCAACTTTTCCAGTTAAAAATATTTTTAAGTTAGTTACTGGTGTGTCATTGATTATACAATCAATGTGTATACTTTTTAATAAGGTTAAATAATACATGTTTCTTTATTTATTATCAAACAGTTTACTCACCAAATATTTAAGTATACGTAACATCCCGTTATACAATTTATTGTTATTATGTAATTCAGTGATGATTAATTTCAAATGATTTATATCGACGGGTTATGTGATTCTTTAAAGGTTTTTGCTCATGTAAATAGATCATTACTATTGCCAATGTTGTGTAATAGATGTGTCACTGTGACAAACTATGTTTTAATCTGCTATTATGTTTGTAAATAGTATAGTCATTCGATTAGATGGTAAGGTGACGTCAAATTGTGTAATATAATTATGTAAATAGTAAATAGTATATAAGCTTAGAAAATCATATTTTTAAGACACTTCCTGACATAAAGCGACGCAGTAAAGTCGTGTTAAAGACAACAATATTAATGTAAAGGAACACTTCCTGATATACGACGAACGAGAAAGTATGTAAAGTTGAGTTTACTAAATAAGGCGACAGTGTAGAGTCGTAAATGTAGTACAAATGCAAATAGATAGTTAAGTTGATTGGTGAATTGAATACGGCGAAAGTGTATAGTTGTTATAAAGTGTAAGAATGTTTATAAGGTTTAAAGGAACCACCTGCAATTTTCAATTTAAAAGTTCTAGCTAAAGTTATGGCTAGTCAATAAATCTACGTCAAAAGCATAAATCGGTGTTTTATTTATTTAAACACATAAACAAAGATCCTTCGAACAAGGGAAATAGTACCCGCAATAAATTAAGACAAAAGTGTATCACCAAAAGTGTGTAGTCAATAATCAAGTGTGTGGATGGTGTTATGTGGGAAATCCATGCAAAAGGAAGGAAGTCAACCGGAATTGGAAACCAGCACTGGGACAATATAAAGTGACCTGCTCTGACAATAGGAATTGGGATAGGATATAGTAGAAAGGAAGAAGCATCGCTATATAAAAGGTAGGAAGTTATTTCCTTCTGTATTGGTATCTTGTGAAAGAAAAGACAATTTGTGAAGTGCAATTAAGGGAATTGAACAATTTAATAATAGTTAAAATTAATTTAGATCTCAATTTTAAAAGTGATTTCAATTTCAATTTGTATATTTTTAAAACCACAGGAATCCACATTCGCCCTGAGATGAGTTTTTCTTATTAATTTTAATTCGGTTATTTTAAGTTATTTAATTGGCGCCCAACTTATTATTACGTAAACTTGATTTAGTCAAGAACTCACGTAACATTGTTATGTAACTAGTGCATTATTTAAAACTATTAAAAAGTATTTTTGAATCATATAAGAATTTATAAAAGAGGGAAGTTGAAAAGCATTTCCAAAGTACACAGTCTTTTTAAAAAATCAATTTATTTATAAATCAATTATCTACAATCTAACGGCAATTATTCGTTATTTGAAAGTATTTTGAATATAAAAACAATATTTTATTTTTAATTAGCCAAATTCATCGCATATATTTTTATTTTGCTAGCCAATGTGGGAACAGATCAAATTTTACAAATGAGGGTACTAATATCAACGGCTACAATCTCCAATTTTAGGTAAAACATATATCTCAAATTGTTTCGTCTTTTCAAGCTCTATTAAACTACACTCTAAGGTGATGCCAAAATTGGAAATATTCCATGTAAAGGTATATATTTAAAGTTGCCTATTAGAAATAAAACCGGCAATCTCCATAGATGCGGTATTTTCAAAGGCGGCAATCTCCGTATGAGCCAATCACAGTTGCTAATACATATCAACGAAAAACTGTTGTCTATTTCAAGGCACATACTATTGTAAATTGTATTTTATTTTCAAGTTTAACCTGTAATAGCACCTGTTAAAACGACGCCAGTCTGAAAATGTCCCAATATGACGATAATTACATTATAAAAGTGATCTAGGTAGGTGTAAGGGTGTTACAAAGAAAGGGAAAACATCTGGATCTATAAATCCAGATCAAATAAAAAAATGTCAAGATGCAAAGGAACTAAAGTTAAAAGATGTAAATAAACTGTTGACCAAACATTTTGAGAAATACTGGAGGGCAATAGAAGACCTCACATTTTATAATAATATTGTTACTGTCATAATTGAAGAAGAAGGGAACACTAAAATTATTGAAGACGAAAGTACGGTTGGTTGTGAATATATTTCGAAATTAAAATCTATGTTGGTGTAATATAATCATATTATCTTAAGCATAGTTTTGAGTTTAATGTTTCTTTTTGTAAAACAAGTGTTTTTATGTTAATAAATATTTTTGAAAACATATTAAATCGATTGCGGGGTCTGATTAATAATTACGGCACTTTAGCTATAATATCTTGGTAACAAAGGTAGCAACAAAACCACCTTTTAGAAACATAATCGGCATTCTCCATTCATTTATATAATTTTTATCAAATACTATTAACTTTTGAAGTAAAGTTGTTAATGTTTTTTGATATTATCAATTGAAACAACAATACTGCATTTAAAGTCTTAATATATTTGTCTTGAGATAGCCACAGCAGTTTGTCGCTAATATCTCAAAAACATCTCGAAATCTGGACATTGCCGCCTTTGATATTAGTACCCTCAAATATTAAGTGATGACAATTACTTATTTATAGCTGTTTCATATGGTTTGGCGTAAATCATGGCAGGATACATTTGCAAGTTGTTGTAAATGACTGGGACGATTATTATAATGGCGATCAAACTTATCGTGTTCCCATTAACACTGCTTTAGATTATGAAAATCTTATGTCCTTCGATAGTATATACACCAGCCATATTGAACTTTATTCTATAGGTCAATTATTATTTACTAATCTATATACGTATTTAAAACAAGACTCATTTTTGTTCCACTTCGCCTACGAATTCTACAAGACCGATTTCCTTTATTCTTTTTTATATTAATAAAGTTTTGACTCTGTGGATTAGTCAACACTACTTACTTTTTATTTTTAAGACCTTTTTTTTGGTATGTGGAGTTTTAGTTTTGTGATTTTTCAATTATTCATATTTTTAAATTAAAAGCATTATGTGCCCAATATGCCCAATGCCAACTGTCACATAGTATTTGACTATGGAGCATTTTCGCGAAATTCGATATTTCCGTCTGACTCTGTGAGTGTATATTTTTGCAGATTGGGATATTTGATGAAAAAACAGTATAAGAACGTCTACGAACTAATGTTTTATCACTTAACGAACATAGATAAAATTACCGACAAACTTTAGCAAGTTGTTATATTAAGCATATGATATATCAATTAAATGTAAAATTTTATGATAAGAATGGGTGGGTAAGTCGAGGGAGGAGTCCGAGGGGGAGCTAGCCGGAGGGGATAAGTCAGAGAAGGTGATGAGTTGGGGCGTGGGTATGCCAGGAGAGGGGAGATAAATCTGAGAAAGAGATAAGTTGGAGAGGTAACTGTTAAAAAGGAGTAAGATGGGGGTAACCAAGAGAGGAAGGTTGGATAAGTCGGGGGTGTTTGTTAAATAACGCGTTCAAAAGTACGCCTGAGAATGGTAAGCTTAGTATTTTCAACTGTTTTGTTCGATTGAGTTTATTTAATAAATATTAATACTAAATAATCGCGACTTGGAAACCCGAAGGATTGTAATCACACAATGAACGTTGTTAAGGAAATCCTTCAATAAATTAGCCTTTTGACCGGTCATGTCTTGACAGGGTTTTTCCTAGTTATTATATTATTAGACTAAATCTGACAACTTTCGGTGGATACGTTGTCGCATTTTATGCCGCATCTAATATTTCGTAGTGCGATTACAGCGGTACACTCGACTTTTTATTTCGACGTCGTTGTGGTACATTTTGAAGGTCATTTATTCGCGCCGTGTATTGTTGTTTATTGTTGAATCGTTTGTTCATTGTCGTACCTTCAATTGGATAACTCGCCCATTCTAACATTATTGTTTTGTCGTTATATTATAGCAAGATGCCATTATCAAAACAATTAAAATTAACTCGGAATTTGACTGTTGCTTCGTTAAACAAAATTAGCAAAGAGTGCGTTAGATTATGAAAGCGTCCATAAACTTTTTAAAATTCAATATCATGTTTTAGATCAAACTTATCAGACATTCGTGACAGCACACCACGAATATTTAGTGTCGCTTAAAAAGGATTTACATGAGTTGCCAGAGGGGAAAGCCATATGCGAATCAATGGAGCAGGAATATTTTCAAAGAATCGTCGTTTTTGAAACGTTATACCCAAATTTAGCACATAATGATAATGACAAGTCTATGTCTTCAAACTATCTTGCTAGGTATCTATCAAACGGTAAATCCAAATTTGAATTAGCTAAACTAAATAACTAACTAAAAACAACCTTTTCCGGAAATTACAAGGAGTGGTTTAATTTTAAGGATTTGTTCAATAATGACATTAATTATGATTCATCAAATATCGAGAAACTTGAATATCTGACCCTTTGCAACTTATTCGTCGTTTTTTAAACGACGTAATAATTTAATTACAAATTATTGGGAAGAAATTCTAAAAGAGATTCAAAACACATAGTGCGTCAAACACTCAACATTTATTCAGAAAATATCACAATGCTGAAGAATTTAGATTGTAAAATCGATTAATTCTCAGATTATATTATTTTTCATTCGCTTTATACTAAATTTGATACCTCTTTGAAAGCAGGCTTTGAGCGCCAGAACAAATCAAGTGAACTACCAAAGTTTAACCGTCTTAGATCATATCATAAAGTCGAATGTACAGTTTCAGAATTGGCGCAAGCAAAATTGTCTATGAGATCTTCATTTTTCCCTTCTCCTGCTGAAGCTAGAAAAAACAATTCAAAAACCTCTTTCGTTAATGCGTCACCGAATAATAATTCAGTTAATTGTATTTTGTGTCATAATTCGCATGGTTTGTATAATTGTCCATCATTAACATCAATATCACCACAAGAACGTTTCAATAAGATAAAGAATCTCCATTGTTGCATCAATTGTCTTAACAAAGGCCATCCGGTTGCTCGGTGTTCGTCTAAATCTTCAAATCAACATCTAAGGATACTGTGTCCAAGGTGTGTTACAAATTGCATTACAGTTTGCTGCATTTTCCTAACATTAGTTCAAATCCGTCGTCATTGAAACCTAACCCCGACGACTCATGTCCTTCCTCACCTGGAGTAGCTAACTTTTCGCATCTGAATCAAAGTGATTCGAAGGTTCTCTTACAAACTGTCGTCAAAACTTTCCGAGGATATCCGAGGTCTTATAGACCTGGGTTCTCAAGCCTGATATATTATTGCATCTTGTGTCAAACCTCAAACGCTGTCATCTTGATCGCAAAATTCTGCGGACTTCTATTTTAGGTTTAGGTCATACTCCTAATACATCTAAAGTTCGCACAGTTTTGTCACATTCGTTTTATACGTTCAGATCGCGTTTCGCTAGAGTTTAACGCTTACATTCTATAAAAGATTTTTGTTTTCGCCCAATTGTGTTATCGACTCCTCACGTTTTCCACAATTTAAAGATTTAAATTTAGCTAATCCTAATTGGTTTCAGCCAGGACCCATTCACATTCTTTTGGGGGCGAATGTCTACCTGGAAATTGTTGACCTGGGTATGGTTCGTGCCCGTGCAAGCCGTTTGTACCTGTTCATACTGTTTTTGGCTGGTCGGTAGTTGGACCTACTTCTAAATAGTCCTCATTGCCTGCAGTGCAGACCTTTTTTGCCCGCGTAGATACTTGCTCAGATTCGCAACTACAACAATTCTGAGATATCGAAGAAGTTCCAAACAAATCATTTACCTCGGTTGAAGATGCCGAAGTAGAAAAAAGTTTCACCTCTACCCATTTTAGATTACCATCTGGGCGCTTTGAAGTTAGCTTGCCTTTTAAAATGGCTAAATTTCCTGATTCATTCAACATCGAAAGACGTCGATCCTTGGCACTGGAAAGACGCCTTCAACCACAACCTGATTTCAAGGCGTTATATACAGAATTTATGTCTGACTACCTTACATCTGTCACTTGTCAAAGTGATGATTCATACTATATCATTATTCATTATTCATATATGTACTACTAATGGAAATAAGCGTTAGATACGAGTCTTATTTGATCCGTCTTGTCGCGCAGGAAACCAACTCGTTGGATGTCCTTCACGTTGGACACAAATTGCAGAATGACATCGCTACCATACTTCTTCGTTTTGGTCATTCGTCTTCACATGTGATGTAAGACAAATATATAGTTTCTTGTTTCTAAAGTTCTTGTTGCCAGGCGCGTGCTGGCCCACCGGGATAGCGGGAGTTTCCCGGTTGGCCTTTATAAAGTTACCTCGAAGGGCCCTGAGAAACGCGGCTGAGAAACGCTTGCTGCAGAATGTCCACTGTCGCTCGTGCTGTGTGTGCGGTTGCACTGTCTAGCTGGAATCACATGTTCTCCAAACCCAATTCGTCAATTTGCGGCAGCAAGAAGTCGTTGATCATGGTTCTGTTGCCGTCGCCGTCCTTGAAAAAATATGAGCCAATCACCTTTACTCCCTAAACGCTGTACCAAACAGTATTTTCAGAGGATGTAATGGCTCTTCGTGCATTAGACGCGGATTTTCAGTGCCCCAGAAGCGATAATTGCCTATTCACGTATCCGCATAGGTGGAAATGCGCCTCGACGCTCATGACGAGTTTAGGAGGGCTTGACTGCAATAGCTGATGCACTGTTTGCAATTTGTACGGGAACATCTTCAAATCTTTCACCAAGATTCGCTGTAAAGACCGTCTATTGAAGCCGAATTGCGTGGCCCGTCGTCTAGTTGATTTTTGAGGGTCCTCTTGGACATCTGTAGCCACAGTAGCGATATCCGAGGCCGAACTCTGCTACAGTTCCGTGTAGTAGCGTCTCCGCGAACCAGTCTCCTCGAGGCGAGCCACTATACGCCGCAGTGTTAGCTCAGTTGGTGCCACATGATCAGGGAATCAACGACGAAATTCACGTTGAGCCAGAACCACCGACCGATTATTTGTCAAAAACATAATTATTCCGCGTTTTTGAGGAGTATAACGATTTGTGGTTTGTCTACCTGTACTCTGCTTCTGTTTACTTTACAAATATCAAAGTCGAAATGACATAAGACGTTATTTGCAAAAATGAGAGCATCTTCCGCTAGGGTGATGACCTTTGCGGCACCTAATATTTAGTACCTGACAAGCTTTATTAAAACCCATGGTTAGTTTAAAATGTCTAATAATTAATCTAAATAAATAAATTATCCTTAAAAAGTTAACCGAAGTGGGGCCCTCTAAGAGAATATTTTCCCGGGCCCTAAAATTGACCCAGCACGCGCCTGCTTGTTGCACCTGAACATAGGCGATATCAATTCATTCATTGTCGGCCCCAAAAGGGGAGCTTCTAAACCGGTCTAATCGTATCAATTTAATATAGTCACCTACGGTATAAACTCCTCTTCAAAGCTGGCCATTTGTATCCTCCTTCAGTTGGCACAAGAAAGAAGGGAACAGTTTTCGATAGCAGCTGCAGCGCTGCAGGATAACCTTTTGTGGATGACATTGGGTGCGACCAACACACTGCTGGAAATACAGCGCTGCAGCAGCTTTCACAGCCGTCTTAGATTTAAAAAATTACTGAAGCAATACAATCGTTAGAAATACATCATTGTTTTATGCATATACAACGCTTGAAGCGCTGACAAGTAACACTAGGCGACTGATTTACTGAATGGTAATAAAGAAAAAGAACATCAATTTTGACAGTAGATAAGAGATATAACAAAAATAAAAATTGGTGGTTGTTAAATCTAGGTTAATTCTGGTCGTTAATTTGAGTTCTTACAACCCGTTTGTTTGGTCTCCAAAATCATACTTTGGCACCGGCTAGTTTGGGACCCATTTATTCTGCCGTAGCCGTCTTCGTTTAGATGAACTGGTATAGACAATACCACAATACAATATAATACGGATGTAAACAGTGGATAGAGGCGCATCTAGAGAAATTATTTTCAAATATACAGGGTGTTGCAGAAAACTGTGGCACGCTTAAGGTATTTTTTTTAAATCGAATGCCCTAAATACTTTTGCATATTTAACACCTCTCTTGGCAGGTTTATTCATATCTAAAATTTTAGCGCTTTCTAATGACCGGTTTAGAAGTTATAAATTTCTTTTCAAAAAAATTGAGTTTTACATTATCCCACTTAACAGTTTACCGCTTTCACGGCCGCAACTGTGAAGACGAATTTAAGTAGGGATTTTGTTGCAGGGGCTTGTAGGGTGTTCTTCTTTAAAAGAAAATGGACCCACCATGTACAGGGTGTTCAAAATTAATTTTTAAATTTAGAGAACTTCAAAGCTAAAATTCACAACTTTTTCAAATTGAACATCCTGTATATGTTGTACCTTTGTGATGCAGAATTAAATAACGAACATTTTGTGTATGTACGTCCCTATAGCTATCTGTAACCACTTTTGATCTATTGAGAAAAAACTGCCGTATTATTATTATTATTATTAAAAAAATCCGTATTAGAACGATTTTTCTAGCTGTTACCGTTTAGGAGCTATCGGACTTCCCCACACTATTGCCCCACCCGGTATATACGATGTTTGTTCCGTCTCCATCTCTCCATGTTCATAAAAATAAATTATATTATTCGCATGATCCAAGGAAGTATAGATCAGTACTAAACTTAAAATACTTGCTAGAACAGATCTTCTTAAGGTCCAAGTGTACCCAAAAACGTGTGTTATTTGTTTCATAAATAATATAATAATGTGATAACTTTGGTTTTAAGTTAATAATCTAGGAATGTTAAAAACTTGCTTACCTAACTTGTTTTGGAAAAAAAAAATTTTTAATTAAATTATTTCATATGTTATACGTGAAAAATTAATTTTAGAACAACTGTACATTCAAAATTAACCAAAATAATACCACTTATATTTCATAGTATTTGAACTATTTTCCCAGAATTTTAAGAAAATCGTATGTCTAGCGACTAAATTATTGCCAAAAAAACCTGCTTTTTGCCAAAAAAAACTGCTTTTTTTGACAAAAAGGAGGTAATAGTTTAGTCCCTAGACATACGATTTTCTTAAAATTTTGGGAAAATAGTTCAAATACTATGAAACTTAAGTGGTATTATTTTGATTAATTTTGAATGTACAGTTTCTCCAAAATTAATTTTTCACGTATAACATGTGAAATAATTTAATTAAAAATTTTTTTTTCCAAAACAAGTTAGGTAAGTAAGTTTTTAACATTCCTCTACTATTAACTTAAAACCAAAGTTATCACATTATTATATTATTTATTAAACAAACAACACACGTTTTTTGGGTACACTTGGACCTTAAGAATCAATTTTCTTAGGTCTTTGTTATGAAACATACGTCAAGTGATCAAGAAGAAAAAATTTTATACAATGAATGATCATACATTTCGTATAATGCAGATTTATGGCCGTGTAAAGTAATTATTTATGCTCGTCTAATTGTTGAATTGTGTTATAGAAACTTGTTTTATTACTGACCACAATCAAAACTAGCTTGGAAGATCCTTCGTCAGCCATATTCTTAATTTGCCATGTATTTCACATCTCAATTTGTTACCTTAATCTATACATGTTTTGTAATTGCGTAGTGCCGTTTGTTCCAATCGAAATTCTCTTCTTGTAATATCTCCCGTAAATCTTACTGTTGCAGATATTTTTGTTGCGATTTTTTAAGATCATTTCGGACACCAACATCTGTCATACGGTCTCAAGAATTCGATACTAGAACCGAACAAATCGTTCCCGGGTCCAGGACCGATCTCGAGTTGCATTATGTCTTCACTTTTAGTAAAGGTTATACAGTATACTATACATATAAGAAATGTAGAGGTGCCGGGCATCTTCACCGCTAGTCTAGTGGGAATGATTGTTTGAATTTTTTACGGAATTTACTTATAATGTAATCTCATTCTCTATCAAATCTAATCCAGCGAATAGATTATCACATTATTCCAATACGTACGGCGCTTCATTTTACATAGTTTAAAAGATTTGCATTAGCGCAATATCAAATTTGTATTGGCGCTAACTGATTAACTGAAGTTAATTGTTTGAATCCAATTCAACTATTAGATATTGCGTTCCCGTTGGAGATATTTAACCATCACGGTACAACAAAATTGAACTTTAAAGAACCTTAGGACCTCCGGGTGTTCATACATTTCGTCTGGACATTTTTACGATGTAGATCATAAATCGGCTCATAAATCGGATCAGATCAAATTTCAGTTATAATTTGTTTTCAAACAAAAGCTAAGAATAGGCAAGTTTTGACATTTACCATGTAATAAAGTTTATTACCTAGTGGTATGGTTAAACACGTTTTGGTGAAATTTTTGTTTTTCGGTAACGAGAATTGGCAACGCCACTGCTTATTACCTGGTTACAGAAATTGTTACGCAGTTGTTAAGAATAGGCAAGCTTTAGCGTTTAGCAAGTAAATGTTCAGTCTCTCCGTAATGGATCTAGTAATTAAGGAATCTATTTAAACTTATACAGATCTGTAGCAAACAAGCTGACGCTCATAGGCAATCATAGTTCTATTGGAATTAACCGGCCTTTCAATTTTCCCATTCCCAAAAATAATTTTAATGAGAAATTATCTCGACAGAACTTGTCAAGCTAAGTAAATTGTAAGTCCAGCGTAAGTATTACAACTCAATTCTAATAAAAGTAAGTGGTCACGTTAAAAGTGAATAAAGGCTTTGAATTATATAATCCATCATTAACATGCACAATTATTTATTTTCAGTTTTTAATTACATTCTCACACAGAAGGGAAATTGCTATATTTACTTGTACTGTACTACAATACTATTCTAGAGAAACGAAAGCAATACAAAGATATGTTTTTTGAAATACTCAAAAAGCAAATTTGTTTTTTTATTTAACTAATAATCTAAATATCCACAACTTTCGTATACTTCGTAAAAATCTATCTAAAAATACATAGATATGTATACAGGGTGCCCATTATGTATGGAATATAGTATATATCTTGGTAAATATCGACTTTATAAAAAAAATTGTTTAACATTTTATTTTCCATAATAAGATAGCATTCAATTGTTTTTATTTCAGAAAACAAATGAGTAATGAATAACACTTTAATTTTTTTAAATAGCAATGTACCCTTTCATTAGGCTCATTTGATAGAGATTTTTTTTCTCCTTTCGATGACTTAAAATCTTAGTACCCTTATATCAGAAAACTTTTGAAAAAAATGTAAAAAATCTTTATAAAAATTTAAAAATAAATAAAAATGAACTATTTTTATTTTTCCATGTACCAACAACTTAATTAAATAAACAAACTTCTGTCACAATAAAAGCCTACAATCAATTGTTAAGACAAATGAAAGAGATCTCGGATATCTAGATTCATGTTATTGGTGAAATTAACTACATAAACATTTGTTACGGTTTTTTCAAAAATTTTATGATATAAGGGTACTAAGTTTTTATGGTCATCGAAAAGAGAAAAAATGTCTCTATCAAATGAGCCTAATGAAAGGGTACATTACTGTTTAAAAAAATTAAAGTGTTATTCATTACTCATTTGTTTTCTGAAATAAAAACAATTCAATGCTATCTTATTATGGAAAATAAAATGTTAAACAACTTTTATATAACAAATTTTTTTATAGAGTCGATATTTACCGAGATATATACTAAATTCCATACATAATGGGCACCCTGTATAGTATTAGACATTAAGATATTCATTAAAACAAAAATGTACACCTTGCCTTAAATAGAACTTCTATAAAGAGTGGATGTATGAACAAAAAAGGTTTTAAAAAGTTATCTTTATGGTCATGTTTAAATATAGAATTTTCTTAAGCGAAGTTTTATACATCCAATTTTTCCTTTTGAAATATACAAAACCTAGTAAGATACTTCTCTGTCATGTCCTGCATATCCAGTAAATATTTTACATTTTTAGAATATATTTAACAGACACGTGTTGTAGAAGGTCAGCTAGCAAGCACATGGTTAGAAATTTGATTAAAAAGTTTTGTAATAAAATAGAAAACTTCAGGGTGTAAGCATTACTACATTCACAAGGGACGTTGAAATATTTAATAAACTAACGAATTTGGAGTATGGGCATTCAGGTTAATATTTTAAAGCACACACAGATTTCATTTACCAATAGAGAAATGTAATTCTAAAAGCAAATAACTATTTGCAGAATATACAAGATTAATCCTAAATATAGTTGAAGGATTAGTTTAGATTGCTTAGAGAGAAGTTTGAGTTACTAGTTAAGCCTTCTCTTTTTAAGTTTCAATCTTAGGTTTCAACAAACTTTCCTCTTAATTTCATTGAGGTTTTTAAACATTTTATTACAAAAAATAACAAGTATTTTGCTAAAACTGACGTCTGTTATGTTATCTAAAGAATGGTTTGAAATATGCGAGGTTTACATTCCTAAATGTCTGCAAGCTTGAAGACATTGAAAAAGTATCTAGATATTTAGTTTGAGAATCCAGTTCGTTTGAGAATTCCAGTTCGTTTGAGAATTCCGCTGGGCCGATTTACGTCATTCTTTTTTTTATTGAAGTTTCGCCGTGTAGATCAATTAACACTATTTCATTTTTACAACTTTTTTACGTTTATATTTTTAATTTAAATAAGTATAAAATGTTTAATTTGAGACGCACGGATTGTACATTCACTTGGGGCGCCATCTCATTTTGCACAGTGGCGAGTTTCGTAACTACTCCCGTTTTATTTAATATTTAAAACACAAAGATGATTTCTGTTCCAGTTCGTTTGAGAGTTCTTCTGGGAAAATCTGCTCGATTCTTTTTTTTATATTGAAGCTTTCGTTTTGTATATTAGTCGACACTACTTAATATCAGTATTTCATTAACTTTATGTTTTTAAATAAATAAATTTAAAACATTTATTTTGATACGCAAGAGCATCCAGTTTATTTCGGTATTTTGTTTTTGTATTTCACATAAATATGTGGTAGCAAAAGGCACCAACAGATAAAATAGTAATTAGGCCGTTATTGTAGGAAAGTTTAAAGCTTTGCAAGTGCTATCCTTGTCACGGAACATACTTTGGGAATCAATTCTTTTGACATTCGCTATTTCAATAAGTTTCCGAAAACATTTTCATGAAAAGTTACCAAAACATAAATTTCTGGAAATTTGCCAACACTATTTTTATGTCATGTTTTTGAAATATGTACTAATAGACGTTTTCAAGAATTTTTTAAACAAGATCGATTTTTGATTTTATTCTTATCGTTTTGTAAGGTAGAATATTCATATGAATGTATGTGATTAAATCGTTGGGGAGGGGTAAGCCAGAGTGGATGATCAGTCGGAAGAGAGGAGGGTAAGCTGGAAGATAGGAGTGTTAGGCTTAGAATATTCAACTGGTTATGTTTGGTTGTTTATTTAAATAATCATTAATAAAAATCCGAAGGATTGTAATCACACCACGAATGTTGTATATAAGGAAATCCTTCAATCGTTTTGACCGTCACGTCTCGACGAGGTTTCCCTAATAATGTATAAGTTGAGATTATTATTTAGTATATTGGGTAGGTCCTTACTTAGAAATTCTTGTATGAAAAAACTGATATGCATTAACTATAATTTTTCATTTAATACCTTAAAAGAAACAATAAGACTAAGACAATTTTTTGTCTAAGTAATAATAATAATAATAATAATAATAATAATAACTACTACAACCCATAGCCTAAACCAAGGCCCCAGAAGCTTTAAGCTTGTGCGGGAGGGAGGGGGCGATTATTATTATTATGTAGGCCCAATGTGCGGCTGCAGCCGACTTACAGATGGAACAGCGCAAATCCCACATTTGTGTCACAGCTAAGGAAAACTGCAGAAAACCTTAACCAGATCTGCCGGCGCCGGGAATCGATCGTGGGCCGCTTGGGCGAAAGTCCGGCACGCCAGGCATTACACTACCAAGGCTGTTTTCCAGTAAGACTAACATAAGAGTAATACTAAGACAAAACGAACTGCTATTTTATTTTACGTGACGAATATTTTATCTACAACGGACACTAACCTAAAAACCATAGTGTTGATTTCTAATCAAAACTGTGTATAGACTATATGTCTGTCCATATATTATTCACTCCGATTAAATTTTGATTTTGATCTGCATTTACATAAAATATTTAAAGTAGGTATTTCTTTGAATCATTTGTGAAAATAGAACTGAAATGTTGCCAATTCAAACCTTACATTGTTTTTATATGGGTTCTTGCAAGATGTTTGATATTTTTTTTAAACTTATAAACTTCGTTATGAGACACTTGGCCATTAACTATAATTAGTTATTTCTTGCTTGAAGCATACATTGTTCTTATTGGTTTCGTTTTATGTTAATAATCTCTTCTATTAGATCTGAATCGCAGAAAGGTGTTTTGACCATTTTTTGACAATTTAACTTTGTGGTTGTTTTAATTAACGCTTAGTTAGTTATTCTCTTTTACTCTTTTCATCTTGGTAATTAAGGAACTAGTAACCTTGTTTTGAAATATTTCTTTTTTAAGGTATGTTAAAAGTTATGGGCATATTTAAAAAAAAATATGATATAACTTGGATTATGCCGAAGGCTTTTGGGCATTTTAAAAATTTTGGGATCGATCTCAAGAAAATAAGAAATAATAATTTCAAATAAAATACTAGAATTTAAGATGGAATAACTGTGAAGCTGTTTTGAACTAAAAACCATAGCTACACTTAAGTAGGTTTTTTTTGATAACAACCAATCACTTCAGCAAGTTACAGTTTCAGATAAAGTCAATTTTACGAATGCGTTTTTTTTATTATTAACCATTTAAATTTGATTATTATTGAATTTCATTTTATTGAGTTGTCCTTGAGTTTTCAAGGCTAGTCAACTTTTGAAATATTTAAGTAATCATAGTTACATAAACATATGCACTCGCCGACATTGTATCTTAAATTCTAAAATGCTTTTTATTAAAATTTTTGAGTATTTTATATAGCTATAAAGTAAGCATTTACGAAGACTTTTTTACATTTTAAAATACAAATTATTTGGTTATTAGTGTCCCTATGTTTACACCAACATCTATTCTTAATTTAAAAATAATTTTTATATGTGGAATAAATAATAATATGGACTGTGTATCTTACTTTACTTATAAGATTTGCTTATGTCTATGTGTTTTATTGTTTGTTTAGCAACCACTTTCCGAGATTTTGGATACTTTTAAACTATTTTCCGTTTATACCTGTTGAAAGCGTTTTTTGCTATTAATGTTATTTCTGGGTACCGTATATTGAATACAAGGTGTAGAATACCTACATTACACATAATACATAAACATAATCATACATATACAGGGTGTATAATTAAATAACCTATCATGTGTATAACTAAACCTCGTTGCACTATACTACAATCACATAGAATCAGTTCTGATATGATCACATAGATTCACTCTTTCTGGTTCATTCTTTTGCAGCACGTGGGGAAGATTCATAATGATTTTAATGGTTAATTTACGTCGAGTAAAGTTTGTTTCTGCAACAAATTTGCGAATTATCCATAAACTTTTGAAATATATATGTTTAAAGTTGTATGTTATGGAGGTTATCCTGCAATTAATAATATCGGTGTCTTGTGTGACGCCACAGATGTTTTCGATGTATTTAGCTCTTGGGATGATGATACTACGAATTCTTCGACATTTCTTCTACTATTAATAATGTGATTTTGATTTATGAAGATAATCGTCATTTGATTGCTGGTGCATTTGAAGTAATTCAAAACAAGTCATATGAATCAGACTTAAACATAACCTCAAAACTTGACTCATCAGAGACGTCGGCATTTCAGTTTTGTGACAATAGTTAAAACCCGGTGAAAATAAATGCGCGTTGGTTTATTTTAGAGTTTACAAACGGTTTCTCGAAGACTCGATTAGATTGAAGGTTCAATCGATGAATTCACGAACTTGCCCAGGTTATGACATTTGTTGTTGGGTGATTACTTTAAACGTAATTTTACAGCAAGGTTTACAGATATAATCTATTTCGCTTATATGACTACCGGTATTGCAGATTTAAAGTTAAAAACTATATTTATTCATAAATAGTCAGAAATTTACTTTTAAAAATAAAGTTTCATAGAAGGAATGTCTTTTTATGTCTATCAAGAAAATTCTCATTAAAAGAGCTTAGACTCGGAAAAGTAGAATATGCTTTATATGTGAATGGTCATGTCATGAATATAGGTGGTCATGTTCGTCTGATTCCATGCACCTGAAGAATGGCGATTGTGGCGATCAAAATAAGATGTATGTGATGTTTGAAAGCGTGAGCTTTATTAATTGAAGAAGTAGAAGCTAGAGGCTGTAATTGACTGTAACATTATTAAATCATAAAGAATGTAAATAATACATAAACACATACCTAAATAATTAATTCGGTTTATTAGTTTAGTGCTTACGTCACATTAGCTACTTTCTAGTGTTGTAAGTCGGGCTTGCGATCCAAATAGACTACTCAACCACTACGAAAGCATATTGGCGTTTCTACATTGTTTCGATCGCAAGTTTATGTCATATAACTAAAATGGCCCCGGCACGTCAGATCAATAGAGCGAATCGACTAATTAAAAAGGGACGAGTTGCCTCTGTTGTTGGTATGTGCATTTTAAAGAAAAACGATGGTTTCATTACTTTGCTTGTCAACGTTGTTTACATGCTCGCAGTAGGGTACTGGCCGGTTTAGGCTAAGTGACCTTTTCAAGTTTGTAAAAAAAATGGGAATCGGGTGCACTCACAAGGTTGTAGTTATTATCACCAACATAAACAACAATGTTGGTGATGATAACCACACCCAGATGTCTGTATCCTTCATAATAATAATAATTGCTACTACCCATTATCTGGGAACCAAGCCCCAGAAGATTGTTACAGTATTAATACGTATACTTGGGAAATCCACAATTTGGATGTGAAAAATCCTCGGAAAAGAAAAATGTTGAAATCTGTTTTACTAAGAAATCTTATCATTAATTGATTGTATAGATTACATACTGTTGATTAGTAGAGCTTAATGTGGACATTTAATGTATTTTTATTTCAATTACATCAATTCAAAAAGGATAAAAATCATGAAATCCCCTGTTAAGTGCAATAAAAAGATGCTCTAGCTGCAGTGTATGAGTTTCCAAAACAAAACAAAAAACCTGTCTATTCCACACAATGTATCTCAAAACTTAGAACTAAATTAAACTTTGTTAATATACTGGATGTAATAGCATTGGTATATTGCGGTGTTGTCAAATCACCGTATTGAAAATTTTATCAACAACGGAACGGAAACGTTAACACAAATATTTTTATATTAGATTTAAATTAAAAGAGGGACATGCTATGTCATGGGCATAATTAATATAAAGGCTATACATAGGACCATAGTTAGGTTCATTAATACTTAAATTATAAACTAAGAATAAAAATTCTATTCACACATAACCTAGCTTTCTTATGCATAAATAAATAGGTACACTTTAGAAAAAGGATATCAATTAGTTAGATTGCTTGATCATAAATACGTTTATGCAACACAAGTTACACTTTGGGACGGTTTCCCACTTGTTTGGAAGAAGGAATTTCCATATTTAAATTTATAGATTACGATGTTTAGCGTTAGATAAATTTTTCTATTTTCCAGGAGGCCACCTCAAGTTTATGTTGCTAATTAGCTGAAAATAGATTAATTAGGTCAATCTTGTTGTGACCTATCCAATACAATTAATTTTTGAATTTGTTTATAAGATTTATAATCACTTCAATTAATGAAGGTATTAAGTCCTGACGTTCGTGTTGATATGATTCTTATAGACTCTTATCGACTCTTATCCTGTTTTTCCTCACCATTGTTTTGATGTAAGTGCTTAGAGCATTGTATGCTGGACATTTTGAGTATAAATTGATAAACATTGACTTAATATTTAAGCTGGCACTTGTATATGCATTAATTGGTGTTCGTACTCTAAAAAAATTATGATTATAGTAAATTGTAAAGATGTTTCTATGGAAAAATTATTTGTATTACCTGTGTCATGTATTCATGTAACTAGTTTGTAAAGGATGAACCTTGATTTGTTGAACTTTATATGTAATTAGATCCTAACGAGATATGTACATTGTCAATCGTTTTTCTTGAATATCTTCGTTACGATACATTTTGGGACAATGAATGTATTATACTTTTTTGATCTTTGTTTCTAGGGCTACAATTTTATAATAACAGAATTAGGATTAGTGATAAAAAAATACAGCTGTGCGGGATTAGTGACGTCACGAGCTTACTCGATGTTTCATTGTTTTGAAAAAATGTCATAGTTTTCTTTTGTTCTGGCATAAACTATATAAGTTGGGGCAAATTGTAACAAAGTCGGTCGATAAAACGTTCAAGGCAGAATCTATGCCCGGCTCCGGATGAAATCTGTAATTAATTTGAGGTTAGATTTTTAACCATATGTTTTTGACGCAAATGTCACATATGAAACAAAGTTAAAATAAATTAAAGTGTTACCTGAACATTTTTGAAAATTGAAAGAAGATATTAGTGTTGTTTAACAATTATAACATATAAAGTGAACGTGATTGTTTAAATAAATTCAAGTGAATTTATTTTATTGACATCGATCTACGTATCGATGTTTTATAAACAAGAAGTCAGCTGATTGGTTTCGTCGCAGTGTTACCAATAAGGATTAATTTTTAAAAAGGGAAAATATATCGTAATATACAAGGTTGGTCATAATAAATGATTCTTGTTAATTAAATGAATAATAATTAACTTGTAAAGTTCATCCTCAAATATAAAACTATTTGGTTTAGTTCATTAAGTTCTTTTGAGAATTTATTTGATTTGAAGTAAATAAAACTAAATTTCTTTTATATAAAATTTATTTTCATTTGATGAATATTTTTATTTATAAACAAATTTCATTTGTGTTGGTCTGTTCAAACGAATGACCGTACTGGCCCTGTCAGGTCACTACAATTATTTCTAACGTTTGAGCAAACCTGAGAAGTGTTTCTCAATTATCAGCTGTATTATTTTGAATATTTTTTTTTTACTTTGACTTTCTATTTGAATTTTTATTTTGTTCGTTAAATAAAGTTTATGTGTTTTCAATTTTACATATGTGTTTAATTGATGTTAATACAAGCATCCAGCGTTCTTTTCTTTTAAATTCAGAGTTTAGTAGCAGTTGTCCAGCTTGCAGGAGCTTTAGTGCTTACGATATAAGTTTTTCTTCCTTTCCAGGCATAAAAGTAAATAAGAGTCTCGTAATTCAAATAATTTATGCTTTACTGAGCTAGCTGAGAGGAATAAAGAAAAGTATCTGTGGTGTATTCTCATTTCAATCCACCGTATATAATTTATGTTTATATTTGGAACGGTGGACATATTGTATTTTATTTTATCTTCAAAGATCACCGCAATATATATGTGTGTTTGTGTTTTCCACTTAGAAATGAATTCACAGATGAATAACATTAAGTTTGATCAAATTGCATTAACTTAAAATAAAATCTTCAACCGTATTACAATAACTGTATAACGCAAAATCGTAACAGACATAAAAATATCTAGTGTGTGTACCGCCCTGTATTGTCCACAACGTGATGCCATTTTTTCCCAACAAATTTCAGAGTTCTTATCTGCAAATACTTTGTTTACATACATTCTCGATTTTATTTTTATGTTTGTGGTTTCAATTGGAAAAAATGAGGTTTTTATCCCGAATCGATTGCTAAAACCCTTACGTATATACTTTTACTTAATCCGTTTGGCTTGTTATTCAGTCTTGATTCAGACCTGTTTTATAGTATCAGTAGTAACGCTTTAGATATACCGAACTGATTAAAATAAGAAAAGGTTGTATTTTAAACACATTTTATAAATGCAGCTGCAGTTTTCCAGAGCACTTTTCTCACTGCAATAAGCATGCATTGTCGGAAAAAGTAGAAAAGCTGCTGCTTTTCAAGGATAGCTAGTACATTAATAATCGTAATATAATATTTTTATTAAAATAAAAACGTGTATATAATGTTAGAATTATGAAACCTCATTTTCAGGAATCACAGATCTGGTAAAAAGCAGATATGGAGAAATAGATACATAAAATAAATAAGGAATAATAAAAACAATGCAATGTGTCGCGAAATAAGCCTGTAAGCTACTTATACAAAATAAACGAAAAATCGGATACGTGGTGCAGATACAGAGAAGGACCAAGCAAGATGCCATTTCACATCAAGTAGGAGCTCGCTCCCTGATTACCATCAGATACCCAGCTTTCTATCAGCTCACTAACAGTGGTTTCTCGAAGCTCCCAGAGGCTTATTTCCAACACTGTTGCTGAGAACCCGATTCTACTAATTCTTTCTTATACTGCAACAGGACGGTTTTAGTATTCAGAGGTGGACACTAGTTACTAGTGAATATGAAATGTTGAATCTAAAATTATAAGCAAAGTTGTTTCGACCCACTTTATTTTAATTATTGGATTAGATAAATATATCATTTCGGATAGTAGTTATATGATCAAGCTGTCATAAGATGCTTACAAAAATCTTTTAAGTTTTAGACTAAATTAGATTCTAATACTAAATTAAATATTTTAATCAAAACTACGTTTTTGTAAATTTATAAGTGAGTTCGCTTTGTTTTATTAATTCGGACTTGCTGTTAAATAGCTTATCCAACACCTCTATATAAATACCATGTTTACTATGGCCATTTTAAATAAGGAAAGTGATTGTTTACTCTTATGTTACATTATAACCTACGTTGCCCCTAGCAACGTGGGTTATTTTTAAAAAACTCACTCCTTCAAACATAACAACCAATCACCGGCTTACGTTACTTAATATTATTAAAATCTAGTCATCGTGCTAGCGTATTAAATTTATTACCGTCAAAACTACAGACTAACTATACATTGCAAATTCAATGTTTAAACTTAAATAAAGAGGTGTTCGATAAAACTTTGTATGGCACGCGTGAGTTAAGGATATTATCCACTCAGAAAAATTAACCCTCTCGGGCCTGCCGGCCCTCGAGGGTAAATTTTTCGTTCGTGGATAATATCTTACTTAACTCACTTGTGCCATAAATAACTATTAGTCTTAGGCCTGTGGAAAACAAATTATTTTAGTATTTAACTAAAGTTAATAGTATATTGTGTTACAAGTGCAGAAAAATGTCAATTACTCCCGAGCCTGAAGAAGTTGAAGCTTGAAGAATCACACAAATGAGAAATTGGCGTTTTTGCACATGTTACATACCATACTTTATCTACGATAAAAAAAAGTAATAAAACACCAACAGCTAAGAAAAATATTTAACCTAGAATTTATACTCGCATTAATATTTTTTACGTGAAATCTCTGGCAATAAATTAAGAAATGTAATGTGAGCAGCTTATATTTTGCCATCATCGGATTCACTCATGATAAATCTAAAATTTCAGTCAATCTAGTAGAGCTACAAAATCATATGTATGTACTCGTTTTCAGAAGTATTTTTTATAAACAATCACAATTCAATTGCCAATGTTATTTTTCAAAGCAAACTAGGGCTTTTTCTGTCACCTACATCTGCATAGCGCTATCTTTTAAGTATTATATTGATAAGAACCGTAAATATATTCTGGCATGCATTGCCGGTGTTGTGAGTAACAAGGAAGAGAGCTTTAACCTTAATAAACGACAGCAATAAGTAGAAATATCCCACACATACCCCAATGGACGTATCAGTCAGAATTTATCTAATCTACTGCCAACCAGATGTGGTGTCCCGCAAGGGTCTGTTCTAGGTCCCTTATTATTTTTAATCTATATCAATGACGTTGTATTTTGTCTACCTAACGAATATGATGCAAAAACTATCCTCTTCGCGGATGACACCAGTATCCTGCTGAAATCAAAAATCAAGAGACATTAATAATAAATTCAACGAATTATACAAATAATATACTCACCTGGTGTAAAGCAAACAAGTTGAAAATGAACTGTAATAAGACCAATGTATTACAATTTCATACTCGCCAAAACAGCGTTATTCCACCAACAATTCACACAATTGATGGCTCAATACGACCCGCCGATAAGGTCAAATTTCTTGGTGTTATAATTGACCAGAACTTGAATTGGAAATCGCACATTGATTACATAAAGGGTAAATTAAGTTCGGCCATTTACTTACTAAGGCAATCTTCCAAAATCATGAACCTTGAAACACTAAGGATGCTTTACTTCTCGCACTTCCATAGCATTTTGAGCTCTGGGATTCCGTTCTGGGGTAACTCAAATTTGGGAGGTGTGCGGGAAGTTTTTCGACTTCAGAAGAGGGCTGTGAGAGCAATTTGTAAATTGAGACGCACTGAGAGTTGTAGAGACTGGTTTTATTTACTTAAAATTATGACTGTGTCAAACTTGTTTATTTATAAGATTTGTATGTATATTCACAAAAATGCAGCAGAATTAACAACGAACTCAGACATTCATGAGTACCAGACAAGACATGCAAATAATCTACGTCTGCCTTACTATAGATTAAATATTAATAGGAAAAGTTTTTTAAGTGAAGGGTTAAGGATATTTAATAAACTTCCATATAATATCAGAACTCTTAATGAGTCTAAATTTAAAACTAAACGTAAGCAGATCTTAACAGATAAAGTATTTTATAATTTAAATGAATATTATTCAGTTGATCTGACATAACTTTTGTCTTTCCTCTTGATGGTTTCAACTTATTTCTTTTAAGTTACAGTACACGTTTTTCTTATAAATTAGCATGTCTTAATTCCTTTTTTTGTTTCCGTCAATTTTATTTTTGAAAAATATTTCCAGTTTAAGTTAGTTACGTAGTCTTCTTCATACAAAAGGTAATCCAGCTTTCTTTATTAACTTACGGTTGTCTGAACTTTCCCGACGCTATATAGGCTTCATTCATGTACAATTTATTATAATTTAAATAGTAATAATGCATATTTTGTAAATGTAAAAATTTGTATATGTAATTGGGAAATAAAATATAAATAAATAAATAAATAAATAAAAATAAATAAGTGTACCCATCGCGCTTGCACTTGTGAATTATATGAATGAAATGTTACAAATTATAAAAGTTTTTATTGTAATTTAGCAATAATGAATATTATTAATAGATGTTAATAATTATGTAATGTTAAAAATTAATGAATTTTACGTTAATTTAACAAGAATTTTATAATAACTTTATATATAAATAATAAATAAATTATGGCCGCCGTGGATCAGCGGTACAAACTTCGCTTAGCAAGCAACGATTACCCGCCGGGTGATAATTTTTTCTATATGGATTTTCATTCAAAATATAATTTAATGTAAAACCTTAATTAAACAAAATAAAGTAGCCTTTATCTAAAATTTATAACTTTTATACTTCAAATCATTATTATGAATATTATAATATTGCATGTGCTGACATCTATGGCGTTTTAATAAAACTACTGATCGTGCGATACCATTTCGCACGGTAATTTCCATTTGGTTTGGAGATTGTAAGCAATAAGTCATTTTCATGGTTACTAGACTGTGCTAAATGTGTAGTTTTCTATACTGGTCGTAGATAAAATCATTTATATATTTTATGTTAAATTTATAGACGTCTCAATTGTACGAAAAAAATTACAACTTGGCAATTAATCATAGACAGAATTGCATATACAGCGCTATTAAATTAAATTGAAATATGTGCAGTTTACCCTATGTTGCATTTAAAAATAATCAAGTAAAAGCATTATGCACACATAGGCAACAAATTACACAGCACAGTCTTTTATACGATTTACATATATTTCCTAGTAAAGAAATAGCTCGGTATATAAAAATTATGGTGAAGTTGAAAAAACTTCAGTTGATATTGAAACACTGTATGAAATCTAACATACAAGCGATAACTTTATTATTCTATTATTGTTATTCTTTATTATTCTAATATCTTGATAATATTGATAAATTGATGAATTGATAAATTGATGAATTGATGAATTGATGAATTGATGAATTGATGAATTGATGAATTGATGAATTGATGAATTGATGAATTGATGAATTGATGAATTGATGAATTGATGAATTGATGAATTGATGAATTGATGAATTGATGAATTGATGAATTGATGAATTGATGAATTGATGAATTGATGAATTGATGAATTGATGAATTGATGAATTGATGAATTGATGAATTGATGAATTGATGAATTGATGAATTGATGAATTGATGAATTGATGAATTGATGAATTGATGAATTGATGAATTGATGAATTGATGAATTGATGAATTGATGAATTGATGAATTGATGAATTGATGAATTGATGAATTGATGAATTGATGAATTGATGAATTGATGAATTGATGAATTGATGAATTGATAAATTGATAAATATAAGTACTTAATAATAAAATAATGTAACACACTTATCAAACTGTTGGCCTATAACTGTTATCCTAATAGTTTTCTACATTAAATATTTAATTTATTGCTAAGTCTACCCGGTCTGAATAGGGGGCTACCCCGACGCCACACGTATTATGCTTCCGGAACTAGAGATTGCAGGGTCTCCCCGAGTGGGTCCCTTGTAATATAACGGTTCGTTCTTTGGTTGACGAAATTTTTTTACTGACAACTTTTCGATAATGGCCATGTTTCATCAGCGGCGTCAACAAATTTTACCAATTTCAGCGGTTTATAAATTTGATTACAGCTTGTTGTGCAGTTGACCAATTTATAATACTATTATGTCATTTTAAAGCATAAGATATGTATATTTTGTTTATACATATGTTTACAATTTGATAGTAACTAATTTTTTCAAGATGGCATCTGTGCGCTTTTGCCGTTGAAATTGCTATCTTTCATGATTTGTATCCCATGCTGCAGTCCCCAGGCTAAATTTACAGATCTGGTTTTTTGTGTACATTATCTCTACATATAGTATAATAAGGTCATTCAAAAATATCCTCTTTAAAGCTCTACTGATTAAAAAAAACTAGTTTCAAAGTTGGCAAAAAATGAAAATTATTAAATTTTGGATCCCAAAAAAATTATGTTTGTAACAGCTAGTCTTTATGGGTATCTGTATTGAGAACTTGGTTTAATTCTGTTATTTTTACTCGCTTCTTTAATACAAACCTTTGAAAATGCAAAATAACTCATTTTTGATGTTTTGTCTTGAGGTGTGTTGGTTAATCCAAGGTAATCTCTATATATTTTTGAAGAAAATATTGTATGAAAAAATGTATCTTGTTTTGTACATATAAAGATCTCTATACATCATTTCTTACTTACTATGAGAATTCAACAAACAAGAAATAAAGAATTTGACAATCGGAAGTGACTTCAACTTCAGATTTTTATATGAGGCACCGGGTGTACATTTTTAGTAATTTGATTTCAGGATTAAATTCCGAGTCGAATAATGCCAAAATTGTGTTCTTAAAATTGTGTAAAAATTCTTTTCAAGTTTATTTCTGCATCTAGTGTGCCAACACTGTGAATCTTATTTTAATCAAGACTGAGTATTATTAAACCCCAAGGTTCTTTCTCTGGTTTTAAAGTAATTATCAATGCAGTTCAGTGTTAAAAAATTAACAAATTTATTTTGTGATCAATAAATCATAATAACCATTATGAGAATTTTAACTGTGTGCGAGTACGTTTATTTGTGAAAAAGATTTGCTGTGCGGCATTTTCGGATAATGTATAAATAACAGCGAAAGAATGTTCATGTAAGTTTAGTTTAGTCTAGGAAATATGTCAGCAAAAATAATGACAATAATTGTAAAACGCAATTAATAATTTAGATAGCTTTGATTATTGAATTAAATGTATTAAAATTCCATTTTGTTTCTTGTTATAATTTAAAAGAAATGTGTCTGTTTGCAAATGAATAAATCATTCACAAATATTTAGCGTTTTCTGCACACTTCACCAATGTGTTGTTTTATAGTAGGTACCTCCAGTTCTCTATGAATCTGCTCTTTTCGGACAAACCATTCACAATTGACAGCAGTTCTTAGGACCCTATTCTGAAGAGTTTGTAATTTTCTAATGTGTCTCTTGGCAGTGGCTCCCCAGACTGGACAAGCATATGTTAATATTCAAGACTTTAAGAGTCTTTGCACTGTAATGTAAGTATTTGAATTGTTACGTCCCAATTTTCAATTATTTCTCTTTTTGATTTTGATTATTGTTTAGGTTGAATTTCTATTTATGCTTGTGTTAAGGCGCCTCAATTTTGATTTTATTTGAAATTTGTTTGTGCGACGCTAGGTTGGTGTGGCCGTTTTGGCTTTTATCGCGACGGCAGGTGTGTTTTTCACTTTTGTTCGAGATTCGAAAACGTTATCACGTGTATTTGCACTCTGAAATTTTATTGTAAATTCTCTTTGAGATTTATGTTTTAATTATTATTAATTTTTAGTGGATTTTTATCGACATTTGTCGGAGTATTTTTGCAGTAGTGTTTGGCAGAAGATTTTATTCTTCTTTTTAACGAGTTTGGAGCATAAAATTCACGTGTGTTGTCGTCTTACCTGAAGGCCACCTTAGATCTTTGGTAAATATTTTGCGTTTAGCGTACTTTGTTGGCATTTCTTGAATTATTTTATTTTTGGAATCTTGTGGAAACTCGTGGTTTTGTTTTTTAGGCCTTTTTCTTTTCAACACTCTCTCTCTCTCGTTCTTATGGGAATTCCTGAAGATAATTAAATTAGTATTTAATTAATATTCTGAAGATTACCTGGTGTGGATCCCAATAATATAGTTTCTGCAACCGTTGGAGTTAGATTGCGTCTCGTATCTACATTTATCGAAGGATTCCAGCCATCTGCAACGCGAGAGGAACCAACCCACAGATAAGCCTTTCTTTAAATTTCGATTGTCAATTCATTTAAAGTATTGATATCATTTAAATACATTTTTTTTTATTTGTAAGATCACGTACCAGTAGCCGAGTTTTTTATTAGTGGTACTGTGTTTATGATTAATTTCTAGTACAGATGAATTTTAACGTAATTAATAATTTTGATCAGGCAAGAAATTTGAATTAAATTTATACGTAATTGTTATATTACTTTCAAAATGTCGAGAACATCAAAAGAAGAATGACATCAAGTATTTGTGGCTGCGCAACGGCAGAATTCTTGCTCGCAAAAGTGATACATAGCGAGTGCATATAATTAGATTCTTAAAAGATTTAAATGATGTCAATTAAAAATGAAAAATCAGAAATTAAATTGGTGTATCAAAATGTTAGAGGTCTTAATACCAAATGTAATGAATTTTATTTAATGTTGTATCACTAAATTGCGATGTGTACATGGTTGTAGAGAGCTGGCTACATCAAAATGTTTTTGACGGTGAATTATTTTCTAACTATTTTAATGTATTCAGATGCGATAGGAAACGAAATTTAAACACTCGAGGGGGTGGGGTACTTATGGCTGTAAAGGATATTTTTGAATGTCATGGATTAACTTTCTTAAATTTTGATGGCAATATACCTTATGACAGCGTATGGGTGAAAATAAAATTGGGTGCTGTATTTTACTATTTTTGTTGCGTGTACTTTCCCCCAAAATCTCCGATGGAATATTACCAAAATTTCGTAAACTGCGTAGAGCAAAATATAGTTTAATTTGAAAACAATTCAAAAATTGTCATATCCGGAGATTTTAATCTTCCACGCATGTATCGCCCGAATGCTGTTGATCCTGTACTAACAGATGGTAAGTCACGTTTAGTTATGAACTTAATCAATTTATTACAATCTAACCAATTGAATACAATTGCGAATGAATATAATGTTTTGTTGGACCTTATCTTTAGCAACAGTAATTTAATAGTAGAACGTTGTAATAACCCATTAGTCAAAGAGGATCGTCATCATCCGTGTTTATACTGTAGAATTTCGTGCCACATATCAACAAAATCTACCATCGGAACTTTTGGAGGCCATCAATACAATCTTAAGAAAGCGAACTTCTTAGAATTGTACAGAAAACCAGTAACATTGATTGGAATGATGTTTATTCGGTTGCGGATGTTGCGGAAAAGGTATCGTTGTTTTATAAAAAACTTTATCACATTTTAGACGACACTGTTCCTAAAACTAAATCAAAGAGGCTTGTTTATCCAGTGTGGTTTACTTCAGAAATAATTAAGGACATTAAGCATAAACACAAATGTCACAGAAAATTTAAATCAGCTAATGAATTTGTTTATTTAGAGGAGTTCAAAAGACTTAGAGTTAAAATAAAAAAAGATATTAAAGCTGCATTTCGTGAATACATAGAGGGTGTAGAAAATAATTTGCCGTCTAATCCTAATTATTTTTACTCATTTATAAAAGCTTCAAACTCAAATTATACGCAGGAAGTTACTGAGATGGTGCATAACGGCAATACACTAGTAAGTAATAGCGAGATTGTCGAAGGTTTCTCATCCTATTTTAAATCTGTATATTCCTAAGCACAATATTCATTAAAATCAATAGAAGAAGAAATCTCAGATCTACCTCTACTGTCACTGACCTATATTTCAGACGAATGTGTAAACACAGCTTTAAAGAAATTAAAACCTAAACGATCAGTTGGACCTGACGGATTACCGCCTTACCTATTTAAAGCTTGTGCAGATTTTTTTATAAACCCTTTAGTTAACATATATAATAGCATAATTTCCACTAAAACTTTTCCATCACAATGGAAAACAACAAAGCTCTGTCCTATCTTTAAATCTGGTAATCGATATGACATCAAAAACTATAGACCTGTTTCCTTTCTTTCAACACCAGCAAAAGTATTTGAGTCAATAGTCTACGAAATCATTTTCAATCATGTAAAGGAATATATATCATTAAATCAACATGGGTTTATGCCAAAACGATCAACTTGTACTAATTTAGTCCTTTTTACTCAAGAAGTAATGGATGCTATTAACGATAGCTTTCAAATGGATGTAACCTATACAGACTTTTCCAAAGCATTTTATAAAGTTGATCACGATATTCTGCTAAAGCAAATGCATAAGTTTGACTTTCTTCATCTATGTTACAATTTTTTGTCTCCTACTTAAAAGATAGAAAACAGTATGTTGTTTATGGTGGTGCAAGGTCTGTAGTATTTGATACATATTCTGGGGTACCTCAAGGATCCAACTTGGGACCTCTTTTGTTTTTGCTAATGGTAAATGATCTAACTACCGTTATACGTCATTCAAAATATCAGATATTTGCTGACGACTTTAAGATTTATCATACTATTCGAACACGTCAAGACAGCAAACAATTACAGAATGATTTAAACCGTGTACATGATTGGTCCTTGTATAGAAAACTATTTTTTAATGTTGATAAATGCTGCTTAATATCATATACCCGACGAAATTCGATAATTGACAATATTTACGTAATAGGAAATGCAGTTCTGCAAAGAAAAACTTCTATAAAGGACCTATGGGTCATATTTGATGTTAAATTAACATTTGCAGATCATATAGAGTATTGCATTAATAAAGCTTACAGGATGTTGGGCTTTATCATTAGAAATTCAAGAGGTTTTACAAAAATTAATACTTTCATAACACTTTTCAATACCCTGGTGCGCTGTCATCTGGAATATGCGTCAGTGGTGTGGTCCCCTTTTTATTGTAATTCAATTAGAGATATTGAAAAAGTTCAAAATAAATTTTTGAGATTTCTATACTACAAGAAATATGGCAGATATATATTTGATATCCCATCAATTATATTACGACGAGAATTCAATTGTCTTTCCTTGCATAATAGGCGCCATCTAGCCGAGTTAATCTTTCTTTATAAAATTATTCATTATCTTATTGATAGTCCTTCTTTGTTAGGTTACATAACGTTTCGAGTACCCACCTTTAACTCTAGATCTAATAGTGTTATATATATATACCTATAGCTAAAACAAATTATTTCATGAATTCTCCATTATATAGAATGTGTAGAGTATTTAATCATTATGTTGGAGATTGTGATGTATTTGTAACAGGATTAAGCAAATATAAATTTCAAATGCTTCTTACACTCCAAGCACTTGCTTTTTAATTTGTATCAACTTATTAATATAGTTTTATTACAATTATTGTTAAATATCATATCATATCATATCATCTATATCATCGTTATAATAGTAGTATTTAATTAGTTGTGTTTTTTTTCTCATTTATGTTTTGTATAAAATTGGAATTTTCGGTTTTTTGTAACCTGTAATTGGATCTTTGATCTGTTGGTTGCAATAAATAACTAAATAAATAAATAAATAAATATTGTGCTGCAAGTTTAACGTAATTTTTGATTTACAATTACTAATTAAGATTGTTGGCTATAATTTAATTTAATTTTGAAAGAGCAGATAATTTCTCAGATAAACCGATTATAATTCTGTTTGTTTTGAATCGGTTGGGTTTTGGATAACTTGTTTCCATATTTATGTTTAATTGTACTAATTATTAAAACTGTTTATTAATCTCATTATTTATTTTGGGTATTGCTATACGTATTTTGCTACATAATTATTTGTGTTTCAATTGTTTTGTGAATACCATCTCCGTTATTGGATTAGCTTACTTACGTAAAAGTATTTATTCCGAATTACAATTATAATTACTTGCATCTAGTGTGCGTTCCTGGTCGACCATATCGAACTCCCACCTACCGTGATAATTTGAGTCACTTGCTTTGTGACTTTCCTTTTTTAACGCCTAACGCAGGTGGTTAGTTATTTAATTATTGAGTTATTGTAATTATTGGGAATGTGGGATATGTTAAGTAACGTATACCCTACCCGCTTTTGTTTTTTTATAAATTTTTCTTTGTAAGATTATTACTGCTACTTAATATAATTTGAATATATACTAATTTAACCATTAGTTTGTTTTTTTATTGTATCCAGTGTTAATGTACTTGAGCAATATTGGGAGCCTCAATTTCTTTTTGTTTGTTACTGCTACGGGGTCACAATTCGAGGTTGTTGGTCGGCTCGAAGAAATACTGATATTATTCTTGGACCAACTGGCGCCTTGGGATTCAATTTATTTGTTAGTACTTTGTTGTGGTAAGTATTGCTACACAATTTTGAGACCGCACGACCGTCTCCACTGTATAAAAGTTAGCCGCGGACAACTGACCCTATTATATGTAGCAGGAACATTGGATTGACGTAGCAGTATTTCTAAATATTTTAGAGTAACGAGTGCTACAGTACCCAAGAAGCATCTAAGTAGCAGTAACTGATTTTAGAACTTTGATTGAGTAGTTGTTACGTAATTGTAACTAAATTTATGACTTTATAGTGTAATGAACGAGAAAAATCCCTATACGCTGCCGGTGAACGTTCCAGATTGAAGGTGGAATTTGTGACGCATACACAGCTAAACCAAGCACAATACACGAGTATATTCCAGCGTGTTCCGCACTTTTGTATAGTGTATATAAGCGCCACCGCGAGATAAGTGGGGGGCAGTCAACAACGAGTTAATTAAATACGCGCATCGTGTGGTAGTAGAAAATAAATGTGTATATATAAAATAGTGTAATATAAATCTTGTTGAAACAAATATATGTGTAATTAAATTAGTCTAAGTTTGTTAATACTTTATAGTTGTTTGTAATTAGTGTTAGTGTAAATATTTTCTCTTGATAATAGACAATTAAAACAGCACCTTAAGTATTATTTAAAAAGAACGTTACAGTGTTATCAGGTGTCGAGTTTAAAATAAATAAATAAAATTACATAATAAATAAAGTGCTGTGAAAATAGTGCTAAAAACAATTCCCAGCGAATAATCAGAATGGTGAACTCAAAGTAGTAGACCTAAAGAGCGTACTAGAAGAACGATATTTGGAAATAAGTGGAAATAAAAAAGTTTTAATAAATCGCCTAAAAGAATGGTTTCTAGAATTTAACGAGGACCCCGAAACTTTCCGCTTTGAAATACTTATACCTATTTTATTGAAATATTTATGTATTATGTAAACAATCTATGCTTCTGCTTATTTCAGTATACACATTTCAAAATTATTAATCAATGCTATAGTTTGGCACGACAAATTGCTGGTGTTCCATTCATAAAATAAATTTTAAAATTAAGGAAAGATTATTCAAATTCAATTTAACGTTAAGTAATGGGGAATCTTTTCTCAAATTGAAGACTTCTCAACATTTGTTATTACTTAATCACAATCAAATAGTTTGGGTGCCCCCAATATCTTATTAATTGTTCCTGCGTTCTATTCCTAACCGTAAGCCTAGCGATGACTATCCACGACACCTGAGCAAAATTTTAATTAATAAGACGTCTCTGCCGGAAGATATGCTAAGTGATTGATTAATAATATTAATATAATATAATATAATTTAATATAAGTGATTTATTGTACTAATTTGTTTATTGAGATTAAGGCTGTTGCAACTGAAGCCCAAAGTGTTTAATTAGTGAGAGTTTTGGTGGTTAACTAGCCCAATTGACCTTTCTTAAGATTATTTTTTTATTGCAAAATTATTTTACCGAGAATCACGGTAGGTTACATTGTACTGTCGTAGTTTGTGATATCTCTTTCCATCAATTAATATATGTTCAATTTCTCCCTTTTATTTTTGATACATTGCAACCTCTCATCTACCGCCATACCACACAGACTTGTATGAAAAGGGAGGGCAATATGAACAACATACAATATGTTAGAAGTATCTTCCACGAACAATTTTTATCTGAAATTTTATGGTACTATATTAAAGATGAATTCTCATTTCTCAGACAACAAGGTCAGGCATCGTGCTCGTATTATTAAAGAAACACTTGTATTAGCTTTACCTCTTTGTTCTCCAGACATAATCTCGGTTGAATACGCCTGAAATATGTTGCAGCGACAACTGAATAACCATCCAACCTAACTCCAATTAATAAATTTATGTATATGTGAAGTATTTACGTGTCTAACTTATGATATTGCATTTTTCAAGTTTTTTTTTAATATCCCTAACTTATATTCACAGTTTATTTGAGCTATGGGAGAATGAAGTAACTCGACGGTATCCATAGTAAGTTCACAATATCTCCCGCGGATTGTTGGAGTAGTAGTGGTAGAGAAGAAATGGCGATGAGAGCTTGTTACAAATGAGAATATCTATAGTTAAATTTTTGGTTTATTGGGGGCAAGATGGATCAAGTAGGAACAGGTATATTTCACCAATTTTCTTTACCGAGAAGCAGCGAATCTCCACGATATATGAATTAAAAAGTAAAATGGCTATTCAGTTTCACGTTCCCGATGAATCTATGCGATTCGGTAGAAACCATAAAATTTTGTTAAACCTCTTTCGATAAAATATTTAAAAAGTTAGGTCAAAAACCCTATAATAATAATACTTAATTACTGAGAAAGATTTGTGAAATTACTGAGAAAGAAATGCACCCCACTTGATTTCATGGTGTTATATCAACGATAGAGCATAGGTCAGTCTATCAGTTCCGTAACGGAATTGTAAATCGCCAGTTTCATTTAGAGAATTTTTTTCCATTGGTTATGTAATCGATAAGTCTGCCGAATGTGATTATTGTTAGAATAATATAAACTTACTGCGTGCAGGGTCGGCGTAAGCTTTTGCGGGGCCGGGTTTAAAAACACCCTTGCCATAAAAAAATTCTGAATAAATTATTTATTATAAACATATTATTACATATAATTATTTACGAAGTACGCGAAGCCTTATTCGCGTATTTCTTGAAGCACGAACTACGAAGGAGCGAGTGATTCATTTGCACGAATGCTCGAAGATAACTTCGCGCATCGACCTTAGCACAAAGTTTTTTAAAACGAACTTTAACATTTAAAAAAACATAATTAACCACAATCTTTCTTACCGTTTCGAATTCAAAGTAAACATAAAACCAAGTAAGCAATAGCATTCTCTTGTTGCCAATAGATGGCTCTCGCATTATCATTATTAACGATTACTAATCTTTCTTTTGAGACTTCTGCTTGGGACGTGTCAATAAATATAGATGCTGCTGTACAGCAACAAAATTAAACAAAATGACTTCGATAGGCGGTAGGTGACTATGCAGGCAACCCTTGAGACGCATGCTTTAATTGTAACATAATTATCCTACCGCATAATCAGTTTTTAGAAAATTCCGCTAGAATGCAGGTCAGCCTTTGGCGCGTCCCAATACCCAAATGGAAAGAATGGCATTTTTAAAATTAAATTTTAGGTATAACTAAAGAATTCCTTCACAAAACATTTTTTGACCAAAGTGGTGTCATTTTAACGGAAACTTGAAGCTGATTGTGAATACATAAATCATTTCTGGGGCAAATGCCCCCGTAGACCAAATTTGGGGGTCAAAAGTAAGCTTAATTTCCATGGCAATGAATAATAATTATATTAAGTTTCTATGATTGCCAAATTGTGTAATTTACAACTAGCTATGTTAGGTTTAGGCTAGGTTAAGGTAGGTTAGGTTAGGCTTAGGTTATGTTAACTTAGGTTAGGTTAGGTTGAAAAAACCGAATTTGTTTTGGTTAGGTAGTGGCGTATTTGTGGAGTTTAGGTTGATAGCAACCAAATTTGACGGCTTAGGGGCGTTTACCCAAAAATATTTTGGCCTATTTAGTTGAAAAGTTTTTAATTAATTTTAAATTGTAACTCGGGGTCATATAAAAAGCGCGGGGCCGGGTTCCGGGGCACGCACTGAACCCGCCTCGCGCCGGTCTTGACTGTGTGTCAGTAGTTTTTGATCTTTGAGAGTTGCTCAAAGTTATTACAGCATAAGTATTATGTTTCAAAATTAACCATTGAATGGAACGCAAAATTCTTCTTTAAGTATTACTAGGTGCCAACTGCTTACCCTAATGGGTAAGCTTTAGTAACTTGTTGCTTTTGTTGAAATACGAAAAAAGAATCCAAGCTCGGATCCTCACCTCTCTTACATCGCGTAGTTCAATAGGGTTTGGGTCATCCAGCGCTAGGTAGCGCTGGGTGTCTCGCCGAATACCGAGACGCATGAATGAAAACACAATGCTTGTACTTAATAATTTAAGGATTCTAGAACTTAATTAAATATGCTAAAATAGAAGAGGATGCATCTTTCTACGATCTTGTGCAATTATGTAAGTAAGATTTTAAAACTATAATTTCCAGTCCTGGTTGTGTCTTTGTTCTCTGGGCTGGATAGCTGTCAATACTGAAATGGTGAGCTCAATTTTCTTTTTATTTATTTACCTTTCTTAAATAGCATTTCTTGATTACTATTCAAGAAACATTATTGCTAACTTCTTCTTCACTTGTTGCTGGTTTCTTGAAAACGACCGTATGTAGGATATTAATTAATATTGTACGTTCTTCTCCTGTAGTTCTTTTTTAATTATTTTGACCAATAAACTATACACTATTAACCCAGGATAACTTCTTAAACTTTTATTTATTATTTTCTTTATAAATTATACATTTATTTACTGGATAAATTCATTTACAACCATTTTTATCATTTTATTAAATTTATCTCCCCCTTTTATTTACATCACTACCCCTTGGTAACTTAATATTGTTTTTCTTGCAATTATTTTCCATATATTTTGATAGTTTATAATTTTATTCAAAAAATATCTTGACCTTGATCATTATTTCAGTAATTTGATTATTGTCTATAAAGCAATTGTATTATGTACCTACTAACTATATATGGTCGTCAAGACTATTTTTATATTGCTGTTAATAATGTTTGTACTGTTTTATAAACCTTTGTAACTAATACATTTTCTTTTTCAGATTTAACTGGAAGTGAAGATCCTGTAGACCCAAAATTGTTTTCCTGATCAAATTTTGTTACTATATACATGTATCCAATAAATAAATTAACTCAAACTTGAATAGTTTTAACAATAAATCCTTTTAAAAATTCAATTCATAATTACAAATGATAAACACGAACAGTCAACTTTGAACTTTTTTACATTGGGTAACAAAATTAAGAATTCATGATTTTCAAACAATGAAGAAAAATCATCACAATATGTATTTACATTGGTTTATTTAGATTTAGAATGTATTTATATTTTGCATTTTGTTTTAAAATAAAACTAATATTTGTGTGCACTATTTTTTTACCTTTTTCTGTTTTATCCTAAATTACAAAAAAAATATCTGAACCAAAAAATAGAAGTATATAATTACACGAACAAAATAGTTATTTACACTCCAATAAAGGATTGTAACCACTATAGTTGGTTCCATTTCCATTAAAAAATGTTCCTTACCATTATAAGCAATAATTTTTACACTAAAAGAATGGGAAATTAACACTCAGTTCGTGCATACTTTACACTCAACAAATGTTTTCTCAACAATATGGTTGTCATTTTTACACTCAGTGTCCATGACTTTAACCTGCATTGAAGGTTAAAGTTGTTATATATTTTACCACTTTTAAGACCAATGTTATTTACACTCGTCAGTGTGGATAAATAGGAACCACTCTGGGTGTTATTTGAGTGTAAGATTTAACACTCCATTTTTTACTGTGTACAGGCGTGCTAAATCTATTTTATGTAAATATAACAGTAAATATAAAAATAAATTTTAATCGGAGTGAATAATTATTCGAAGGAATATTTTATACAAAATTTTAATCGGAAAATAACACTTCAGTTGTTTGAAATGGAGTAGTGAGTAAAATATAAAATTAAGGTTTAATGAAGATGATAATTAAAAGCAAATCGATTAATGATTCAATTACTTAGGAAACATTTGGTTTAAGAGCTATAATGCGCACCACGGCTTAATATTACTCTGTATATTTAGAAATACTTTTAAGTTATACACCACTTCTTTTTTTGATGTTAAGGCTGAGAACAGCTATTAAGAAATAGTAGGTACTTTGCGTACATCTCACTTACAAATTTAATATGTTCTTGTATGGACAAATTCAGAACGTTCTCGTGTACCTAAAAACGATAGCCACAGTCCAATCAAAGCAACTTTCACCTTCTATGTCATTACCAGCAATTTGTGGTAATTCGTTTTGAGTCATAGCATTATTAATTATACTGGGTAATATAAAAGCAATGTTAGGTGCTGAAATCTCCTCCGTTTTCTATTTAACAAATTAGAAATATACTTGTTTTTAATGTGCCATGACGAGGCAGTTTTCTAGAGATTCAATTTTAAATAATTAATGGTAGACTAAGAACACGTCATTCTGCTAATGAAGTGCATTAAACGCAGGTGGAAACTGAAAATTAGGTCGCGCTATACAGTTTTGAGTGCAACTTTTTAAAATTCAATATTCGAAATGAATAATTACAAGCAGTGAAGCTATATAATGACATTTTGTTAACGAACAATATTGAGGGATTCTATTCTTGACTGTTCTGCGCCATCGGCTATTTTATTCGTGGCCGATCATAGAACGTGTTTTTGTTTAAGTAAACCAATTATTTGACTGACTGTTGAAGTGCACAGCGTGGTTATTAACACGAAGGTGGATGTATAGTTTAATATCCCTATAACATCAACTCTTGATCTGTTCGCGTGCCATTTGAGCCCTAAAGTTAATAATAATCGCATACTACATTTTGCATCAGTAATGTAGGGGTTAAAAGTTAGCACAGTATTGTTAGTAAGATGCTTTTAAAATGGTATAAGTAGTAAAAGGATAAATTAATCAGCTACTGTCGAAAAGGGTGTCACTTTAAGGATATACGTCATCTTATCGTATGTCATCTTAAATTTTTAATTTTTAATGATGCTTTAAGAAATTATGGAACTTAGAGTGGAACAGTTATTTTCTGTATGTAAATGTTGCATCTTTAGTTATTAATTAAAAGCAAATGATAATAGTTAATGTAGGTGAAACTTAAATAAGTACAGTTATGAATTCTTTGTAGCAAATAGAACGAAAGCAATAAATTAGTAGCTTCTCTGACTCTAATATCTTAACAGTTTTTCTCGCGCTCTCCTGAAGCTGTAGATTATGTTGATTGAGCTCTAAAAAAATTAACCGTATAGTGCACTGTTTGCTTGGAGAAGGAGATCCCAATCCCCCCGTACGTATTGTTAATTTCCATGTAAAGGATAAGCGACTAACGTATTGAAATTATCGTTTCATGTCGTCACTTGCCTAAATCCGACCCTGTGATATATTAAGTTTTGGTTTCAACACGGCATGCATATGAATATTTCCTAGTGAAGCGTATCCGACCGATCCCGCCCACTAAGGAGCAAGCAGTCACACGACCCTAAAGGGTTTGTCAAATGCAACATTCATAACTGGCATTAACTGTGACTGCGAGAAAACTTTAAAATAAATAATCCCACACAAAAAAATTGTTTAACAAATTTAAATAATCATTGAATTGCGCATCCGCACTACATTAGGCATTACTATATACATAAACAAAATATTTAATGGTTAATTTGGTATTTGCTGTACACTCTGCTTGGGATTAAAAGGTAAACAAAATATTTCGCTAATGATTTATACACATAATATTTCTTACTAAAAGTAAAGACTATATTGCAAAAAACTAAAAACAATTAATAAAAAGATATTATCTTATACAGTTAATTGTTAAGATGATTTATTCAATATAATAAATGGAACTAATCTTCGTTTACTAGTTCGAGCTAATCGATACCATGTGGTTTCTCACACAAGAATTGTATGATAAAGCCTAAAGCTAATTATTAATCATTAATCAAACCGAAATATACGAAAAGTTTTGTAAATTTACACATAAGATAAACTAATCTTAAATGTATAAATGTACTGATAAGTTTATTCAACATAGATATATTCTATTAAAATACTAAAATTGCTAAAAACATTGTAATAAACATTTGAAAATTACAAAACTTCAGGTTCATTTTCTACATTGAAGGAAATTCCTACTTCACCCAAGAGAGATATACTTACTGTAGCTCAAGCCTTTCACTTTCAATAAAAGTGGTTCGAAGGCAAATTCATGCAAAATTAACTTCATAAACGGTCTCTGTGTGAATTAGATCAATCGTTTTTATATACACGTCGCACAATAAGCTAAATTATGATTCTAGCGTGACATTTTTATGTTGTTTAAATGAAATGTATACTATATACAGCTTACAACACCGGAAAATAGTAAAGAAATCTTTATGTTAAATTAAGCAGTGTGATACAGGATGCCCGCCATTTTGTTATTACTTTCAATATCATTATGGAATATAGAAATTAGGTAGATGTCTTTTGCATTTGTCTGCTTAACCGGGAGGTTTCGCAAGACCATTTGTTGACATAAATAAGTTCAGTAGCCATTGTCATCAAGGACAAGCTAATCACAGAATTTCTCTCTTTATTATTATTTTTCTTTCTTCTTTTAGCTGGCTTCTATGACCTGGGAACAACATCCTCAAGGCTGACTAACCTTCTATCAAGAACTACAAACTTTTATCATGTTTTTATTATGGATTTCGCTTCGATACTGCTCTTTTTTAGATCATTTATTATTATTATTTGTAACAATCTTTATCATCAATGTGTGTACTGTAGTCTTGGTGTTCAAATTTCATGGTAAGCTATAGACTCCCATATATATAGTTCTTACCATTACAGACCTAACTGGTATTAAGGTTTACATTAACGAAAAATCTACTTGTTGAATCCAATCCTATCATCATGATCATATGAACTAGTCTCGGTTCCAGAATTCTTAGAATCCTTAAAAACTCTAACCTTTTTATATAAATATTAAATATGGACTAATTAACCAGCGGCGGCTGGTTGTTGTTTGTCTGCCCCGACAGACATCTTTAAGAACGTACTAGTGACTAGGACTTTCGTTTTTACGATACACTGTTCTTATTTTCCGGTTTTTTTCGGTACACGGTAGTTTTAAAAATTCACAAACCATGTATCCAATGTAAAACCCTGTAGTATAGGTTGTTAAGTCGCGGTAAAAACTAGTACGTTTTTAAAGACGACTGCACGGCCACCAGTAATTACTAGTAAACGAAACCCAAAGGAATTTAAAAAATTGTGGATGTAGTCCGTAATAAGTCCATTTGTGTAATTACAGCATACTGTCAAACGTTTTATGGATGGATATGTTTTTATAAAAAACATATCCATATAATTGGTATTGGTATAATTATGTTTAAAATAAAATCATCAGAATCAAAATGAGTGCAGAACTAAATAAAGAATTATTCACATATACTACATTATGTCAGTGAATTCATTCCAATTTAAGTTTTCATACTAGATATACAATCTACAATATACAATTTAGCGTGAACGGCCAGGCAGTTGTTTGAGGTGTCGGGCATGCATTAGTATTCGAGACTAGCCCAGTATGATAGAAACCTGGGCAGTAGTTCTAGGTGTCGGGCATGGGCTAGTGTCCGGGACTAGTCTGGGTGCAGACCACACGGCGTTCACTCATAGAACTGGCTGTTGTCTATCCAATCCCAGGCTTAGCCTGGGCCACGGATGACGCAGTCAGAAAGTAATGTGTGGTCGAGTTACACGCAAGTGTTTCTCCGCGAAGACTCATAAACGTTGCGGAGGAAGCTCTGCTAACATTAGGGACCGATGTGAGTGGATTAGATTTTTACCTGACGGCGAAGTTTGATATCGTGCTAGTCACCTGGCGACTGACCTAGTCGAATGGAGGACAATAGAAGTGAGGTTTATCCCGGCCAGGGGGTTCGCTCGTTCACCCATGGGAAACTGCATGCCACCGGGTAGTGTTTTGGAGATGAAAGTAGGGTGTCAGGCTTTGAGTGTGCAGTTCCAGTAGTCTGATCCTCAGGGATCGCCCTAAGGGGCGTTGATCCGAATATATATAGTTTCTCACGCTCAAGACAACTTCATGATGGGTACATACTGGGACTGTATTTCGGTAGACTCAAAGAAATGAAGCTCTGTTAAAGGCACACAAGGTCTATAACTGGGAGATCAGGGTGGAAAATCCATGTCCCGCCACATCTGAGGTTGGATTCGATCGGGCAACGAAGTCCCACGTTTTGGGAGTAGTCCTAATGCTGGACAAGGGGTTCGTCCGTTGGGGATGGACTCTGACGGGTTCACACGTTTATAGCTCTGGTACTAGCCTGGGGAGCTAGTAGAGACTGGATAGGCAACCTCGCACCCATTACAGGGTACTGGTACAATTTACTTTGCAAGTGCGCGCAGATTGGGCGTATTTCAATCACTTCCTCTTGGAAGGAACGTGGGGATTAGGTCTTACCTCAGGTGTCCCATGTAAATCAATTTTGTAATTCTGTATAAACAATTATATTCTGTACTTAAGTTAATTAAATCTTAATCGATTTCGTAGTTCATCAAAACTAACATGAAACAGATTCACTAATCTTCATGGAAAGTCGAATATTTATCGTGAGATAATGGTACTTCCTAATGGTTAGACAGTTTTCCACTGCAACATTCTTCGATAGGAATATTTATTATTTTTCTAATTTGACGGATGAAACAAATGAATCCATTTGAGCTCAAAGACTGGCTCCACTTTGGTGAACCCTAGAAGTCGCTTGATATGAATCTCTTAAAAGAGATTAACAGCATTCGCTTATGCTTTGGCTATTTCAGTAGTTAGCATTTGGCATCACCTAGGGATCAAAGAGACTTTTCAATGACAAACTGTCTGAACAGAATGCGACAATGCTATTGTTCTTTAAAGAATTTAGAACGGTCATCCTTAAAAATAATTTAGTTAACAGTGAAATATCGTACCTCCTGACTGACGAAGTTATACAACATCGGACGTGTTTTCTACATGTGGATGTGGTCACGTCTCAACGGTCTGTTTTGTGGACGGTAAAATAATAGCGGCAGTAATGTATCTCTTACATGAGAGCGTTTCAACTTTTTGCGGTGTATCTTTAAGGTATACATTTCAGGGTAGAGTTCTAACTACTCTAAGAGGTAAGCTATAATACTAACTCTGGTCAGATAGACTGGATTGAGTTTCCAAAACGGTCCTGTCATCAGCTCAACTTTCAATGTATACATCGGCTATTGAAGTTACGTGATAGATGCAGCTCCCAGTATACAGGCAATAGCCGACTGTACCAGAGTTTATAGATGGCGGTATTGTTAATCGATAGTAACTTTTCACCTGGATTATACCTTCTTCCTGGGTTGGTTAGATCATATTTGTGATGTTCCTGATTCTTCCGGAAGAGGCTCGAAATTTCGAATTTTGTTTTAAAATGAAGTAGTTATCACATATGTAGGTTGACTCTCACGCGGAAATAAGAACATTTCTGTAGTGGGAAACATCGATGGGAGGGGGGTTATTATTATGGCATATCCAGAAATTTCTAAATGCAACTGTGCTTCGAAGAAGAACACCATAACCTCGGATAAGACATACACATAGAAGAACAATTCTGACATCAATAGACACAGTCGAATTTTATTTATTGTTAATTTGACCGTGTATCGTAAGTTAAATCTCTAAGCTGATAGTTATTTAAATACTATTCAAAAAATTATGCTTGTCTAATGGATACGAAAATGCATATGAGTTGTGTGCATTTCTTTGTTTTTTTTAAAGAAAAATTTCAATTTTTAGAGGAAGAATAATTCATTATACGATTCTATTTTGCACGCATACTCTAGATTAAATTTTCAAGCAGCTAGTAAAGCATACTTCGAAGATTTTCTAAAATGCTAGGATTAAACTGGAAGAGAGTTTTTGTAAGGACTTTTACAAATAGTCAACCTTTGAATATTTAAAGTTCTGTTTAATTCATTGCTTGCTTTAGTATGAACAAAATAATTAATAAATAAAAATTTTAATTAAGAAATGTATACAGCACTTACTTTATTAATTTTGAGAAAAATGTTAAGCAGCGTAAATAAAGTCAAACATCAAAGTTCATTAGAACACAGTTTATATAAAGTAAGTAATTTATTTAAGAACTACTGCAACAGTTAAGGGGTAAATTTATAGCTTTTAATCCATCCATCTAGATAGCCTGATGAAAGTAATAATCTTATTGATATAATTTTAATATTAGTAAATACTATTTTTGCCCCAGTTATAATATTTCAACCTGTGCAATATATGCAATTTCTTTTCATGCATCTATCTTAGAGTAATGGTGTCATTGATATTAATTGGCATTAGTAACGTAATCACAACCGATTAACTAACATTAAACTATTTGCAGTACTACTTAGTATGAATCATTATAACATTTATGTATGTATATTAATATTTATAAAATGTTTACTTATGTCTTTACGTTGAGCACTTGTATCAGGAATAAATTCGTCTAAGCGCGTCAGATAATGTATGCAGGATGTAACGGATTACTATGCGTTAATCTTAAGGAGTGATAGAAGACGTCAAAAGGAGCTGTAAGCCGGTTTGGTGTGCCCCTGAATGGTCTCGGTGCTTGTACGGGGCTTGCTTACGAAGTGGCGCTTGTATGCTTTTCGGTTATCTCGGTACTCTCGGGCGCCAGTTATTTTTACGTGGTATGCTCCACGGAACCGGGTAACTGCTAGTGGAGAAAGGATAATCCAGGGAACTGCTGGGGTTGCTGAGGTCGGCCCAGTCTGGATCACTTTACCTATTCCTAAAGCTTTCATAAAACAAGAAGGTGTTAAGACAAATAAATAAAACACACAATTGTTAAACCAAAACAATATTTATTTTCTACTAGAACTCTACCTTCCAATAAGCTCCCTTTCCTAAACCTAAAAGCAAGCATACGGTTATCTACAATAGCCACAACAAGCGGGGTGCAATCCGGCGTGCAATAATAAGCGAGCATGTGAATACGAGGTCGTGGAGCGAGGATGTCGGGTAGCGGGGCGGACTGGAATAGGCGGAGTGGGAGGAGATCCCCAGGCTACGCACAGCGAGATCTCGGAACGGGTGAGGAAAAAAAAAGAGGGAGAGACCCCCAGGCTACGCACAGCGAGGTCTCGGAAAGCGGGGAGGAGAAAGGGAAAAGACCCCCAGGCTACGCACAGCGAGGTCTTGGAGAAGGTAAGGGATGACGGGAGAGACCCCCAGGCTACGCACAGCGAGGTCTCGGAAGGCGGGGAGGAGAAAGGGAAAAGACCCCCAGGCTACGCACAGCGAGGTCTTGGAGAAGGTAAGGATTAGAGGATGAGACCCCCAGGCTACGCACAGCGAGGTCTCGGAAAACAGTAAGGAATAGAGGATGAGACCCCCAGGCTACGCACAGCGAGGTCTCGGAGAGGGTACGGTCAAGCGGGCGGAAGCAGGTATCAGAAGACGGCAAAAGGACTTACTCCTGTATTCCCCGGGTCGGTCTGGATAGCTGGTCTGGCTAGGCTGGTCGGCTCGGTTGGCTGGTCTGGCTGGGCTGGTCGGTTCGGCTGGCTGGTCCTGATGGGAGTCCCGGAAGTGGACTGAATAATACATCGCTCGGTGCCTGTTTATATAGGCGCTCCCGGAGCGTGGGAGAAATGGTAGGAGTAAATCAGAGCGGCGCACGCCAAATATCGGTTAGGGAAGGGACGCGTGCACTCGCTCGAGTCGGTCTCTTATCCGGACGGCATAAGATTGCACGCGAAGATTAACTATTCACTCGTATACCCAACATAATTAATTAAAATATAGTAACTTCGTTACACACCCTCTTTTCTTACCAAAAAAAAAGAAACTTCTTTTTTTCAAAAGATGCAATAGGCATCGGTACAAAATCCTTAAATAAATCAATTAAAATACTCCAACAAAATACATATTAAGATGCATAAGGCATCGCCCTAACTTAAATATACAATAAATTCAAATAAAACGGTGTCTTCCTTCTCGTGGGCTGTGGGTTTGGGACTGCTAACGGCTTCGGCGATGCTGGCGAGGTGGCTTTGGACAACCACACGTCGGGCAAGGGGGAACATCCATACATCGACTCCATTTCCTCTCGAGCATCTATAAAAAAACAGCAGTACCCTAACGTGAGTCTCTGGTACGCGGGCTTAAGATCCTTTATGTGGACGCGGTGTACCCGCTTTCCGGTGCTACTCTTCAAATCATATACTACCGGAGAAATAACTTTGGTAACGGTAAACGGACCAAAGTACTTCGGAGCTAATTTAGCGGCGAAACCCCTGACGGCAGATGATAACGGATTCTCACGTTTCATAACCTTGTCACCTACGTGGCAACGCCATTCACGGCGGCGCAGGTTATAGTAGTGGCTATGGTTTGTAAAGGCCCTGGCTAAATTGACACGGACCAACTCAAAAATCTCTTTAAGTTTCTGCAGTCTTTTGGAACGAGCAGAGACTTGTACGGGGTCGGAGCCTTTGGCTCCTGGTTCGTCGGCGTTTGGTTCCTGACGGTAGATGGCATTTGGAGTCTCTAGTTCCCTGCCAAAGTTCAGGAATGCGGGGCTGTATCCAGTAGAGTCATGTCGTGACGTGTTTATTGCAAAGACCAAAGCTGGAATCTGTGTGTCCCATTTACGGTGGTCCTCTTCGCAATATTGTGCCATCATAGTTTTGACGGTCTTGTTTGTTCTCTCTACAGGATTGGCCTGTGGAGTATATGGCGGGGTTAGACGGTGTGTGATACCCATATCTTTTAGGAGTTCGGTAAAGGATTGACCCGTGAAGTGGGTGCCATTATCGGATATTAGGGTTTTGGGGCACCCAAACCGGGTAACAATTTCTTCGTAGAGTGCTTGACTGGCCCCTTTTGCAGTAGGGCTTCTCAGTGGTCGACACTGTACCCATTTAGTGAAACGGTCCTGCATTACCATCAAATAACGGTTGCCTTTGGCAGACCTTGGAAGAGGTCCCACTAGCTCGACACTAACGGTTTCCCACGGTTCGGTGTTCCGTGATGGCTGCAACCTGCCGAGAGGTTGTTGTTGTGATAGTTTATACCTTTGACATAAAGCACAATTTCGGACATAACGTGCAATGTCTCGGAACATTCCGGGCCAATAGTAGCGAAGCGCTATACGACTAGTAGTTTTCGCTATTCCTAAATGACCCGCTGTGGGCCCATCATGATTCTCCTGCAAGACGGACGGTCGAGCTGACTTTGGTACACATAGTTTCCATGGGTCGGTAAGTTGAGGCTCGGTCATATCGGACATATCCCAGAAGTGTCGGTACAATCTTTCTTCTCGTATGCAGTAGTCGGGGTGAGCTGCAGGGCTCGTGCGGACTTCTTCCTTCTTCTTGGTATACCATGAACACTCGTGCACGTTGTCAATGGCAAATAATGGTTCAGATTCCTCCATGGGATTGTCAACTTGTACGGGGTCTCGGGACAAGGCATCGGCAACTCGGTTAAGTACTCCTTTTCGGTACTTGACTTCAAAATCAAACTGCTGTAGGAACATACCCCATCTTGCAATTCTCCCAGTCGGAGATTTAATGGAGTGCAGCCAACGGAGGGATTGGTGATCGGTGAGAACTGTAAAATGGTATCCCTCTAGATATGGGCGCATCTTCTCGATTGCCCACACAATGGCCAAACATTCCTTTTCGGTCACAGAGTAAGCCTTCTCGGTAGACGTGAGTGAACGACTTGCATAAGCTATCACGTGGTCTCCACCATCGATGTGCTGGGTCAAAGCTGCTCCTAACCCTCTGTCGGACGCATCTGTCTGTAGTACAAAGGGCTTGGTAAAATCCGGACATGCCAGAACTGGAGCTTCGGTTAAGCAGGTCTTTAATCGATTGAAAGCTTCTTCTTGCTCGGTGGTCCACTTCCACGATGAGTTCTTTTTCAGGAGACGGTTAAGTGGTGCGGTTATCTGTGAGAATCCCGGTACGAAACGACGGTACCAAGACGCGATTCCCAAGAATCGTCTGAGGCTACGGACGTTCGAAGGAGTGGGTAGTTCTAGTATGGAAACTACCTTTTCCTGATCGGTTCGGATCCCTTCTGATGTCACAAGATGGCCGAGGTATCTCAGCTGTCTTCGCCCAAATTGGCATTTGTCGGGGTTCAGGCGGAGGTTAGCTACTCGCAGGCGACGGAAAACTTCACGGAGGTTTTCGATATGTTCCTCGAAGGTTTCCCCCAGGACGATGATGTCGTCCAAATATGCAAAGCAATACGGTTCCATTTCGGGTCCTATTATACGGTCCATCAGCCTTTGGAATGTTGCCGGTGCTGAATGCAATCCAAAAGGCATGACTCTAAACTGAAAAAGTCCCCGGGTTGGTATCGTGAAAGCGGTAATCGGTCTGCTTTCGGGCGTAAGAGCCACTTGGAAATAACCCTCTCTTAAATCCAAACTAGAAATATACTTGGCTCTGCGCAGCTTGTCCAATATCGAGTTTATAAACGGTAACGGGTAAGCGTCTTTGCGTGTTACAGCATTTACTTTCTGAAAGTCAATACAGAACCAGTAGTCCCCGGTTTTCTTCTTGACTAATACTACCGGTGAACTCCACGGGCTATCAGACGGCTCGATGATGCCCTCTTTGAGCATTCGGTCTACTTCTTTGTTCATAACCTCCTGCATACGTGGATTTTGTGGTCGGTACCGTTGCTTGATTGGTTCTGGGTTAAGCAAGTGTATTCGGTGTTGTACTATCGGCGTGGTTCCATTTATATCGGTAAACGATGGCAGCTCTCTGTCGAGGAAAGCTTTCATGCAAGCCTTTTCTTTCTTGCTCAAAGTCAACGGGGAACCAGTACTTATATGACCTATGGGGCAACATGCCAGTGGTATAGCATTTGCGGACAACGGTTGCCCTCCTAAATGTACCACTCCAGTTTTCAGGTCGATGTGAAAGTCATGCTGGCTCAGAATATCCATACCTAGGATCATATCGGATGCCAGATTCGGTAAGTAGTGGAGGGTTGCGGCAATAGAAACGGCTCCAAGTCCAAGCCTTAACCTGTAGGCTTTATCAATGGTGACGGACTCCCCATTCGCCATTCGGGCAGATTTGGTTGTGGGCTTGACGGTCGGACAACGGACTTCTTGACATCGGGCCAGTACACGATCCCCTATAAAAGAGATAGCGGCTCCGGTATCCACTAAGACATTGAACGGTGTGGCTAATGCTCTTACGGCAACGTGTGGTCTTTGGTCGTTGGAACAGACAGCTATTCCGGGTTCTGACTGTCGACATGGGCAATCCCGTGACATCACTCCTTGGGTGCCACAACGGGAACAGAATAGGCGGGCCGGTCGTCGACAATTAACTCGTAAGTGTCCCTTTGTCCACATCGCCAACAAATTATCGGGCGTTGGGTTGACTCGGTGGAGGTGCGGTGGTTGACTTGGCTGGCCTGTGGACGGTTGTCTCTTGCGGTCTCTGGAACGGTGATTCTAGCGGTACGGAGCAGTTGACGAGCGGTGGTGGTGACTGGAACGGGGGGACGGCGTTCGGTTGCTTGAAGCTCTTTCTTTAACACCTCGAAGTCACGGACTGCTTTCGAGAAAGAGGCGACATCCCAATAGTCTCCACGGCGGATTTGCTGATGGAAATCAGGCAACAGGTTGCGGTACAGCCATCGTAACTCTTGGTCTGGGCTTATCTTCCCATGACGGCGGACCAGTGTCTGCAGGTCAGTAATGTAGGCTGTAGCGGTTTCGTTGGGCCTTTGCAGACGGCGACTGATTTCTGCTTCTAAGTCGACTTCATAATTAACGGGAAAGTAGAAAGCCTTAAAGTCGACAACGAATTGGTCCCATGTTAGCCAACTATAGTGGTTGTTCCTAAACCAGTGTGCGGCTTCACCCTGCAGTAATTCTGGCATATGGGGTAGTAGACCATCCATGTTTATGCCTCGTGATGTGCATATTTCCTCTAACCTTTCGAGGAAAGTCGCCGGTACTCCCTTGCCATTAAAGTGGACTTGCCACTTGTACACCTTTACGGTTGGGCTTATAACGGGTGGATTTGGTGCTGGCACATAATTCACTGCTGGGCTGTATACGGTGTTAGGAAACATCGATTGACCGGCTCCAGCGCCTAACGGACTCAATATCGACGTGGTGGTCGTTGTGCAGGTCACTGTCGTTACCGTTGGTACAGTTGATACAGGCGGTGACGGTAATCCTCTGCCTTCTCGAACGAACTTGATCAGTCGTCTTCTCTTCTCATCAACGGTGCCTCCCAAGTCTAGACCATACCTAAATAGGTCCATATCTAGGTCTGTCTTCTTTAGTTGGTATATCCAACTTACTGGTACATCGGTGGTACTGGGTATTGTACCTGTTGTGGTGATGGGTAGATCGGAGATGGTTGTCGGTATGTTGCAGGCCAGTTCGGATTTTGCGTCCATCTTGGTTTTCTTCTAACGGGCAACGGTTTTCCAGTGTTCGGTGATGTTCGGGAAACTTCGGGTCGTTTCGGGATAGTGTCCACTCGACTCTCTTTCAGTTCCTCTATCTAATGGCGGTGTTTTCTGGTCTTCGGATACCTTCGGTAATCCTCGGATCCTTTCGGGAAGCGGCTCAAACGATTGCCCTTTGGTTCCTCTATACGGTGACGGTATTCTCGGGCGTTCGGGTATCTTCGGCAATCTTCGGATCCTCTCGGGAAGCGGTCGAATCGTCTCTTCTTTGGGTCCTCTACCCAATGGCGGTGTCCGGGTGGCTCCAAAATGAGGTCGGCGTTGGCAACTCCAAAGCAAAGGTCCCTGCTCGGGCACCAAGTTTGTAAGCCGGTTTGGTGTGCCCCTGAATGGTCTCGGTGCTTGTACGGGGCTTGCTTACGAAGTGGCGCTTGTATGCTTTTCGGTTATCTCGGTACTCTCGGGCGCCAGTTATTTTTACGTGGTATGCTCCACGGAACCGGGTAACTGCTAGTGGAGGAAGGATAATCCAGGGAACTGCTGGGGTTGCTGAGGTCGGCCCAGTCTGGATCACTTTACCTATTCCTAGAGCTTTCATAAAACAAGAAGGTGTTAAGACAAATAAATAAAACACACAATTGTTAAACCAAAACAATATTTATTTTCTACTAGAACTGTACCTTCCAATAAGCTCTCTTTCCTAAACCTAAAAGCAAGCATACACTTATCTACGGTTATCTACAATAGCCACAGCAAGCGGGGTGCAATCCGGCGTGCAATAATAAGCGAGCATGTGAATACGGGGTCGTGGAGCCAGGATGTCGGGTAGCGGGGCGGACTGGAATAGGCGGAGTGGGAGGAGATCCCCAGGCTACCCACATAGAGATCTCGGAACGGGTGAGGAAAACAAAAGAGGGAGAGACCCCCAGGCTACGCACAGCGAGGTCTCGGAAAGCGGGGAGGAGAAAGGGAAAAGACCCCCAGGCTACGCACAGCGAGGTCTTGGAGAAGGTAAGGATTAGAGGATGAGACCCCCAGGCTACGCACAGCGAGGTCTCGGAGAAGGTACGGTCAAGCGGGCGGAAGCAGGTATCAGAAGACGGCAAAAGGACTTACTCCTGTATTCCCCGGGTCGGTCTGGATAGCTGGTCTGGCTAGGCTGGTCGGCTCGGTTGGCTGGTCTGGCTGGGCTGGTCGGTTCGGCTGGCTGGTCCTGATGGGAGTCCCGGAAGTGGACTGAATAATACATCGCTCGGTGCCTGTTTATATAGGCGCTCCCGGAGCGTGGGAGAAATGGTAGGAGTAAATCAGAGTGGCGCACGCCAAATATCGGTTAGGGAAGGGACGCGTGCACTCGCTCGAGTCGGTCTCTTATCCGGACGGCATAAGATTGCACGCGAAGATTAACTATTCACTCGTATACCCAACATAATTAATTAAAATATAGTAACTTCGTTACAGAGCATAAAAGTCTGATATATTTTCGTTCTAGAATGTACCACTTTTTCAGAAAAAAAAAATAACAAAGTTGAAAACTTTAACACCATTTTGCCGTGTTAATAATTATCGTAGATTAATTACTGCTAATTACATCTAGCACAACAGATAACATTTTTTCGTATGATCAATCGTTTACGCGTCTTTTTACATTTAAAATTTCACTTTACTCAATTAAGAAACTTGGCAACGCTGCAACGTAATAATAATGCAGCGACAGCAGCTCGTTCGTATGTTTTTATTATCCTTGCATTTAGAAACGAATTATGTTTTCAACCTTTTAGAGAAGAAGACAATTGCTAGAAGAGTGGAATTCATAAGAAAAATAACAATAAACTTATAAAAGGGATAGTCCTCACATGGCTACCCTATGCAGTTTTTATATTTTTTAATTCTATACAGGGTGTTTTGTAAAAGATGCCTTTCCCGTTAAAGGACAATAGAGAAACATGTGTAGAGTAACATCTTACTAACAATTTCCTGAAATGCCCCTTTGAAATGACAACCCCCCCTTATAAAATAATAGGCACGCCATTGCAACATAGTAGATAAAATGTATGAAAAGAAAATTGTGTCTACTAGTACATACTTTTAAAGGTCGTGGACAAAAGAACCATAAACTAACCCAAGCAGGTAGCGGGATAAATATAAATTCTCCGAAAAGTAATCAACACCAAATAGCAGTACGTGCTTTTAAAACGTTTTTAACTAAATAATAACACTCATTTTGAACATCTGTAATAACTGTTACTGACTCAGATCTTTGAGATTTGTAACTGCAGTATGCAGTTTGTCGTCAACTTTCTTTGTGTTAGGTGGTGGTAAACTTGAGTTTCGATTAATACACGTTTTAAATTAATAACTTGCATTAGGTAGTGTTAAGTTTTTGTTTTAGTGATAAGTAGTTTATTTAAGTGTATTTAGTTACTGTTTAAATTATGGCAGAACCCTATACACCTGCTGAATGGACGGAACTTATTATTTTATACGGCGAATGTCATCGCAATGGTGCTGCCACCGCCAGAGAGTATGCCCTTCGGTTTCCTAACCGCCGTCATCCAAATGCATGTACGATCGTACAAGCTATACAGAGAATGTTCGATACAGGATCGGTTATGCCAAGAGCTGGTGGGAGAGGATGCAATCCACACCACGGAGATGTCGCGGAGGAAGAAAACATTCTAGAGTTAGTTGAAGAGGCTCCCACTCTTAGCGTGCGTACCTTGGCAGCACAAACTGGTGTACCTTCTACTCGCGTTTGGCGTATTTAAAAAAAATCCCTACACCCATATCATTTTCAAAAAGTACACTCATTAGAACCTGCAGATCATATCCCGCGAGTGCAATTTTGCCAATGGCTATTGGAACGCAATCAGGAAAATCCTCAATTTGCACAAAATGTACTGTGGACAGACGAATGCTGTTTTACTCGCGCGGGAATTTTCAATTCACACAATAGCCACATTTGGGCTGACGAAAATCCTCTTGCTGTCCGAAGACATTATTTCCAGAGGCGTTTCTCGGTAAATGTGTGGGCGGGTATTTATCAGAACCGTTTAATAGGACCTTTTATTTTGCCCCAACGCTTAACCGGTGATTGGTACCTACACTTTCTGGACAATGAAGTGTTCGACGGACTTCCACTAGCTGAATTTCCCAGGCTTTTACGGGAGTTTTTGAATAACGAATACCCTAACCGGTGGATAGGACGTGGAGGACACACCGCCTGACCTGCGAGATCATCGAACTTGACTCCCCTCGATTTTTGTATTTGGGGATATTGTAAAACATTAGTGTACAGGACAGAAGTGGATACCGAGGAAGAGCTACGCGCACGCATTGAAATTGCCGCAGAACAAATTCGTGCAAATGCCGACATGTTTGTTAACATAAACGAATCTATCATACGTCGTGCGCGAGTGTGTGTGCAGACTAACGGCAACCTATTTGAACACATGTTATAAAGATTGTTTGCATCTAAACGGTAAGTTTTACCCTTTTTGTTAAAATCACAGTTGTAAAATAAAAAGCAGGCAATGGAATTTACATCACAATTAGGTCAATGAACGTATGTTAGATTTTATTTACTGATCTTAATAAATGATCAAGTCATCAAGGTAGTGAGTCACCCGGTAACTGCTGCTGAAATTCAATTCTGTTGTTTCTGTAAATTGATACGTACGTAGCGGAGGTCAGTTTTTAATTTAATAGTGCAGATGTGAGATCATTGTTTGCTTTATCAGTAATTCCTAGTTAAAATCTTACAAACAATCCATAGTCTACTCGTGTCTTGCAAAAAATACGGAAAAATCCGAAATTTTTTTTAATTTTTAATTTTTATTTTATGAGTTTTGGGGTCTCTATATGGTCACCTTTCACCCTCTTAAAGCATTGCATGTTTTTTCCGGAACACCCTGTATCTACTTAAAAATGATTAGAAATACAATGTAATTCTCACTAAGATTACTGGAAGCCGACGATCATCCTTTTGTAATAAAAAACAATAAAATTAATTTCCCTTATACAGCAAAACAAGGGCTGCATCACTCTATAAGTGTGCGACAAAATAAACAAAGCTGATAAGTATATTTAGACTAAACGATGATTTGAATTCGGAAACGAAGTCAAGGGCTTCAGCTGTGAAATGCAATTCTTTTTAAGCAAGGTTGGCCAATATGTGTGTGCTAATAGAAACCAGAATTCCAGAAATTGCATTTACACCATTTTGAAAGTTGAGACTAAAGTACACAAAAAATGGTAATTTCCAATAAATAAAAAGAAAGGGCAATTATGTAAAATATCTATCTTAGTTCTTCTTTATTTGAAGGATATGTTAAATAAATATCTAATATTTCGATGTATGTATCACGTCCAATCTTTCTGTTTTATGTAAGACTATTTTAACTATAATTATTTCACGTGTAATTTTAAAACAGAAACAAGGACGTAAAATTAGAATATTCATGTTTTATAAAAATAAGGACTTACATGAGTTCTTTGTTCCCATTGTAAGAAGAGGATAAATACTTAATTCAATAAAAAAGTGCCGCACTCGTTTGAACTTTAAAACTAAGGGATAGCATTACACCAATTTGGTGATGTAGATAAATTAATAAATCCTATTAAAAGGGTTAATTATTAGGATGCAAACCGTTTTTTAGGGATAACCTACGGCCTTTATAACAAGATAAATTCGATAATCCAGCAGGCTAAGAAGAACACCGACACAAGTAGTCATACTAAAGAGGTTGAGTTTGTAGGTATAGGTTTCAAATTAAAATGTATTTTAATTAAACCAAGGGACTAAAGCAGTCTGATAGAAACAAATTCTAGATTTTAATTTAATTAGATTTTGTCACGATCTACATTAATTTATTACTATACAATGCAGAAACTTGAAAATCAAGAAAGCAATTTACTAGATGTTTAGTTAAATTCCAATCTTTAAGGGATAAAATCTCGTCTAGTCAATAAATTATTTATTGAAACCTATTTCATTGTTCATTTATTTCATGTTTCAGAGATAAACCTGAATACCCTGCCAAAAAATAATAATTGTAGAGTAGCAAATTACGGTCTTTTTTACTCCTAACAGGGTAGATACCCGAGGTACACATTTTGCATATAAGTAGTTCAAATAAAAATAGAATTTCTTTTTTTCTTAGCTGTTAAACCCATTTAAAACGGGTGGAAACCACCCAGAAAGTTCGATTGTTCTTTGGGCTTTGATATCTCGAAAACCATAAAAGATGTATGAAAAAAGTTGCAAATTATTACAAATATCCTTTATTACGTAAAATACGAAAATATTTCTTAATTTTAAGAAATTTTAAAATTTGACCCCCAGTACCCTATTTTCCCCTTAACTCCAAATTTTTCGTAAGGGGGTGCATTAATTACATTTATGTTTCACACATCGATAAACTATGCCAAAATACAAAAAATGCTTTTATATTTCTTATCTAAGTATTTTTAAGAGCTTTTAAATCGATAGCAATCTGATCGGACTTATGTATAATTTATTGTATATTAACAAAAAAAAAGTATTTAGCTTCAATTTACGGCTTTCAGTAATAAGAAGATACCATTTCACAATATTTAATTCTTTTAATAAAAACAAGCCATAAAAAGATTTAAAAAATCTTGTTATAATTCTTATTATGCAGGGTGTAACTAACATAACTAGAAACGTCGTAATGGGGGTTAGATATAATGATTTAGAACATAATTTTCTTATGAACATGTAGTTGCTTCCTGCTAGTTTCTGTGAAAATGGCATTTCAAATTTTATGTGCACCCCTGTTGTACATTTTTAATGTTGGCATTTTAAATTAAAATAATTAAATGAAGAATTTGGGTCACAGAAGTCACGAGGGCAAAAATGCAAAATGCATTCCGGATCATGCAGAATTCACGTGATATCCACGTTGTAATTTAACTGATAAGAGAAGCACCAGGTGAGCTTGAAGTATTCAGTAGCGCCCCTTTTTAATTGTAATTAGAAAGAGAAGTAGAATCAGTAATAAGAATAAACATATGTTCCCGGTGCCGGAAGATTTGGTTAAGGTTTTTTGCAGTTCTCCTTAGCTGTGACGCAAATGTAGGATTTGCGCTGTTCAATCTGTAAGTCGTCTGCAGCCGCACTTAGGGCCTACGTAATAATAATAATCACCCCCTCCCTCCCGCACAGGCTTATAGCTTCTGGGGCCTCTATCCATAGTCATATCGCACGTCGCTGCCATTTTTATCAGCTTAAATATAGTGTTGTAAATGAAAGAACGTTCTGAAAATGCAGATAAAAACGTTCGCGCATGATAAAACCGTATCAAAAGAATGTGCTTATCATTGACAATGTGCTGTGTTTCGCACTTCGCAGACCGGACACATCGCCGACCGCGTACATCGTGAGGCTTAACTGCCTGCGAAAGGAAATCAATCCCTTCTACAGCGAACTATTAACCTATTACCTTTTGAAATATACAATAGGCCGTAGAAATTGTACTATAGGTATTTGATTTAATGTCTTTGTACGAACTTTAAGGAGTTCCGTCCCGCGTTTTAGACATGCCGGAGCATGAATTGAGATACGCTCAACTATCGCGCATTGCCTACACGTCACAATGCTACCAGTAACTCACTAGTGGGAGCGAAATACTATCCATACTCTACTAGCTCTCCAGGCTAGTACCGGAGCGATAAACGTGCTCACCCATCGGCTCCATCTCCGAGGAGGTTGTCAGGGACATATCACACGACCAAGGAAATTTCACCTCGTCCAGCTTCGGAGTATTGCCCTAACATGCTAGCCCAAGCTGTTAGTAGCCACTGCCCGATCGAATCCAACCTCAACTGTGGCAGGACTTGGTTTTTAATGGTTTTGCCACCCCGATCTACCAATATATAGGCTTGGTGAGCCTTCGACAGATCTTCGTTCGTAAGTCTACACGATATAGACTCCCAGTGTGTACCTCAGTGAGGTGAAGTTGTCTTGAGTGTGAGATGCTATGTATTCGCTTCAACTCCCCTTAAGAGTAAAGGCTTTTAGAGCTTCTCCCAATCACTGTACCCAGCTGCAGTCTGGATCATAGGATAATCAGGATAGCTCCTAAGCACAGTTAGCAGGCGGCATGCAGTTTCTCATAGGCATGAATTTACCCCTTCACACCGGGATTAACCTCGTTTCCTTTCTCCTTAAGATTCAGTCAAACAGCGGGTTCCTTACGATGACCATAAGTGACCTTGTCCAAGGCGAAACTCCAATCCGCCCACACCGGTATCATATTACCAGGGCTCGCCCTGATCGGCATGAGTAACCGTCGAGAATTCTTGCGAATTTCTCTACCACACACTTGACCTGACTGATTGGGTAGAAGACAGCCAGTTTTATCTAACCGCGGACACTAAGCTAACCGGAGCACTACGGCGACTAGCAGTTTTGGACACTTTGCTGAAGTGGACACTACGCCGACGCAACTTGACACTTTGCCGACCTTCAATATCTATTTACGTGTCAAGTATTGTAAATTAATCTTTACGGGCAAACTATAAAGTTTGTGGGATGGGTGACGAAGAAGCGAACCTCCATAATCCCGTGAGCCCAGTAAATATTGATTGCAAAGCGTGCTGCGTTCAAACTTTTATTTCCACTTTCACTAGCGTTTATTTATTAATTTATTGTATATATTTTGTAAAAAACATTTTGTAGTCAAAGGCGGTAGGACAATTTGTAGGTATATGTTGTCATGGTGTTGTGTGTAAGCAACAAAGTAGTTTCCATTAGCTTTTTGTTGATGAGTATTGTAAAATTATACAGATTTCTTTTCGGAGCCCAAAAAGTTTTACAGGGCTGTAGTTGTAACTACTCATTTACTTAGTTACTCTAAATGCCTATAAAGTGTCATTTAATATTCAAAAAATATCTAGTTACTTTGTATGTTTGCTAAAATATCTAATTCATATGAAAAACTTGTCGTTTTGCTGATAGTCGTCTCCCGGTAGCTCAGTTGGCAGAGATACCGCCTAGATAGCGGAGGGTCCTGGGTTCGATTCCCAACTGAGGACATTTTCACATTTTCTATATGAATTTCCATTCAAAATATAATTTAATGTAAATCTTTAATTAAACATAATAAAAATTAACCTTCATCTAAAATTCATATTTAGGTTGGTTTAATTTTTGAGCTTAAGAAGGATTATTTGGCGAAAAGCCTGGTTAGTGTTTAAACATCCTTAAAAATAAGGTTAAGGTGTTAAACCAGAATATAAATATCACTGGTTTTAATTAGTATCAAAGCAGAAGAAGCAGAAGTTGAATAAGAAGAAAATTACATAAATTTTCAAAACTTACTAATGGTTGTGGGGTGTTGAACGCGTAACGTCAAGACAAGACAACAGTTGGTCCATCGACACGCCGTGCATACAATTTAAACTGAAAAGGAAGAATAGAAGATTATCGCTGATAATACAAATTGACGTATGAAGGTAAATTAAACTTTTCGACAAAGTTACCTACAAGTTTCGTCAACTCCCAGACATCAAGTTGCAAAATATGGCAACCACAGTGGAGGGGTCCAACTACACCACTCACCGCAGATACCTGAAAGAAAAGAAGGAATAAACGCACATCTAAATTCATCATGTTTGTGTTATGAAAAAAAATTCGAATAAATAAAGAAAGAAAAAGATTTAGTGCTTTTGTTCTATATAAAATTCTTAACAGTGTTGCTACAAACAAAGAAGGTTTATTATAAAAGTGGATACTTAGCTTAGAACTCAGATAGCTGTAAAAACATTTGACAAATATTTCTGAACTGTCACTATAAACTTTCATGTAATAAAAATCTTATTAAAACAAAACTAGTGGCAATCTCATCGCGTAAAATTGTTATTAAATCAATAAATTAATTGTTAATCAAAGAACCCAGTTAATGACTCATTCACTCAAACTAGAAGTCTCAAAGATAGACAAAATAAAACCGCATTTAGATTTATAAGACTGAGATCATGCTTAAAAGAAAATAAAATCTTAAATAGCATAACCGTAGATAATAGGAAATGAATAGCACGTTCTTATTATATTCTCAAAGATCATTACAGTATGTATCCTTCAAACGTAAGTGTTTGTCCAGCGTTGGCTCCGAAATTTAACATTTACTCCGTAAACACAAAAAGGGAAGTATTGCCCTGAAAAATGTGTTGTTGTAAAAATTTAAAGGCATTAGATTTCGAAACAAAAAGCAACAAAGTGTAAATATGCTTTTTGTAGCAGATAGTCAAAATATAAATTTAAGAGAGAAAATCTATAAATACTAACCTGTTAGCTAAGGTTTCGTATCTAATAATATCTGGTTCATAAAAAAAATCCAAAATATTAGAAGGGTATTTTTCCTCGTCCCATTTATTTTATTTTACTTCATTATAGCCCTTTTTATAATAAACACTAACACTTTTTCTATTATCTTGGTGTATAAAAGCTAAAAGCACACAAACAGGCATATTGGAATTTTTTCTCGCAGAATTCCAAAACGTCTGTCAGGGATACGAAATCCGGCATATTAGTAGCAGCCCAGTAGGGTTATATTTTTGCCTAGCGACAAATACCTTTTTCTGATATCTATACTGGAGCGAAAATTAATGTAAATATATGAAAGTTACGCTTTCATTCGTCGTTCTCTTGTCGCTCGCTCCTGAAGCACATTTCATGTGAGTTCGAGAATAGGGTTTTCTCAACCTATACGTTTAGATTTATACGGTTCCGAACGCAAGAGCTTATGAACGTATGTATGAATTCGAGAATAAGGGGTTCCGCACTCGAGAACTTCTGATCTCTTCTAGTTCCCATATTAAGGTACTGAGATCAATTTTCACGCGTAAAGTACTTTCTAAGGGGAGTCCCTAGAGCACTCTTCATTTTTTCATTCCCCTGATAATTTTTTTTAAGGGCGTTGGATATTTATTAGTTTTTACAGTTATTAAGTAGAGGAATTTCTATAAATAATAAAATAAAGTGGGTTAACGCATCAGTATAAAACGTTTTGTACGATATGTCTTGATTATGCTGTCAAACACTGTTATGATAAAAAATACACATCTGTCCGCTGTTTATAAACACATTCATGCTTAAAATATATCATGCTTTACTATTTTTTCCAATATCAAGTACCTGTTGACAGGCAAATAAATTCAGATTTTTTTAATTATTGCAGTAAAAAATCGTATTCTATTTTATATTGACGTGATTTTGTAATTGTTGACTTGGTATGTACACCTAAAAGCACGATATTGTGATATTTTAAGCAACAGATAAAATAAACACAAATTATGTATGCTCTACAGTATTTAACTATCATTCAACACCTTTGTACACACTCTCTTGACTACAAATCATTTACGGAAATGAAAAAGTTGGTATAAACAAAGCGGCAAAGTTGGATCTTGTGCTAAACACATACATATAAATATATACTTTTCTGCAATAGTCTTTTGTAATTTAGTCTTGATGTATTTGTAATGTTGGCGTCAATGTCTACTGGTAGTCCTGACTCCGGCAAGCTTCTAATACCTTTATTGCAATGTAATTTGCTTTTTATCCTCATTAGAAGATCTTGCGTCTATAAAATGAGTATGATTAAGAAAACTTTTTAAATTACGATATAATTTATAACTTTTCATGCGACGTATTACCAACTAATTTACATCTTAACATAAACAATTAATTACTATCTATTAGATCGGATATAATACTTTGGAAATCGTTCACATCTATCACAATAAGTTCAATAATTTTTAAACTTACATTAATCTTTTGGTATAACTACATTGATTCCTTGTTCGAGACGTTTGAACATAGCTTTGTTATTGGCAACATTATACTTTATTTGTGCCCATATAAATTCAATGGGGAGGCCATAATCTGAACTAAATATGTTCAAATAAAAGTAAAGTATAAAGTATCAAAGTCAATAAAACTATTTACGTAAAACTTCAACGTTTAGGCGTAGGGTTAAGTGAAAATTTGACCAGTAGCGTACTAGATTCGGTGACATCACTTAATTAGAATCCCATTAGGTTTTTTTACATCTACTTTTCCTTTAGACAATTAGTTTTCTATTTTCCAATAGGTATGATTTGAGAGCAGCAAAAGACAGGCAAACTCAATCATAAAATGAGAATCAAAATAATCTCTGAGTAAAGGACACAGATTGAATGTCAAAGCTCCTAGTGAAGGTGCCCTTAGCTCACAATAAAAGAAAATTATTATTCAAATGGTCAATTAATGATTAATGATTAATTAATTAATGATTAACTAAAAATAATTACCGAAGCCGTGTTACATCCACGTGAGAATCGATATCGCGCGCATGCCTCTAGAGTAAGTGGAATCGAGTTTGGTATTACATTGTGACTGTGGAGCGTTTGTTAGCTGCTCAGAATCAGTACTCGGTGAATTAAACAAATCTATTTTGAAAAGGTTGAAGCCTGCAACTAACTATGAACCATAGTTGTTGTAATATGGGTTGCCGAACTGCGCAGCGATAGCAAAGTGGATGTCTAGAGACTGTCTTATGTGCTTATCGTGGTTTATCACTTTCACCATAAAAAGAATATGAACAAACAGTCTAACATATTTAAGGTAAAATTGCAATGTTGATATTCATGAACGACAATTTCGTTAGTTAAGGCCCTACATCACTGATGTGTGCTAATAACACTATAAATAAACTGGTACAAACCGTTTAAATATCAAATAAAGTGAAGTACTCCCGCGAGGATATTGACTAGTAGAGACACTCGTGATACACTAATAACATGAGGACTTATACTCATGCTCAAATCAGCAGTCGACTATAGTTCGAACGGTAACTTCTATATCAATCTGAGTCTGAGAAGATTTTGACGAAAACCTAATCTATTATCCCCTTTGAGTGTATCAACAATATTTATGATTAATACTATATACAGTACCAGCTATCATAAGTCTTAGATCAACAGTCCAAAATAGAAAACACATAAAATTGTCGCTTTTGACGACAAAAAGTATAATCTTACATAAGCTATTTGAAATTGAGGATGATTTCTTTTCCCCATTTTGGAACCTACAAAAATTGTTTGGTTAAAGTATGGGATTTTGCTTTACTATTAAAAAATCAGCGATAGGCAATTTTTCTGTTTCTTTTGTCTGCAATAGATATTTTCAAAATACCTCTCTAGAGACGATCTTCTATAGAATTGTAGCACGTAAACAGTCAGAAAAGTAAATGTTGACAGTTGTACCACCGCTTTATAAAAAAATAGGAGAAACACGTCATTGTTTTATGTTTGAGTAAATTTAAACATATATGAGATTAATAATTATCACCATTTTGTACAAATAGGCAATCTATCATGACCGAGAGGAAGTTCTATAACTTTTAGGAAATGGTTGACAATTTAGAAATATCAAAAGAAAGTTAACCAAATCAACGTTTCCTTGGGCCTGCTGACATGCAGTATGTATAAGAGAAGCAACAAGAGATAAGATTAGAAGATCGGCCCTATAATTCTCATAGGATAATAAAAAAGATCTAGTCACAGCGAATAGTGGCAAAGAAATTCAAAATTTGCAAGGCCATAAGATACAATTCAAACACAGGACCATAAGAAACTATAGACAATACTTTGGCCTCATAACTAACGAAATACCGAAAGGCCACTTTTTCTGTGTTAAAAAAGCCGCCACCAGATTCATCAAAATTTCGCTTCTTTATCTCAAATTAAATCGCCCCCTGAAATTCATCGTTTCATTATTGTTCTGAGAAAAAACAACACAGACATAAATTAGTAGTATTACGGAGACACGGAAAAAAGAACAAAACCTCTTCAATAAAGAAAAACGGACCTCTTCGTGCATCTTCCACCATGTATAAGAAAAAAAATAGACAACTATATCGTTATCGTGTATTAAAAAGGAACTCAACTCCCTGTTCAAATATAGTTCAATACATAATTGGACCATTCCAACAAGACTGGACTAGTCTTGACAAGACTAATTATTCGAAAAAGAAAGTTTCGTCTCTCTTTTTACGTCATAAATACCCCACAAACTGTCTGCATTGGAATCCATGAATTCATTTCTCTGCGAATATTTAGAACGCAAAAATGGCTACTGAAAGAATCCAGCACCAAAAAACGATCAAATCCGAATGAAAGGAACTTCCGTTATCTATGCTTCAGAAAGCTATAGAATCCTTTCTATGAAGAAATTATTTTTTTATCTTCTTTGACTTACCGTTAAGCAGCATTTTTTAAAACTGAATAGCAAATTTATTCCAATATTGTTACAATAATGAGTGCTGAATTGTTATAATTTAAAAACTGTGTTATTAAACGTTCCTGCTGTATACATGAGATGGCACCACTATCAGTTAATTTTTAGTAGGCTATCTCTAAAAAAATTTAATTGAACTTTTTACGTTTTAATTTTTTCTAAACTGAATGAAAATTATTTTAATTCATTTTATAAAATTAAACAAACAATCTAGTATTTGCTTAATAGTTTCTATTATAAATATTTACTAACTGGTTACGAAAGGTTGCCTACGCTGTAGAAAGTTTAGCTCACTAGATGGACGGTTGGAGTTAAAATAATTGATATTAGAAACTTTAGAATCTATTGTTTCCAGGTTATGGGTTGTAGCAATTATTATTATTATTATTGTAATTTAAATTTGTTTACGTACTTTTGAGTTAACCCGAACAAACAAAATCTGCTACAGAAAAGATAATGGTACAAGCATAATTGTCAATATTGACATTCTAATTGAAGGGTAAGGCAAGATAGTGCAGTAAGTAATTAATGAAAATTTTTTTCCTATTGTTTCTAGGTTTAAATTTGTTGTATCTTGCTGCATAAGATAACAATTATAAAGATAATATTACAATTACAAGATAATAATTAAGATACTCTAATTATAGTAGCTATAACTAATAAATTTTAGTTTAATTAATAAAATTATTTAATGATCAAATACATCAGTGGCGTGCGGTGAGAATTTAGGCTAGGGAAGCAACCACGATTTTAATTATAATACACTTAGGTACAGGCGCGGATTAACGGGGAGGGAATAATTCCCCCCTCCCCAATTTAAAAATAAGTACACATAGAATAGAAACAAATAATGCTTGTTTAATTATTATTTATTAAAACAATTATTTTTCCAAAAATTTTCCACTCAAAATACTTCTCTGGATCCGCCCATGCTAGGTACAATAAAAAAACAGTGTTACAATTATTAAGCTTAAAAGTTTTTCAAAGAAGAACTTTTACACTTTATACTTTTTATTATTTTTTATTTTAAAAAAACTACTACTATGTATTTATACTGCAACTCGATTTTCCGGTCTTTCTTAGCAAAATACCAGTGCAGGTTTTAATCTTTGTTGTTAAATTTGAAAGTTCTGGTTTTGATCTGCCTTTCTTAATAATTTGTAATTTCTCCCCAAAACTGTATGCGGAAAATTCTTTATTAATAATTTACAAACTGAACAAAAAAAATCGACCCGATTTGGATGTATCTCGAATCTTTCACCGAAGCAGCTGAATTTGCAGTCGTGACGATAATGCAATTTTAAATTTGCATACAGGCAAACTAAATAGAATTATTTGTCTTTAAAAAAATCCAACTTATATAAATTGAAATAATAAAATGCGACAAAATGCAGTCTCATTCGTAGATTTACATTACTTAAGTAACATTAAATTTAACAAACACTAAATCGAACAAAGAGCCAAGTTATAATAAATAAACATTTGGGCATGAAGCACACTAACAATAACGGCCAAACAATGCTAAGAGCATTGTCTACTATATGACCACGCCTGCTGAATCACGCCAAGGTTAAGAGAAGAGCAGTTGTAAGCAGTGCTTATATGCAGTGTATGTAACACATTTGAATCGGTATTACCTTTCCGTGCAAGTTTAATGAGCCTAATTTAAAATAGTACTCTAAATAGTTATACTTTTTGCTGTACGGAATTGATATTAATATTAATTGATATTAAATATTACAAATTTAAATAAACGATAACCATAATTTTATAAAAATATTTTTGTTAGCATTGGATTTTATTTTTAATAAATTCTCAACGGAAGCGTTGCTTCCATTGCTTCCATGGACCGCACGCCACTGAAATACATACCTTATTGGTATTAGAGTAATGAATACCTAATTAGGTTAGTAAATTTGCGTTTTAGTTTACGCATTAAAATGATCATTCGATTTGATTATATAATTTGAAATAATAAGATTGTATACAGTGTCTTCCATAAAGTTGGATCCATATGGGAAAATTCTTTAATATTCTGATTGGAAAAAAACTTTGTGCGGAAATCATCTTTACTTCTTCCAAAAATACTTGAAATACGCCGTGTCAAAGTTGACAGGTGACATTAGGTATTTGTCAAATTCAGACATCTTCAAATCTTTAATAAAAATCGGCGAAAAATGACCGAATTTGTTAAAATATGGAAAATAATTAATCTTACATCCATTAATATAATAAAATATTAAAAAGAATTTTATAAAATCTTGTTAAATATTTTACTTTTCCCCGCGTATCCAGAAGAAAAGTATTTCAGCTCCAAGAAGTAAAATCCCAGATAGCAAAGGCACGTGAAAATGACGTGAAAATCTGGTCACTGAGTGACGTAAATGTCGTCGTTGTATGACGTAGATATGACGCGGTAATGACTTCCTAATGTCTCAAACCAGATATGACGCGGTAATGACTTCCTAATGTCTCAAACCAATGACGTTATATGCTAGACGTTAATTTCACGTCTTTCAAACACGTTAGTTTGACGTCTTTTTAAAGTTATATTTGATAATCACTTCCGCCAGATTTGTAGGAATATGGATTGCGCGTGCTTATCGCGTAAGCGACACCTACACCGATTGGTTGAAAATTTGAAAGTAGCACAATCGTATTACAGATCATGAATTAGTTGGAATTTATCAAATATTAAAAATGTACTAACAATAATATGCTAGGCGCCCTATAATAATATATAATACGCCCATGCTAGGTACAATAAAAAAACAGTGTTACAATTATTAAGCTTAAAAGTTTTTCAAAGAAGAACTTTTACACTTTATACTTTTTATTATTTTTTATTTTAAAAAAACTACTACTATGTATTTATACTGCAACTCGATTTTCCGGTCTTTCTTAGCAAAATACCAGTGCAGGTTTTAATCTTTGTTGTTAAATTTGAAAGTTCTGGTTTTGATCTGCCTTTCTTAATAATTTGTAATTTCTCCCCAAAACTGTATGCGGAAAATTCTTTATTAATAATTTACAAACTGAACAAAAAAAATCGACCCGATTTGGATGTATCTCGAATCTTTCACCGAAGCAGCTGAATTTGCAGTCGTGACGATAATGCAATTTTAAATTTGCATACAGGCAAACTAAATAGAATTATTTGTCTTTAAAAAAATCCAACTTATATAAATTGAAATAATAAAATGCGACAAAATGCAGTCTCATTCGCAGATTTACATTACTTAAGTAACATTAAATTTAACAAACACTAAATCGAACAAAGAACCAAGTTATAATAAATAAACATTTGGGCATGAAGCACAGTAACAATAACGGCCAAACAATGCTAAGAGCATTGTCTACTATATGACCACGCCTGCTGAACCACGCCAAGGTTAAGAGAAGAGCAGTTGTAAGCAGTGCTTATATGCAGTGTATGTAACACATTTGAATCGCTATTACCTTTCCGTGCAAGTTTAATGAGCCTAATTTAAAATAGTACTCTAAATAGTTATACTTTTTGCTGTACGGAATTGATATTAATATTAATTGATATTAAATATTACAAATTTAAATAAACGATAACCATAATTTTATAAAAATATTTTTGTTAGCATTGGATTTTATTTTGAATAAATTCTCAAGGGAAGCGTTGCTTCCATTGCTTCCATGGACCGCACGCCACTGAAATACATACCTTATTGGTATTAGAGTAATGAATACCTAATTAGGTTAGTAAATTTGCGTTTTAGTTTACGCATTAAAATGATCATTCGATTTGATTATATAATTTGAAATAATAAGATTGTATACAGTGTCTTCCATAAAGTTGGATCCATATGGGAAAATTCTTTAATATTCTGATTGGAAAAAAACTTTGTGGGGAAATCATCTTTACTTCTTCCAAAAATACTTGAAATACGCCGTGTCAAAGTTGACAGGTGACATTAGGTATTTGTCAAATTCAGACATCTTCAAATCTTTAATAAAAATCGGCGAAAAATGACCGAATTTGTTAAAATATGGAAAATAATTAATCTTACATCCATTAATATAATAAAATATTAAAAAGAATTTTATAAAATCTTGTTAAATATTTTACTTTTCCCCGCGTATCCAGAAGAAAAGTATTTCAGCTCCAAGAAGTAAAATCCCAGATAGCAAAGGCAAGTGAAAATGACGTGAAAATCTGGTCACTGAGTGACGTAAATGTCGTCGTTGTATGACGTAGATATGACGCGGTAATGACTTCCTAATGTCTCAAACCAATGACGTCATATGCTAGACGTTAATTTCACGTCTTTCAAACACGTTAGTTTGACGTCTTTTTAAAGTTATATTTGATAATCACTTCCGCCAGATTTGTAGGAATATGGATTGCGCGTGCTTATCGCGTAAGCGACAGATCATGAATTAGTTGGAATTTATCAAATATTAAAAATGTACTAACAATAATATTTGTATGAAAATAATATTTTTTTTTCAATAAACACCTACATGATGTTCGGGATATTAAAACTAGTCACAAATGACTAACCAACAATTTGAATCTGATAAATCTTAATAACTAAACTTTTATAAGCTACAGTTCATCCAATGATGTCCTTTAGTTTGTACTGGCTGCGCAAAATACACTACTCACTCGTGCACAATGCTCTGCTTTTATACAAAACACTACACAAGGTCAATCGGTTTGGTCGTCAGTCTTCGGACAAGATGTTGGTTATCCAGTAGCTGAAGGGCTTCTGCGTTGACGTGATGGTATAGTCTGGCCTAATGTTTGCCAGCGAACCTTTTTATCTCCTCTCGAACCATTGGGATGCCAAGATCACGATGGAGGTCCTGGTTGCGTACGTACCATGGAGCATCCAAGTTCATGCCAAGGTACTTAGCGTTGTTTGCATGAGGTACAATGTTACAGTTGATATTAAGCGTAGGGGGGTCCGTGAACCTTTTATTGGTGAAGTAGACATGGATAGATTTTAGTTCATTTAGTTTTATTTTCCATTTTATTGTCCAATCAAGAATTTTGTTACTAGCATTTTGCAGCTTAGCGGTAGAGGTTTCAGAATTGTGTCCAACTGCAAGCAAAGCCGTGTCGTCAGCAAATGCTGCGGTAGTCACATCTCTTGTTTCTGGCAAGTCACTGGTGTAAAGGAGGTAAAGTAATGGTCTCAGGACGCTTCCCTGTGGTACACCTGCACTTATTTCTCTGAGATCTGAATATTCGTCTTCTTGTTTGATGCGAAATAGTCTGTCTGATATGTATAATGATAAAACTTCAACATATTGTTTCTGTAGCATTTTTTTTAATTTATGGACTAGACTATCGTGCCAGACGTTGTCGAAAGCCTGGGCAACATCGAGGAAGACAGCGGAGCATACTAATTTTTCTTCAAGAGTTCTCTCAATAACATCAGTAATTCGATGCTTTTGATCGATGGTGGAGTGTTTCTGGCGGAATCCAAATTGAAAATCTGGGATTAAACTATTGTTTTCTATTATAGGCCGCAGTCTTTTCAATAGTAGTTTTTCGAACAGTTTCGAGATAATTGGAAGTAGAGAAATAGGTCTATATGATTTGACATCACTTACTGGTTTACCAGGTTTTGGTAACATAATTACTTCTGCCACCTTCCATATAGCAGAAACGTATCTGAGACGAAATACTGCATTGAAGAAATAAGTAAGCATCACTATTCCTTTCTTCGGCAGTTGTTTCAAGATTTCTCCAGTAATGAGATCAAAACCAGGGGCTTTTTTAGGATTCAGATTAGTTTTAATTTCATTGGCCAGTTCTTTCGGCGTAACCAACATTATTTCTTCTGAAACTGGATTAAATGTGTCCTCAAGTAATACATCTGACTGGATTTGATTTGGTTTAAAGATATTGGCTAGGTGATCAGCAAACACATCAGCTTTTTGTTTATTACTACGTGCCCATGATCCATCTTCCTTTCTAATTGATGGAATAGATGAAACAGGTCTTCTAATTTTTTTGGTGGTTTTCCATAAGGAATAGTCCGTGGTTTCATCTGCAGACAAGTCTATTAGATATCTTCTAATGGAATCCTCTTTCAACTTCTGAATCTCTCTTTTAAGCCTTTGAGTTTTATTATTTAAAATAGTTTTATCCAACGGGTTTCTTGAATGCTGCCATTTTCTTCTAGCCTTTCTTTTATCTTTTATCAATTCTCTAATCTCCAGTGGGTAATTATTCCCTTTGGTGACATATGTAATTTCTTTGGTGTTGCTGGTCGCCGCCGATTAGATGATTCGGAGGAACTCCTCAGCTTCATTATCCAATTGGTCCTTGGACTTTAGATTGACATTCAAGTTGATATTATTATCAAGGTCAATTTTGAAGCTTTCCCATTTAGTAGTTCTATTAACTAATCTTGACTGGATATCTTTTTTGATAATTCTTTCACTGAGTGTTAAAATAACTGCCGAATGATCAGAGTTTAGGTCGAAGTTTTCCTGTACATCTACAAGGTTTGGTGACACTTTTCTTGTAATAAAAAAATCTAGCATGTCAGGTATTTTATTTAAGTCTGTAGGCCAATAGGTTGGCTTGCCTGTAGAATGAAAATTGCAACTAGTTTCACCTATTGCCTGTCTCAGTTCTTTACCTTTGGTTGTGGTCAGGCGAGATCCCCAATCTACATTTTTAGCGTTATAGTCTCCTCCCAATATGAATCGCTCACCCATATGATGTATAAGTTCAAGATATTCCGGTCGTTTAAGGTTATATTTGGGTGGACAGTATACGGCACCCAAATTAAATTTTTGTTTGGTTGATTTGATGCCTACTACAGTAAGTTGTATTTCTTCAGATTGAAGGTGACCTTCTTCATAATGATTAATATTGTTTTTAATTAAGATTGCACTTACCTCCTTTAGCATGGTTTCTTGGATGTATGGATGTATTGATAGCATTGATATCCACTAAATTTGAGGTATGACTGATTAGTACAATGTGTTTCTGAAATTAAGCATACATCAATGTTCTGATTGATAAGGAATACTTCTAATTCGTGTTTACGATTTAGAATGCCATTGGCATTTAAGAGTCTAATTCGTAGGTCAGTTATATCCATGAATTATTTCTTTTTGGGTATAGCACTAGTGGTTCTGGCTTCTAATCGGTCTAGTCTAACAGCAAACTGATTAAACATATCCATCAATTGTTTCATCATCTGCTGCATGGAATCATGTTCTTCATATGTGGTCGAAGATTGAGGATTTGAGGGTTGAACCTTACGAGTTTGAACAGCATTAGCATATGAAATCTCATTAGATACTTTCTTAGTGCTAAATGTTCTGGGTTGCGGTTTTTTCTGCATTTGTTGCATCTTCCGTTTTTGTAATTCTTTTGCAGTAACACATCCTCTGTAGCTCGCTGGATGAGCTTCAGCACAATTTCAGCAGTTGGCTGGGATACTTCTAGGCTTAGAACAATCAGCTGTGAGGTGACCACCAGCGCATTTGACGCAGACAGTAGCAGACGCAGGCAGTATTTCTGAGTGTGACTAAATCTTTGGCACTTTTTACATTGAGGTACTAACTTGTTGGCTTTCAACGCTTCGATTTTGACTTTCATGTTAGCCAAATACCGTATTTCAAATATTTTTTTGATGTCCTCCGTTTTATCAAACGTTATCACGAACAACGGTAGCTTAATATGTTCAACCCTGTCATTCTCCTTAACTTTTTTAATTTATTTTCTACGGAGATTACTTTGGAACCTCTCTCTTTTAATGCATTTGATATTTCTTTCGAATCGCAAGGTGGATGCAAGTTTCTGATCATAATCCTAATCGGCCTTTCTTGCTTATTTTCGTATGAATGCCATTGTTGATTAGTTTCATTCATTATTGTTGTCAATTCACGATATTCTGTTTCGTTATTGACGTTAATCTTGACTTGGTTATTGTTTAACAATAACCAATATAATAAGTTAGGTTTCTTGTTTGGAGCTTTTGTTTGATTTCCTGATAGTTCTCTACATTGCTTACTACTACTGGGGGAGGTTTCTGCACTTTCAGTGCGTTGGTTTTATTTTTGACTGGACTATCCTTGTTTTGTTCAGGAGAAGAAACGGCTTTACGTGTTTTGTTTTTAGGTAACAACCACGCAGTTTCTCTATTTACAATTTCTTCTTCTTCTACAGAATTGATTGGGCTGTAAGATATCTTTTTTGATTGAACTAATGCTAATGCTCTTTTAATATTTTTATTTCGCTCAAGCTCAATGAAAATAATATGAATGTTTTCTTTGCAGCAATAATATGCTTTAATCTCAATGAGCCTTTGAATATGACGTGATATGAGTCCTGTGATTTTAATGCCATTTACTGAACGTAATTATGTCGTCGACTTTTGGTCCACTGACCTCTTAATCACCAGATGTTGACGTCATTATGACGTACCTTTGTTACCTGGGATGTTAGCAACTAACAGAAGGTAGAAAATGTTTACAGTTCATATAAATAGGTTATGGAAAAAATTATTAAGAACAATAATCAAATAATTATATAAAAGATGCAGCAAACGTATAATTGTTTATATCTCTTTAATTTTATACCGGGTGACTATGAAACTAGGACTAAGCTGGTATCCCGTTTATTTATCAGCCGATATATGCGAAATTGGTACAGCTACAACATACGAGTATTAGACGTAATTTCAGATCTACTGACGGACAGAGTTAAACATGCCAATAACATGGAATCTAGTAAATGTAATACGGGTGTGTATTTGATATTTTTTTGAATCTATATCAAATTACATAAATTTATCTAGTGAATAATTGCCATGGTTTCGACAATTAACTGTTAGATAAAGAAGTTATAAGGAGATGAAAAGATCGACACTAAATTATAAAATATAGGGAAATTAAATTTTTTTTAAAAAGTGGAAATTTGGCAACAGCGAGAAATTTGGTTAGATAGGAGGATGGAAAGATCGGACTTAAAAGGAATAAATGTTTTAATATTTAGTTTTAGGTGAAGATGAAGTCGTACATGGTGCATATCGTTAGATTGGTGATTGATTAAATAACTATTTTTATAGTCTACTAGAATAAATTAGAATGTTAAAAGAAATTGGAAACAGAAACGAAATAAATTCAACAAAACAAAAATTTGGCAACCTTGTCAGATGGAATTTGACTCGTATAAACATTTTAAGTGTTACAGTTTAAAAGTCCAAGTTATTGGCGTTTCCGGCATTTGTGTCTAATAACTGTACCGAATTTATACATAAATCGGTTCATAAATATAAGAGATATGAGCTTGAATCTACTTCTATTATCCATTGTCACCCGGTCGGTATACGTGTATCAAACTAATTTTTTATACCCTTCTACTTATTCAGCCGCAAAACTTCAAATGATTAATATAATCGGAAAAAATAAACAATAAAAAATTACATGTTATTAAAAACTAATCGTCCTCATTGGCAAATTACTGGACCATAGAAAAACAGCCTAAGGTCTAGTCTGAGGTCGGACCCTCAGATTCGTCAGCCAGCCCAAACATCATCAATTCAACATATATAGTGAGTTTATTTAACGATAAACAACTTAATATGTATTGTAATTGGCACACTAACATAAGTTTTACTATTCAATACAATTCTTTAGGAAAAAATTTCGATTTAAAATGCCAATTTTTTTGTCTTGGGTGCCACAAATATCTAATCTGGTCCTAGGCGTTGGTTAACTCCATTTAATACTAATTACACCACTGGTAAAGGTAAACTGTTTATACCTGTGATTGTATCTGTCGAAGACATGAAGTTACGGCCCTGCGAACAGCCATCTAAATAAGACGGACAACCAACAGAACGGCCAGTAGTGTGGAAACAACAGTTTCTTTTGCCAGATGACACAGGATAATCAACATTTAGAACAATGATAAATAACGATAATTCAAACAATTAAATTAATATATAACAATACATAACTGTCAAACGCATTGTAGGATACCAGTTGAAAATTCTAAGCCTAGCACTCTTCTCTCCCAGCTTACCCTCCTCTCTTCCGACATATCTTCCTCTTTGGCTTACCCCTCCCCTTCTGTTTATTCTAATACATACATACGGAAATTCCGCCTTACGAAATGATAAGAATAAAATCAAAAATCAATCTTGTTTAAAACATTCCTGAAAACGTCTATTATGACATATTTCAAAAGCATGACATAAAAATAGTGTTGGCAAATTCCCGGAAATTTATTTTTTGGTAACTTTCCATGAAAATATTTCCGGAAACTTATTGAAATGGCAAATGTCAAAAAAAAGTTGATTCCCAAAGTATGTTCCGTGGAACTCTGGGATTTCGTGGAAATATTTTGGGGTTCCTCGAGACCAGTTGTAAGTTCTGTAATATAACAAAAGAATACCACTTGCAAAGCTTTAAACTTTCCTACAATAACGGCCTAATTACTATTTATTTGTTAGTGCCTTTTGCTATCACATATTTATGTGAAATACAAAAACAAAATATCGCAATAAGCTGGATGCTACACAGCAAAAGCTTTATAAAAAAAGAATCACGTAAATCGGCCCAGTGGAATTCTCAAACGAACTGGAACAAAAATAAGCCTTGTGTTTTAAATATATAGATAAAAAGTAAGTAGTGCAACTAATGCAGGATTGTCTACGCAACCTAATAACAACTCAACCGTTAACCGCAAGTGGTTGTTGCAGCAAACATTTATAATCATGAATAGTTCTAAAACTTACCACCGTGCAAAGTGAGATGGTGCCCCAAGTGTATGTACAATCCGTGCGTCTCAAACTAAACATTTTATAGGTATTAATATTTAATTTAAAATAAAAATGATTTGAAAAGTGCAAAACTTCAAGTAGGTAGGTGCAGTGGTCTATAATTACTGTTATTACTATGGAGACGGCGTAAAAAAGGCTAGTACAAGGGGGTGCTCTAATTTAGCGGACATACAATAAGTTAATAACAAATCAATACTAAAAACTAAACAATCGCGTTGCTAACAATACTAACTATAATTTGACTCCAAACAAATGATTTCCAAGAATGCATACCAAAATTCTTAAAATTTTTAATACTATTTCATCGTCCAAAGGTTTTGGTGGTTAAACTGCTAGCGAAAGTCAATATACTTTTTAACTAATAGTGTGCTTTTTAAAGATAGAAACCAAGCTTCCACCTTCCCTTCCAAAGAAATAAGTATAATAAATAAAATAATAAAGTAAGGTATAATAAAGAAAGTAAATGATGATAGGACTAAAACATATCCGACGTAATGTTATAGTTATCTAATTTTACATTACCTAATTGAGATTTTGTGTTATTGGAATTGGTTTTAAAAGGGAAGTTTAGAAACAGTAGGTAAAATATGTAAAAAAAATTTATTTAAACTTTGTTATTGGATTAGATAAGGTAGTAAATAGTACATATTGTTTTCATTATGTTCCATTATATTTTGACCCTTTATAAACCTATATAACTTTTGAACTAATTGAGATATTTTTCTTTTTATTTTTTAAAGCTTTTTATATATCATTTACGGTTAATCTGGAAGTGGGCAAAAAAGACGGACACCCAGAAAAAAAAACTTAAAACAAAAGAAGACATTTCATTATCTCAATTAGTTCAAATGCCATACGAGGGTTGCGCTGAAAATTGTTAGTTATAAAAAGACCGTTACATTTTTTAACAAAAAATCTTTATTGTTTTTCAAAATAATCTCCATTCAGAGTAATACACTTGTGCATTCTTTGAAACCGCTTTTTAAAATATTCGGAAAATTCATTTTCTGAAAGGTCCTTAAAAATTCTATGAAATTCTGTAACTGCTGCATCCGCGCTGGAAAATCTTTTACCTCGCATCATTTTTTAACAGTGGGAAACAAAAAAAGTAGCACGGCGCCAGATCTGGGCTATACGGAAGATGAGTTACCAATTGAACTCCCGTATCTTTTAAAAGATCCAATGTTCTGGCAGCAGTGTGGGAGGATGCGTTGTCATTATGGACTAAGACGTTACGCAAACCGGTCCTTTGGCGACCTGTCTGTAATCTTGCAAACATCTGTGGTAAAGTCACTTCGCAGCACCATTCAGAATTAACAGTTCTGCGATCTTCAAGTGGAATAACAGCAACAGGACCACTTCGGCGGAAAAAAACAGCAATCATTTTCTTATTGATGCTTCTGCCACGAATTACTTTTGTGGGCAAGTCTTCATCTTCGAATACCCAAACACTAGACTGCTGTTTAGTTTCAGGGTCGTAACTGTATACCCAAGATTCGTCACCAGTTACAATGTATGCCACTTGCTTGGAAGCTCTTCCGTCAAATTTTTGCAACAGAAATTTACACCAGTCTACTCGAGCCTGTTTTTGACTTTCTAAGAGCAAATGCGGTATCTACCGGCTTGCTAGCTTTCTTACCCCAAGATGTTTATGCAAAATGGTATTCACCGCCGAAGATCCAATCTTCACTTCCTCCTGAATCTCCCTATAAGTAATATTTCGATTGGACTGAATCAAGATTGCCACACGATCAACATTTTCTGAACAGGCAGCTTCCGCAGGTCTTGCTTCGTTCTCTAGCCACTCTCGACCTCGTCGAAATTCGCGGAACCAATGACTAACAGCGGATAATGAAGGGGCAGCATCGCCAAAAGCTGCTATCAAATTTTCATGGCTTTGCTGGTATCCTCACTGTCTTTTATAGTCGTAGAAAATCATAGCTCTAAGGGCAGTTCGTGGAATGCTCATCTTAACTGAATTAAAAGTGCACAACTACTTATCTTACAAAATTAAATACGTTTCACAAGGAAATCGAAACGTTTGAGAATTGTAGTTAACGAATGTCAACTAATGCGACATTCAACTGTTGCAATTGTTTCTAGCCAATTGAGCTTTCATGGCCTGCTACTAACTATTAACAGAGCATCCCTCGTATAGGTTTATAAAAAGTTAAAATATAATGGGGTGTTCGCCAAGTCCGGCAGTTTCTGAGAAAATAAAACTAATCTTTGCACAAAATAAAGAAAAAAAAAACAAGAAATAATAGAACATTTCACAAATTAACATTAGGGATATAATTAACCATAAACAGTGACCGTATTTCGGGTCTGTTATTGGCGGTGCAAAAATAGTGAACGGGAAAATACATTGCAGGCGCGGCTCGCTGGGTGAGGCTGAGCCTCACCTAAACGAAACCAAATAATTACTAAATAAAATCTAAATATTTTACGGTCAATTATTTTTTTATTACTATGGTAATAAATTTATTCTATCAATACTTTCTAGATTAAAAATATTGAATTTAATATAAATAAGCTTATTTTATAATAAAATGTATTTATATGCGCATACTCAACGCAACGCGATAAATAGAATGGATGAGGCTCAAAATTTCAAGCTTCAGTTCATGCATCTGTATGCATTCGCTAGCTCGTTACAGCGCAGCGGCATGGCTATCGAACGTATACTCTTCCTATAGGCAGCATTGAGGCTGAGATTTCACAGCTTCGTGAATCAATGAAAGATCGAGATTCGTATAATATGTTATTTTACCGTCCGACTACTGAAGACGATTTATTTCGTGTTTTGTTTTACTTTTCAAAATCGTATTTTAACGTGATTAACTTGTGTGCTATATAAAGTGCTTTTCGAGGTAGTCACGGGAACATTTAAGTATATTAATTAGTGAAAAAAGTCGGGGATTTTAATTAAGCAGCTACTAACAAATTTTTGTTTTAGACGCAAGAAAATGATCCACAATATGATCGCGTGATGTGTTTACTAAAAACATCATTTTTAAGGCGTAATGAAATAGAACAGCAACACATTTTAGAGCAACGTCCGTAGCCAAAAATCGATGTTTTATGTCTGCTGACAAATTACAAAATCGGGCTTTTCATAATTTTTGGTATGCAATGCATTAGTGGCTCCGTGGCAGTAATTACTGAGAACACTGTTAAAAATGTATGATTAAAACAGTACAGGTTATAATAATTAAAAACATTTTCCAGAGGAGTTAAAAAAATAACGATTCAAAAGAACGTATTAAAAATGTTCTAGGTCTTAAGCGTATCGAACGTTATGCTTCTACAGTTATAGAAGCTTTGCAAGAACACACATATTTAAATACAGTTTTATACCTACAATGAGAATGTAAAATAGATCGGCAACTTATCTGTTATTTAATTGACATTACAATTTTATTAGGCAGTCTGAAATTAACATTTCGGGGCTATCATGAATCGACTACTTTAGATAATCGTGGCAATTTTAAATAAATATTTGAGTGCTTGATTAAGCGCAATGTAGAAATGAGCGAACATGCTGAAGAAGTTAAAAACATTTATACTGGTCAAAAACATTTAAAATCAATTAATTTCTTGTGCGAGAATTATTTAAGAGATTCTATTGACAGTGAAATTAATAATGCAAATTATTTTGTAATAATTGCTGATGATACAAAAGACATTAGTGAAAAATTACAATGCCCTATTACCGTCTGGTTTGTAAATAATGGAAATTTAAAAGAACGAATTTTAGGGTTTTTTGACGTAAGTGCCGATAGAACTGCAAATGCATTATTTGATCTAATAGCTAACGTTTTACAACCCTTTAACTTTAAACAAAAATTTGTTGCTCAATATTACGATGATGCTAGCTTTATGGCCGGAGAGTTAAACTGCCTGAAGTTGGATCTGGTGCACCTTTCGCATTATTTACACATTGCACCGCCCACAGATTAAATTGGGTTTTGCAGCAGTTTTTCGAGCCTCACCTTCCTAGGAAGCCACTAGCCCCCACTGATACATTGGTGCACGTCGGACGTATTTCTAGCCACTTCAAATAAAATAACGTTGCATTTAGGGAGGTAACGACAGAACATTTAACATGAGGAGTGCTGCAGCCGAATTATGACGTTAATAAGACGTAAAAATTGTACGATGTAATTACATAGTGTTGCTTGGATTATTCTTGTTACACCAGTTAAATTAATTAAAAGTTTTTTTGCAAGTTAGATCGTACACTATTTATAAAATACATAAACAAAATGAAAAACGAGTATAGGGAAAACAAATTATCTTTATAATTCAATTTTCTGTAGTTAAATTGTCGGTTGATCAATAAAATTATCGGAAAAGGTTTGTTTCAATTTCCCATACGAAAGGCTAATGTAAAGGGTCGTAAAATAGGTTAATCGCTGAATGAACGCTACACTGATGTAAACGAAGCATTAAAGGGTGACAGTCCCCGGTGCTAAGGACGATCGGCATCCTGGCCGCGTAGCTCTAGGCGTGATGCCATGACACCGACTTCGTGGCTTGCACTTTTAAAGGCGCGTTATCATTGTTATGATTATTTTGGTACGTGTATGGTTTCCGCAGGTGTTAGACAGTTCCTCGCCCTGCGAATCGTTTTCATTACCCGAATCGAAGTTTTTGTTGGCTGTTTTGTGGGTTTACAGAGTATAGTAAAAGCGCGTTGCGGTTCGGCAGTGGGGCACTGTCTCATCTATTATGGAATAGGAGTCAAATAAACCCGGCCAGCGCTCACGTACGCGCCCCTATAGTTACGACTGGATGCCATATCCACGTTTTGGACCCAGGTGCACACCTTCGGCTGATTCATAATGCAATGCTCGAAGCCCGCCCTCTATGCGTTGCTCGTCGGGAAATAGCAACGCGACCGCGTTGCATAAAAGCGCAGCGTGGTTTAATCTGGCTAACTGCACTTCTGAGTGTTGTGGCTTGAGCCATCGGCATGCCATCAAAGTCAAAGCGTGAGAAAGGAGTGGGATAGAGTTTCCCATTTGGAAAATGAGTGCAACGTCATCGGGATTGTAGTTGTCTTTTATGTGTACTGCCTATGCACTGATAAATATTAACATTAACGGTATATCATTCTTTACGTTGATGCTTTCGTATAAAGCTGACGTAAGTGATATACAGGCTACTTGTATTAGAGTTTCGCTTTATTATTTATCTTTGTTGGTGATGGATGATTCTGTGTTTCAGTGACATTATAAGGTTAAACAACTTAGTATGGATACTACGTTAGAAAATAGTTTGAAAGTTTTAGAACTTCGAGTACATAAAGTAGTAGACTTACAAGAAGCGGTCTGTTATCGTAACTAATCTCATTACACGTACACACGAACGTTTATGTTGATGCGTGAATTGTCACGAATATGCTATTATCCCACAATTCAAAACAATTTGCATCGGTTTTTCTTCCAATGGATTAAAACCATAAATCGAGTTATTCTTTCTATGCTCTACTTTCGTTTACAGTTGAGTCGTCCCCCTTACTTTTATATTGGAATACGCATTTGAGAGAAGAATGACGTAATAAGGCACCGATCACCACAGCTTTATTTTGTAAAGGCCACCCCAATCAGCCATAACGAGAACGTTGGTTCTTCCAGGTTTGTCCATTTATAGCGAGGTAGGGTTTACGACGGTTAAACTGCTACTGATATTGCGATACGCGCACACATGAAGATTCAGGGGTTTAACTTCCCTGGGCAATTCCAGCCGAATCGCTGATAGGGGCGGCCAAATAAAATGTTGCAAATAAATGGTCCGCACAGGCCATCATAGAAAACAGCTTTTGGGTTACGAGACGCAAAATGATAATTTGACACCTTCCTATACTTCAGATCTTATAATTATTCGCTCCCTACAAATGTGAGAATTTGTGGAGAGCTCGGGTTTCTCAGCATTGTTGTGTAATGTTAGGCCTTATATCTATTTACCTATCATAGCTTCCAAGTCTAAAGCCGACTTTACCCTTTATTTGTTAAAGCATTATCGGAGTTACACAAAACAGCTTCCGCTACCCACTCTAGTCGTATATTAGCCAATGTTTAATGAAAACAGTTTAGTATGTTAGGTATGAACAAAATTAAACCTTTGTTTTCATCGAGCAAAAAGTGGCGAACTCTAGATGGTAAACTTTTACTTTTAGAAAAAGTTTTGAAATTTCGAAATAGCATTTATTTAATTACACATATTTTAATAGCACAGCTAGCGTGCTTGATCATAGTAATGTAATAAAATTATTAAACCGGATTTTCTAAGCTGTCGCCCACCGATGAGGTAGAACCAAAAATAAACAGTATTTTGCGTTCTTTACAGCAAATTCTTTCGGAAATTCCCTATACTTTACCATATGAAGCTAAGAGATATTTTTGAAGCGCCATCTTGCAGATGGGTGTGCAACTAACAAATGGTTTTTCGGTGAGAAACCTGCATCTAATTAAAAAATAGCACTATTTCTGTTAAACGATAGTTTATAACTGTTATTCTAAAATATATAAACTTTTACAATTTATCTAGACTATTAAATCTTTCTTACAATGACGATTTTTTAATTACTTTCCAAATATTTTAGAAATGTCAGGTTTATTTACACACCACACCGTAAGAGGCGCTCTTAAATTTTGTCTCCCATTTTTGTAAATTAGTTTCCGGTATTAATAATATTAAAGTATTTATTTAGAGTTATATTTATTTGTCTGTTGAATCCAACAAGTTTGGAATGTCTGATAAGTACTTAGAATATCACAGAAAGATTAATAACCTCAGCCTTTCCAGCCTTACTTTGTGGAACTCCATAATCATGAAATAAATAAAGATTAGTAAAAGTTTCACAGTTTTATTAAAATACAACCTGACAATATTGTTTCGGCAGCTATGCTGTCATTATCAAAGGTAATATAATTATAAACAAACACGTCACTAAGGTAGATACAAAAATAGGTAACTAGATAAAATAATAATAATAATCAGAATTAAATATCTAATACTTCCAGTAACGGAGAATTACTGAGCTCAAGTTGTTCATTCATTAAAGGTACCCTGAGTTTGTGTTTGTATATCTCAAAGGCTTCTAAAATGTCTAATTTGCGTTTGTTATTACAAAAATGTAGGAATTTAATATTATTTTGAGGAGTCATTGTGTGATTTTGTTCTAAAAGGTGTTTGGCGTAATGATTTTTCTGATATTTTGCCAAAATGTGGTATAGATATGTAATTTGTGTCTTCTGTTTGATTGTCAATGGGATATATTCTTTAGATAGCTAACCTATTTGCTATTGATAGCAGACAATCTATTTGAATTTTCCATATACAGAAAACCAACACAAACAGACATAACAATACCAAATGAATCTTGTCACCATAACACACATAAAATAGCAGCCTACAGATTATTAGCACACAGGGCTTTAACTATTCCACTAACAAAATCAGATTTTAGCAAAGAGATATCAACCATTAAACAACTAGCACATGCAAATCATTACAATCCGAACATGATTGACACTTTAATTAAACAAAAAGATTATAGGTTAACTATCAAAAGAATATATCCCATTGACAATCAAACAGAAGACACAAATTACATATCTATACCATATTTTGGCAAAATATCAGAAAAAATTGCACATATACTAAGAAAAACCAATAATTATAAAATAACATTTAAAACCAACACTAATACTTTTTCATTTTTATTTAATGCTAAAGACAGAACACATGATATCATAAAATCGGGCATTTACCGTTTAAATTGTTCTTTTTGTAGTTCGGTATATATTGGACAAACACTTCGAAATTTTGACATAAGATATAAAGAACACGTACGTCATTACAAAAATAAACATCCTGAAAAATCGAATTATGCCAAACACCTTTTAGAACAAAATCACACAATGACTCCTCAAAATAATATTAAATTCCTACATTTTTGTAATAACAAACGCAAATTAGACATTTTAGAAGCCTCTGAGATATACAAACACAAACTCAGGGTACCTTTAATGAATGAACAACTTGAGCTCAGTAATTCTCCGTTACTGAAAGTATTAGTTATTTAATTCTGATTATTATTATTATTTTATCTAGTTACCTATTTTTGTATCTACCTTAGCGACGTGTTTGTTTCTAATTATATTACCTTTGATAATGACAGCATAGCTGTCGAAACAATATTGTCATGTTGTATTTTAATAAAACTGTGAAACTTTTACTAATCTTTATTTATTTCATCAAAGTATATTAGTTACAAGAAAATCAGCAGCCAATTCTAATGTGAATTTTAGTTTTAAATATTTATAAATAAGTTCCACATTTAATATTTGTAATACTGTTGGTTGTTAGTTTTCCGAATTACAAACAGACAATAAATTTTGCATTTTATTTAACTATGAGTTACTTGTAACTGAATCCTCACTGATGAATTTTCTGTGCTGCGAGACAATTTTTACTACGTACGTGTCCCAAATACACTCATCCACATATAAGCGCGCGCGCACGCACGCACGCACACAGGTTAGCCTATACAGTATGATATATTTCCCGGAGCCGCACATTTGGGGGCGGCCGTTTAGGCGCGGCCATTTCGGCGCGAGGACAGTTCGGCGCAGGGACACTTCGGCACGAGAAACTGTCTAGTATTATTGTAATGAACAAAATCTGTAGGTACCTACAAGCAATAAATAGAGTATGATCGATGAAATACAGTATTCGACAAATACAGTATAATGAGAAAAAAATCAATATTTGCCAATCACAAAAGCTCGTATGTACTGCTAGATTTACGAAAAAAATCATTTTTCTAAGCTACTAAAACATTAAAATCAGAATTCTGCAAATCTCTGCACAAGGGAATAATTTGTCATAAAAATTTGATTTGTTTATTATAAATCCCTTATTGTTTATAAGAACATTGTGTTTAATAATCATGTTAATAACTTTTAAAAAATTAAAAATTTTATAAAATCAATTAAATGACATAGGAAAATTGATATTAACATTGAATATCGTACCACTGATAAATACGTGTCCCACTTCAAGAATTTTGTCTCAGCAGTCAGTAACAGTTATAAATGAATACTGCTTAGTGCTTATAGTCCAGTGCTTAAAGACAAAAAGCACTGGAATAACGCAATTTAACCAATCCAAGCTAAACTCTGGAATTAAGAAGGTGTATGTGTGAACAGAAAAATAAAAAAATGTTACCCTGATAATAGGGTAGCTTGTACCAAAAAATTAGACTAATGGTCCAAAAAATGTTTTGTTTAAAGATCTCCGAAAGTTTTACCCTATTTATCGCGGAAAAATTTACAAGCACCGAACTGTCTTTCCGTCGAATTGTGCCTGCGCCTAAGTGTCCCGGCGCCGAAGTGTGCCTGCGCCGAAGTGTCCTTGCGCCGCACTGTTCGGCGCCGAAACGGCCAAGATGGCCGCGCCCAAATGTCCTAGACCGTATTATTTCCCGTATAGCGATTGCGGCATTAAAAGAAATACCGCTATTACGCGTAACTGACGTAGTCTATAACAGAAAAAAATAACCAGAGTGATCAACGGTGGGTTGATGAGAAGTTAGGATCTGTGGCATCAGTGAAACTGGTATTATGTAAGTTAAATGTCACAATATTAGCAAACAGTCAATTTGTGTAACAAAGATGTCACAGAACGTATTAAAAATCAGTAAGTAATATGTGTACAGAAATGCGATGTTGTCATATTTAATTACTAACAATTATAAGCATTCTTTTATATTTATTTACATATTGTCTTGATATATGATCACGCTAGGAAGATCTAGCTCACCCTAAAATATTTAATAAGAAGTTATATGAAATTTTGCAACTACCCGATAGAATGGTAGCATAACCTCACTTTTCAAAATAAAAATTTTGATATTTTTTTCCTTATGAAAATAAATTTAAATAATTAACACTAACATGCACACAAATACTCTTTAAGTAGATAAAGGATATGTAGGAATCCTGATTTTCATAGAAAATAAATAATGTTTCTCATAACTTAACCATTTGGGTGTCCCCAAGTAGCACAATCATATTGTCCCAGTATTAAGCCAAAGCCGAAGATATATTGGGCCAAACGAATTACTCTATATTGGACCAATGGAAAATGTGGACATTCTGCAATGTTGACCCAATAACATACGCCAATATTTCTTCAACAACATACTCCAATATTTGCTCAACAACATACCCCGATGTTTGTCCAATAACATATGCCAATGTTAGCCCAATAACTTATACCAATATTTCACCAATAACTTATACCAATATTGTACTCCAAAATAAATACGTCCTAGTTAAAGTATCTGTACAATTGACCTTGCGTTATACAAGTGTTCTATTTATTCACTGTGCTGTTACTGGAATTTCTGGAAAAAAATTACAGGAGTCGTAGTTCGCTTCTTAGTGTTCATAACTTGATAATTACCAACAACAGCAACCACAAGAAAAAACAGGGTTTGTCGTTTACGAACAACACTTTCTTTCGCCAGCCAGAAAAGTCAGTAACTAAAAACGCAACAAATGCAACGGTATCACATGATGCACAGATGCCACGTTTTATTTTCTCCACATCCAACTGCTCTAGCAAGTTATTCGAATTATTATTATGTTAATTCCGACATTGTCAGTAAAAACTACTTTTGACATAAATTGTCTGTCATAATTATGAACAATGGAACTATTGAAGTAATTATTTTTAGGTCTCTGGATCAATATTGGATTATTCGCATAAATGACGATTTATATATAGACCCTCTACAAAAATAGATATACTGAAGATATATTGAAGCAATATTGCACACACCAACATTGTAAAAACACATCTAGGGCCAACATTGATAAGCCCAAACATCGACTGAAACTAGTTAATCAATGTGGGGATAATTTTGGTTTACAACATTTCCAAAAAAATATTGCGTCAATATTGGCAAGATATTGTAATGACAATGAAACTGAATCAATATGAAGCCAATATGAAAACAATGTTCAGCCAATATCATGCGCTACTTGGATTGTTAATGTATTTTTTCAGCTTAATAAAGTTTACTTGATTTTCAATGTAAGAAATCATCTGGAACAGACAAAATATGTTGTATTGGGGATGTATCCGATTGTATAGCAACTAACCTTGTTGAATCTTAGTTAAAACATGAATTTCATATTAATTAGATATCTTCATTTTGCAGTCTCATTGATATTCATAATTCTAAAGCTGTATGCTAGGTTGTTTTTGTGGAAAATTGAAGAGTAACATTTTCATTACAGAATTAATACACTTTATAATGTAAAGGCTGGATTTTGTTAATATAATTCCATAAAAACATATTGTTGAGCTGCACTTTTCTAACGTTCAATTGAATTATGTAAAATAACTGGTGAGTCAAAGTTTTTGACATTTAAAACATTCACATAATGTTATTAATGATTTAATGTTTAGATTAGTGAAAAAAGGAATATTGAGAAAGTGATTTTATGTAATTAAGCCATTTATTAGAATTAAGATATTGTCATCTCATTGACACTCCTCTGTAAGGTTATTTTGTTTTTTCGACCTAAGTGTTCTATATCATTGAATTCAGAATTTTATTTTCTAAAAGTTGATGTAATTCGTTTTTGTACTAATGAAAGGTTAAAAATAATGATTTGGTTATGTTAATTAAGAAATGTCAATATTCTTTTGTTTCGTTTAAATTTTTTAAAGAAGTCATTTGTTTGATCTATTTTATTTATTATTAAAGAAACAATTATCACATGACGGTTTTTGGCGCCCAACGTGGGCAGATGAAATTTAATTATTTATCTAAATCTTTCATATGAGTGCCAATATAACTTGAGAATATTTTAAAATTTATGAAGGGTGGGGGGTAAGTGATGCTTGAATGTTAATTAAACAATAAAATCAATAATTGACAATATTTTATTTATATCCTAAAAGAGAATACCGTATATCTACTATACTTGTTTTTTTTGGTGATTGGAAAATTTGCAATAAGTCTAGCTGGTGAAACTCAGAAAATAAGAAGATACTTTAGCAATGTTTGTTCCTAAAATATGTATGTACAATTATTCCAAGCATTGTTGGATTTTGGCACTTAGCACCTTCTTAAGATTACCTGGATTTCTAATTGGACTACTCTTATAGATTTATTCATAAGCGAAGAAAAGCAAACAAAAAAGTGAGAATTCACATTAAGTTTCGACGAAAGTGTTCAAAATTATGTTTGGGTGTTGCTTTTTGTTTAGAAAACCAAAACGGGAATGTTTTGACTTATGCGTAGTCGGAAGCTATACCATGCCGGGAGTCAATTTTAGTCTGCACAGGTAAGGTTTAATGCAGGTATGCATAGGTATAGCCTCGTCAAATCTGCACAAGTTATTACGAGGAAAATGATGAATCATTAAAATGATTGAAATTCGAAACAACAAATTATAGACAACAATTATAATTTAATAATTATACGTGTTAGCTTGTGCCTACGATAACCTTATAACGGTTTAGTTATTGACCTCACATTCTTCTCAAAGGGGGAATTGCCCCGAATTGCTTTTTATAAATATATCCCTACGAGAAGAGAGGAGGGGGAAATAAGTAGACAATAGTTATTTTCAATTATTTTCGTTGTAGTAAGAAAATCTATAATTCGCGAGGCTGAGAATTAAAGCACGACGCGTATCGGAGTGCTTTAAAAGAGGCTACGCGTCTAAAGATTTCTTTGTATTCGTTTAACAAAATTGTAAAAACCATTAATTAATTCATTGCAGAGCTTGAGGTTAACTTAAATATAATATGTCACATACACATGTCAGATGTATAAGCAAAAAAGTCTATATATTTAGCTACACGGTGTGTCCTCAGATACGAATTACAAGAGAAAAAACTTTATTATTGTAACAAATAGTAAACCCATATACGCCGTCATCAGATTCTAGATGTATGAGTCATCAACACCTACATGCATGACTCAGCAACACCTGCGTGTATGACTCATCGACACGACTCATCGACGTGACTCATCAACAGCTGCATGTATGACTCGTCAACACCTGCATGTATGATTCATCGGTTATGTTATAGAACTTATGAAAGAAATAAATTGAGGTCGCGGGTAGAAGGAGCTCAGTTAATGTTTAACAGGCGTCGTATTGAAATGTACTCTGTGTAAATTTGTAATCGAATGTTAGTGAAGAAATAAATGTTAATAATTTTTGTAATAATACATAAATAGTTCTTATATAAATAGTCCTCAAATAAATTGGTAAATATCTAGCATTTAAGTTTGTTAAATAGTTTATAATTATAGAGTTTTTAATTAGTGTGTATAAATTAATATTTCTCTTATGAATAGACGATTTAAACAGCATTTTTGTTATTATTTTAAAAAGAACCTTACATTATTATTAATTTACGACAAAAAGTCATTCTTTATAAAAACATTTTGCTTTATTCAAAACTATTAAAAAGGACTTATAATGGAATCTTAATATTGCCTATAATAAAGTAGAAAATCTAAAACATGCATTATTTTGTAAGGAAAAAGTCTGGGAGTAATATTTTTAAAAACATCGATGTTTGAATGAAATGCTATAAGGTAATATACTGTTTCTCAGCATTATTAATCTTGCTGCTTGATAGTTATAGAAGTGCATTTTTTAGGTTCTGTACTATATTATAAGCAAAATTGAGATTGTGTTATACTTATTAATGATTTTTAGACAGGCAAAAGTATTTCTAAAAAATTACTTGTTATAAAATCAAAATAAAACGTTTTTTCCCCTGTGAAGCGCATCTGGGGACACACTATATGTAACCTTTTCAGTTATGTATGTGACAAAAACAATATAGAAAATATATTTTTTACTTACTACCAGTTTTTTCATATTTATGAGTAGCAAAAAATTATAGAAAGAATTTTTTTAGATTAGTGTAAGGGGGCTCGAGTGGGGGTGCTGATAGGGTATTTTGAAAATATTGTGTAATATGTCGTTTTCATGGTTGTTGGGATTGAGGAATCCAATTTTACTATTACTTTTTATATTACTGTAGATGAATCTAAAAGGTAGGGAAGGGTAGCTTAAATTGAAAATGTCATGTAATATTATGCTGTTATTAGGTTCTCTGGAGTTGAGAAATTCAGTTTCAATATACTACATAATTACTACAAATTAATTTTTTCTTAGATTCCCGTTATATTTTCCTCCCTGCGAATTTCAAAAATTCGAAACTTTCAAAAATTCGCAAAATAAAAAAAGAGACACAGATGTCTGGCATATTCGAATCTATATAGTTTAGGTAAGGATTAATAGCTGATAGAATTTTGACGATGGAAGGCATAGGAAAAATGTTTTTTCTAGAGCATAAGAAAATTTAAAGATTTATAATTTTATAGCGATTCAAAGATCGTTACCAAGCCTAAAGTTTAAATAGATCAAGTCAATTTTATCCGTTGTTGTTGTAGATGTTCATGTTTTCACGTGCACACTGTGGTATCGCGAAATCGGGATTTAGGAGTGAGGGGGTGAACGGACAAACAGTTGTTTGAGGTGTTGGATTCCATTAGTATACGAGAGTAGCGCAGGAGACTGGGCAGTTGTTAGAGGTGTCGGGGAACACTAGTATCCAAGACTAACTTGTGGGCAGTTCACCCTTAGAATTGGTTGTTGTCTACCCAATCCCAGGTTTGTCTGGGTCAAGGATGACGCAATCAGAATGTAGTGTGTGGTAGAGCAAGTGTTTCTCGACGATGAATCTACAACGTTGATGCGAAGATACATAGCCTTTCAGTTCAAGTCAACTTCTCCCTAACGGGTGCACACCGGGATACTACTTCGATGGGCTCTATGAAGTAGCCTCGAAACGAAGTTCTGTCAGGGGACCACCAGACCTATAACTGGTAGATAGGGGTGGCAAAACCATCTAAAAACCAAGTCCCGTCACATCTGAGGTTGGATTCGATCGGGCAGTGGCCACAACTAAGGCTAGATGAAGGACACTTCTGAAGGCATGAAAGAGGGCTCGAGCGTTCTGATTAGGTACATCAACATGAACCTAGGTTGTGGAATAGTCCTAATGCTGTAGGAGGAACTTGTCCCTGTATGAAAGAGGACGGGAGGGTTCCGGCAGTTGAGCATTCCCTGTAATCGCTCCAGCACTAACCTGGCGAGCTATTAGAGGGTGGATAGGCAACCTCGCTCCTACCGGTGAGCTACTGGAAGAATTTGCCATGCAAATGCGCGCTGATTGGGCGTACCTCAATCACTGCCTCATGATCCCTCATTACTCCACGTAAAACAATGTTTGGAATCTGTGGTATCGCGTAAGCTATCGTTTCAAAGACGGAGGCAAACTATCCAAGAGCAAAACTACACCCTTGTAGATCTTAGAGCCTCTGACTCAGTTTTAGTACACGTTCGTGTACCAGATCAGGTTTCCGGGAGGAATGTTTTGCCTGGATTTTAACCACTCTTGGCGATTCTGTATAATTACCTCAAAGAGTTGGTTCTCAATAATTCTAGGGGTCATGTGGTCCTTTCTCATCTGCAGTAAGGGACCCCCTAGGCAGCTAGTCAGTCTTGTGCGTTTTGTACCCATCCGGGGATGATACAGTAAGTTCTGCAATCTATGTAAATCTAATCTTGCATTTCCTTGTATCACTATATGAGCATGCATTCATTGCAGCAGTGGGCATTGTTCTCATCGCCCCTGTAATACCAAGACATGCAAGCCTTTGAATCTTATTTAGTCTTAGTTTGGTGGTTTCTTACTTAACTTCTGACCACTCTGGTATACAACCAGTACACCATTCCTGGATTAAGACCCCAAGATTTGTCATGATTCGTCAGAGTTGGTCTCCAATCTTCTGACAATTTTCTCAATTTGTCGATTTCAGGTAAGTTTGGAGTCTAGAATAACTCCTAAGTATTTTATCTTTCCCGACAGAGTAATTTTTTTTCCACAAAGGTATAGAGGTCTAAGGCCTACTACTGTGGCTTATTTAGGACTGACTCTAAGACCTTCCTGTTGAATCCATCTAGCTACTACGTCCAGGGTTTGTTGCATTTGCTCCTTGACCGTGTTTATGAATTTTCCCTCGATTACTATGACTAGGTCGTCAACGTAGCCCAAGGGAATAAATCCTTCACTGTAGAGATTCTTAAGAAGTTCATCCATGACAAGGTTCCATAGCAGTAGGGAGAGCATAGATATTTCTATTTCCTTTAATAATGACAGCTTAACTGACTAAACAATTGTCAGGTATATTATAATAAACTCGTGAAACTTTTATTTATCTTATTATGAACAACGCTCAACACCAACGCAGAGGAAACCGTAACATCGAAAATGTCACCTTTCCTAGCTCCTCCGAGTATCGATGTAAATTATTGTTCTAATACTAAAACTAAAAAGTAATACAATCATAAGAAAGGCAATCTTAATTGAACTGGAGTCTAGTAGAGTTTTCTTTTTGCTTAATATTCTAATTAGGACGAAAGGTGTGAAAAATGTAGTTGAGTATCTTTTTTGTGCGTTATTGACTTCCTTAATAAATTTACATCTAAATACCTGAAGCCTTTACCAGGAAGTTTATTAAAACAACGCGAATGTCTGTACCGCATCTTACGTTTTCATTATTGTTACGGCATTTATGGCTTTTCTGTACATAATAACAATGATATAATGCTTTAGAACTTACGAAATACAGTATCTTCTCGTTTTTATACCTACATGTAATCCTCTAATGCAGAAATGAATAATTACAGACATGTCAACTTTCAAGGAAACAGAAGCATTAGAATAAGCAGAAGTAAGTAGAGATTTTTTGTTTAGGAAATGATTATATTTATGTGTCGTCTGTTGTTACAATGAACACATTTCGTTTTCGTTTATACTTACAGCTGATGTAACGCAGTGCATTTGTTTCAGTTAGAAGTATATAACTAAACATGACATGCACATACTATACATTTTACTAGCAGTTTTTAGCTAATAGAATTTTCTATAAATCTGGAGCTTCCTACTAAAAGCAGTGTTTTGTATTTTGTTTATAAACTAGTTTAATGTACTTAGCTAATAGGAGCTATACGTGTTTCGAATGGATATATTTAGTTCTTTGTTATGTATACTTTAAAGCTATGGATTCTGCTACGTTGTGACTGAAAACATTTCATAGATTTAAAACAAACACTATCTCAACAGGCACAAGAATTTTTTAACAGTTGAATTTTTAATTTTCGACTTTATTTTACATACTGTTCTACTTTCAGTCTGTAAGGGTTAATTGTATTTTTTCTGTGCAAGTATAATCTTAGTATTTCTATAATTAATTCAATTATTTACTTGTTAAGAGACTTTTTTGTAGCAATAATCATCTACGTTTTACGGATTCTGATATTTTAGTTTATAATACTTATTAAGAGCCGGCGGTAGACGAGTGGTGTCAGTACATCACTCGTGTTCCAAGCGTCGTGGGTTCGAGTCCCATTTGGGGAGACGAGACGGAATTTTTCTAATTAGGAAATTCCGCCACCTCAACTATGGCTGTGTGTATTTGGGTTGCATGGTAGATGGGGGACATATGACCTTAGCTGTTGGTTTCCCCGTAGTGTAGGCGCGAAATAAAAAAAATACTTATTAAAAATTTCTTAAATTAAAAAACATTAAAAATTAAAGAAACGAACTTATAGGAATTAGCTATTACTGGAACTGTCCTTAAGCGGTTATTCAGGTCCGTAACGTCAACATCCCCACTTAAATTACATTAAAAAATTTTTGCCTATCGTTAAGTACTAACTAAAAACTATAGGGGTGCTGGCAGAAGTTATCACTAGCACCCCACATCAATTAAATTAAGAAAATTTAGCCTACACTGAAGTACTAATTAAAGACTAATTTCTTAGTTAGTGAGTTTCTTTATTTCCATAATATATGATGTTATATTAGATATATTTAGTTGCTTACATGCTAAAAATACTAATTACTACCTACCGCTATATCTTAATCTGTAAGTACAGGTATAAATTAATTTAGTTTACATTACTTATAATAAAATTACATTTTCGCATTCTGTGGTAGTTCATTATATAATTTTAACCCCTTATAAAATACATTATTTTGTATTAATATAAGCTTATTTTATTCTTTTGCAACAAAAGCGTGCATCTCTTAAATTAAAATATCAATAATTTGTATTAGCATCATTATATTGATCGTGTTCGTACATAACAATGACCCAATAAACTCTTTTGTATATTGCGTATCGTACTCGCGCATGATTGACATGTATATAACTGACCCTAACATAACATCAACCTAAAATCAACGTTGGATTCACGTTGAGTCAATATCGAAGTAAGGGTGATTCAACGTTGATTGTCAACATTAAATAAACGTTCATTCAAGGTTGACAGTTACGTTAAACAACCATACATCATCGTTGAATCAACTTTACTTCATCGGACATTTACTATTGACTCAACGTGATATCAACGTTTTGTCAACTCGCTGTCAACGATGATTCAACGTCGTTTTTCAATCTTATATTTCAAATAGTTAATATTTTATTTCTCTCAGCATCCGTATACTTATTAATCATATAAAAAATCTTACACAAGTACACTTTTTACATACCCCTGCCAGATTTTCAGATGTTTCCTATACTTATAGTCTGTCTCATATAGCTTTGAGAACCTTAGTTTTTCTTGGTTTGTTATATGTTTAATTAGTAGTCAATTTTTCGTTAAATAGATTTTGTAAAACTATTTACAAACCAAAACCACGTGGAAAGCGTCAAACAGTTGTTCTTAATAACGTTTACATTCAGATAGTTTGTCAAAAGTTTTGTGGTACAAATTAGTCTTTAATTAGTACTTAATTATAGGATACAAATTTTTGAATATAATTGAAGTGGTTATATTTAATTAAAGTGGGGTGCTAGCTTCAACTACTGCCAGCGCCCCCACTTTTAAAGTTCAAAAAGTTACTATTAACCAATTGATATACCAGCTCGTAAATAGTCTATGTAATTCATTCTTTGTAAGATATTTTTATATATGTATACTGATATATATACTATAGTTTTTCTATTTATCTTATTTTGTGTTCTGTATGGATTGTATTATCTGTGTAATCTTGTTATTTTTTTTTGTTCTTGTACTCCAAGGGGATGATGGAAGAGCAGCTTATGCTGAATCATCTCCTTGTGATTCTGTAAAATTACTATTCAGAATAAATATTATATTATTATTATTATTATTAAAGCTTCAATTACGACTAAACGGGGATAGGTACATTTTTTGTTGATACAAATTAGTCTATCATTAGTACTTAATTATAGGCTAGACATTTTTAAATTTAATCGAAGTGGGGGTGCTAACTTTAGCTTCTACCAGCACCCCCATTTTTAAAACTTAAGCTACGGCTAAAAAGGATAGGTATAAATTTTTTTGCTGGTACAAATTAGTCTTTAATTAGAACATAAATATAGGCTAGAGATTTTTTAAATTTAATTGAAGTGGTTGAATTTAATTGAAGTGGAGTGCTACCTTCAACTACTACTAGCACTACCACTTTTAAAGCTTAAATTACGGCTGAACAGGGATAGGTACAATTTTTTTTGTTGGTACAAGTTGGTCTTTAATTAATACTTAATTATAGGCAAAAAAATTTAAATTTAATAAAAGTGGGGGTGCTAACTTCAGCTTTTGCCAGCACCCCCATTTTTAAAACTTAAATGACGGTTAAAGGGGGTGGGTAAAAATTAGTTTTTAATTAGTACTTATACTAGAGATTTTTTAAATTTAATTGAAGTGGTGGAATTGAAGTGAAGTGGGGTTGCTAGCTCCAACTATTGCTAGCACTCTCACTTTTAAAACTTAAATTACGGCTAAACGGGGATAGGTACAATCTTTTTTCGTTGGTACAATTTAGTCTTTAATTAGTAGTTAATTATAGGCTAAAATTTTTTGAATTTAATTGAAGTGGCGTTGCTGGCTACCTGGGTGGACGTTAACAACACACCAGTATGGTCGATGTTTCAATTTCTAGAATTTTACATTACGATTTTTTTAGATGAATAAGTCCAAGACCATGCATGGTCACCATTTCTTTGAAATTCATTTCTAAGATTATCAATACCATGATTGGTTTTCTTGAATATAACATGAAAAATCAATAATCTTGTAATCCTTTTGTTCTCTAGTTTGTCAGTTTTTGACAGTACATTTTTCAAAAAATTAAGCCGGTCCAAAAATTCTTGATGTATTTAAATAATGTATTTAAGCAATGAATATTCCGATATGCATGTAATATTAGGCGAATGCCACAATAATGCAACGGGAGCTGCTAGACTATATCAACGACGGTACCCATTTGAAGACATTTTAGTCCAAATGTTATCAGAAGACTGCATCAACGGACAAAAGAAAAGAGAGACTTTGCAGTGCAGAATGTTGATTGTGGAAGGCTAAGGATTATAGGAACAGCAGAATTATAAGACGCTGTGCTGGATTTAGTAGAAAATAGTCCAGGAGTACTAGAAGTGTTGCACTAGAATTAAATGTAAATCACACATTGACATGGCGCATAATTAATGATGAAGCGCATTATCCTTTTCATTTTACTAAATTTCATTCTTTTTTGTTTTTTGATTAAAATGTCTTTTGGACCCAACGTTCTATAGTGAACAGTTTTGGAGTTACAGTTTATTAAATTTACAGTGCTTATATTCTGCAAATATTGTTTAGAAGTACATACAGTGAGATTATTATTAAAATTTTGTTAGGTGGTAGTAAAACCTATTATCCTATATTCATTTGTACAACATACCATGAATCTGCATACGATGTGCTTAATTTTTTAAGCATCACGTGCTGTAACATCTTTATTTTTAAATGGGTTTTAAAAATCCTGCTGAGAAAAGCTAAGGAGAAGAGCATGTCATACAATTTAGAAACATCCTAATTTATACAGGGTGTTTTATAAAAGATGGGCAATTATTAACACGGTATCTTTTGACACACTGTATATTTCTCAACCATATTGATCACTAAAATACTAAATTTTTGCCTCTATTGTCGAAAACACCCGTATAATTTAGGATGGTTCTAAAGCATAGAACATCCAATCCCCAAGAACTTTTTCAGAGACATTTTTTAAAAATCTTGAAGATAAAGATGCTATAGGACTTTACTTTACTTTACTGTGCTGCTTCATATGAAACACACTGTATACAAATTTATGGTAAACTATACAATTCAATAGGAAAATACATTTTATAAAATAATTTCAACTCTTAACAGTACTTCCAGTTTTCTCTTCCAGTAACATGGACTCCTAAACGAGATTCGTAGAACATAGTTGATTATTTTCACAAATCAATCTGCAAAGGCACGAGCAACTGATAGGTGCTGTTTAACAAGTTAGCAAAAATTTGCATTATCAAAAAATTAGAAGGCATTGTATTTGACTCCTCGATACAGACGCCATAAGAGACGTTTAAGTTCCTGGGATTGTCATGCGAGTTTCCAAATACTTCTTCGATAGGAACTTACTGAAGACACTTTATTATGCGTTTGTCCTAAGAAAACTTAGATATGGATCCCTGATTTGCTATCCTATTCACCTTTAACACTAGCTGCCACTTGATCATATCCTTCAAAGGTTCTTAAAGTATGCATCGTATAAATTGGACGGCCAATATCCAGGAAGAAGCATAAGTCAAAAAGAACTTCTTTTACGACATGGTCTTCCCTCGTTATCAACTAGGACATATTGTCAATCAGCTTGCTTTCTCTGCAACATAGTTAATGGCGTTGTACATGTTCCAGAGCTTCTGTCGATGTTCAAAGATTCCTTTGAACGTTTCGAAGCTATCAACCAGACACGATCCAACGGTCCATCTACCTACCGCAAGAACAAAGATAATGCAACGTGCACCCATTTCAGTTATGTACCACAATGTTGTATCCGATTCAGAAAATGATGCTTGGGATTGGCCTCAACCATCCTCAGTTAGCCAAACGGAGTTTATTTCCACAAAAATTTGATTTTGTAATTAAACATCATTTAGTGGTAATATGAAGCATGTTGATGCTTATCTGGAGTACCAAATGAACAGGCTAAAGAGACAATAGAGAAGATATACCAAAGAACGTTAATTATGACAATTAAAATCCAGTGAAATGCAGGAAGGGTAACAGAGAAGAAGAGAAAAGTAAGTGGTACACAACAAGAAGTAGAAATAGAGGGGAGGCTGGTAAAATTACTCTTACTACATTTTTTAACTGCTTAATAAAATTCAAATCAAGTTAGCTTATGGGAACCCGCAGCGTAGAATGAATACGATTTTACAAAATGCGCTAATAGTCTATATAGATCATGATTTGTAAATGTAATTTTTCGATACGTAACCACTTTCCAAGTAAAGAGTTATTTTCTGACAATGATGTATTATGCTGATCTTTGGAATGAATGACATAGCCGTACATAGATTGTGTCGGGAAAATTAAGTTAAGCAAACAGCTCCGATAGAAACACGAAAGATGTCATATACTATAAATCATATAATCATATGATTCATCAGATGTCACAGCCTGTCCGTAGCTCAGTTTGTTTTACGCTAGTCCAGCCATAGCTGTGGCGAAGTTTAACCGCGTTCTTCATAGATGTTTATTTTTACGCAAAGGGGGGATTTGGAAGGGGGAATTGGTATATGATTCTGAAATTTAGTCCACTCTTTCATGTACGTGGGTCGGCTATACCCGGACAGCAAATTATTTTAAACTAGTAATTTCTTAATTGATCTTAATCTTAATTTATAATTTGAAGTTAGTAGTGAGTTTTCAATGAATTTAAACCGTCTAAGGCAACGTTATCTTACATTTTTGTTAATATCTAATGATTTGAATTTAGGTTTTTGATCAATGGTGGTGTGGCCACACCGACGCTTTCTGATATTTAATGGATGTAAGCTGCCTAGTGCCGTCAACTTATAGTGACTGAAATAACGCGTTGGAAATTATTTTCGGGCCGTGAAGAAACTACCCCATCAAAAACGGCATCAACTCAATTATTTCTCGATATATAAAGAATAAAATGTAGGTTCTTGGCCAAAGGCAATACAGTTACCAAAATCTGATGATTTGTGATAAATGCCCATCGTCATCGGTTATACTTGTGGTCGCTATCGATTTCTAATAAATATGTATAACTTGAAGAGTGAGGTATTACTGGATCATTATTGATTTGTTATTAATGTAATCTGCCTGAAGTGGCAATATTTGAAGTCGTTTGGGAACCTAGTAATCATAACTGACTTTTTTGGTAGAAGCTGAATTTACTTCTGTTTCTGAACTCCGTTTAGTTTATTGATATTTGATGATGTTTTTTAAGATTAAAGTGAACTCATTTCATAAGGATGAGCTGTTGTGTGAGTTGAATTGTAGAGGTATTTAAGTAACAGGAGACAATATTGGAGATCAACTGCGTAACCACCTTGATCACATATTATTTTCTTAGGCAAGGTCAACAACACCTTTTCTTTCCCTGAATATAGTTTCACATTTCCTCAGACAAAGAAACATTTTTATCGGTTAATGGCGGAGACTTATTATTTCGATCAGCATGTCATATTGATTTGGGATAATCAGAGTTTTTCCCTGCTATTGAATAAAATGCTATTTCTTGCTGTAAAAAAAAAGATAATTTTCACTCCTTGACGGGAAAAGATATTCTCGCATTTCGAGGTGAAGACACAGGCCAGAAAACAAAGAGCAAAACAGGGAGTTTTTTGACATATCCAGAATTAATGTGACATACTGCCCATTAACCGTTAAAAATGTTGTAACCCTTGTAACACTTTTAGTAGATATGACGATTATATTGACAACTGATCTGGACGAATTACTATCTGATGCTCATAACCAACAATCGAGTCTCAGATCTATCCTAGTTATCAATTTCTAGGGAATGTCTGAGTTTTCCCCTACTATTGAATAAATATTGCTATTTCTTGCTGTCAAAAAAAAGGTAATTTTCACTCCTCGACGGGAGAAGATATTCTCGCATTTCGAGGTGAAGACACAGGTCAGAAAACAAAGAGCAAAACAGCGAGTTTTTTTGACATATCCTGAATTAATGTGACATACCTACTGCCCATTAACCGTTAAAAATGCTCCGTTGTAGCACTTTTAGTAGATATGGCGATTATATTGACAACTGATCTGGACGAATTACTATCTGATGCTCATAACCAACAATCGAATCTCAGATCTATCCTAGTTATCAATTTCTAGGGAATGTCTGAGTTTTTCCCTACTATTGAATAAATATTGCTATTTCTTGCTGTCAAAAAAAAGGTAATTTTCACTCCTCGACGGGAGAAGATATTCTCGCATTTCGAGGTGAAGACACAGGTCAGAAAACAAAGAGCAAAACAGCGAGTTTTTTTGACATATCCTGAATCAATGTGACATACCTACTGCCCATTAACCGTTAAAAATGCTCCGTTGTAGCACTTTTAGTAGATATGGCGATTATATTGACAACTGATCTGGACGAATTACTATCTGATGCTCATAACCAAAAATCGATTCTCAGAGCTATCCTAGTTATCAATTTCTAGGGGATGTCAGAGTTTTTCCCTACTATTGACTAATTATTGCTATTTCTTGCTGTAAAAAAAAAGGTAATTTTCACTCCTCGACGGGAGAAGATATTCTCGCATTTGGTGGTGAAAACACAGGTCAGAAAACAAAGAGCAAAACAGCGAGTTCTTTTTTTGACATATCCTGAATCAATGTGACATACCTTCTGCCCATTAAACGTTAAAAATGCTCCGTTGTAACACTTTTAGTAGATATGGCGATTATATTGACAACTGATCAGGACGAATTACTATCTGATGCTCATAACCAAAAATCGCATCTCACAGCTATCCTAGTTATCAATTTCTAGGGGATGTACTGTTAATGTATGGTGTCGCCTGGTTAAAATCCACTATTGACTGTGGTAAATAATAATATTTAAGGCATATTTATTTTATGGTCAAGTTTTTTATGTATTTTGAACCCGGCGACTTTTCCTAGACGCGGTCAAGGTAAGAAAATCTAGATTTATCACCCAGTCAAACACATAACTCATCTTATTACATTACATAAGCAAGAAGTTACCTGTTTTAGTCAGTTACAGTTTAGTTACACAGGTCAGAAAACAAAGAGCAACACAGCGAGATTTTTTGACATATCCTAAATCAATGTGACATACCTACTGCCCATTAACCGTTAAAAATGCTCCGTTGTAACACTTTTAGTAGATATGGCGATTATATTGAGAACTGATCTGGACGAATTACTATCTGATGCTCATAACCAAAAATCGAATCTCAGAGCTATCCTAGTTATCAATTTCTAGGGGATGTACTGTTAATGTATGGTGTCGCCTGGTTAAAATCCGCTATTGACTGTGGTAAATAATAATATTTAAGGCATATTTATTTTATGGTCAAATTTTTTATGTATTTTGAACCCGGCGACTTTTTCTGGACGCGTTCAAGGTAAGAAAATTTAGATTTATCACCCAGTCAAACACATAACTCATCTTATTACATTACATAAGCAAGACGTTACCTGTTTTAGTCAGTTACAGTTTAGTTACACAGGTCAGAAAACAAAGAGCAAAACAGCGAGTTTTTTTGACATATCCTAAATCAATGTGACATACCTACTGCCCATTAACCGTTAAAAATGCTCCGTTGTAACACTTTTAGTAGATATGGCGATTATATTGACAACTGATCTGGACGAATTACTATCTGATGCTCATAACCAAAAATCGAATCTCAGAGCTATCCTAGTTATCAATTTCTAGGGGATGTACTGTTAATGTATGGTGCCGCCTGGTTAAAATCCGCTATTGACTGTGGTAAACAATAATATTTAAGGCATATTTATTTTATGGTCAAATTTTTTATGTATTTTGAACCCGGCGACTTTTCCTGGACGCGTTCAAGGTAAGAAAATTTAGATTTATCACCCAGTCAAACACATAACTCATCTTATTACATTACATAAGCAAGACGTTACCTGTTTTAGTCAGTTACAGTTTAGTTACACAGGTCAGAAAACAAAGAGCAAAACAGCGAGTTTTTTTGACATATCCTAAATCAATGTGACATACCTACTGCCCATTAACCGTTAAAAATGCTCCGTTGTAACACTTTTAGTAGATATGACGATTATATTGACAACTGATCTGGACGAATTACTATCTGATGCTCATAACCAAAAATAGAATATCAGAGCTATTCTAGTTATCAATTTCTAGGGGATGTCAGAGTTTTTCCCTACTATTGAATAAATATTGCTATTTCTTGCTGTCAAAAAAAAGGTAATTTTCACTCCTCGACGGGAGAAGATATTCTCGCATTTGGAGGTGAAGACACAGGTCAGAAAACAAAGAGCAAAACAGCGAGTTTTGTTTTACATATCCTGAATCAATGTGACATACCTACTGCCCATTAACCGTTAAAAATGCTCCGTTGTAACACTTTTAGTAGATATGGCGATTATATTGACAACTGATCTGGACGAATTACTATCTGATGCTCATAACCAAAAATCGAATCTCAGAGCTATCCTAGTTATCAATTTCTAGGGGATGTACTGTTAATGTATGGTGTCGCCTGGTTAAAATCCGCTATTGACTGTGGTAAATAATAATATTTAAGGCATATTTATTTTATGGTCAAATTTTTTATGTATTTTGAACCCGGCGACTTTTCCTGGACGCGTTCAAGGTAAGAAATTTAGATTTATCACCCAGTCAAACACATAACTCATCTTATGACATTACATAAGCAAGACGTTACCTGTTTTAGTCAGTTACAGTTTAGTTACACAGGTCAGAAAACAAAGAGCAAAACAGCGAGTTTTTTGACATATCCTAAATCAATGTGACATACCTACTGCCCATTAACCGTTAAAAATGCTCCGTTGTAACACTTTTAGTAGATATGGCGATTATATTGACAACTGATCTGGACGAATTACTATCTGATGCTCATAACCAAAAATCGAATCTCAGAGCTATCCTAGTTATCAATTTCTAGGGGATGTCAGAGTTTTTCCCTACTATTGAATAAATATTGCTATTTCTTGCTGTCAAAAAAAAGGTAATTTTCACTCCTCGACGGGAGAAGATATTCTCGCATTTGGAGGTGAAGACACAGGTCAGAAAACAAAGAGCAAAACAGCGAGTTTTTTTGACATATCCTGAATCAATGTGACATACCTACTTCCCATTAACCGTTAAAAATGCTCCGTTGTAACACTTTTAGTAGATATGGCGATTATATTGACAACTGATCGGGACGAATTACTATCTGATGCTCATATCCAAAAATCGCATCTCACAGCTATCCTAGTTATCAATTTCTAGGGGATATACTGTTAATGTATGGTGTCGCCTGGTTAAAATCCACTATTGACTGTGGTAAATAATAATATTTAAGGCATATTTATTTTATGGTCAAATTTTTTATGTATTTTGAACCCGGCGACTTTTCCTGGACGCGTTCAAGGTAAGAAAATTTAGATTTATCACCCAGTCAAACACATAACTCATCATATTACATTACATAAGCAAGACGTTACCTGTTTTAGTTTTCTGGGTAATTCTATGTTTTTTGGTATTACCTTGATTTTTTTGTTTATTGCATCTACGCTATAAGGAGAGTGTATGCAAATCTAACATGCAAAGAGAAGAGAAGAAGCACCTATAGAACGGAAGGATAATCCTTGTCTTTGTCGTGCTTAATTCTACTTCGAACATATATAAGTTAGACCACTAGCCCACGCTCGAAACACTCTAAACCATTAAAAATATAGACCGTATGTCTTTCAAAATCTTTTCAATCCTAGAATTAATTTTTTAGGAACCATAATTAATTATGAAAAAGTGAAGCAGGGTTTCGTAGAACTTTTATTTCTACTCTTAGAAACAAAAAGTTTGTATTCTATATTATTCAGATATTTCTCTCATAATTGTGGTATTCATCTTATCCAGCATTTATCAATTTTTCAATGTATTCTGTAATCTTTATGCTATGTAAAAAATGTTGGCTTTCTCTTTCAGTCCTAGAAAATAAAAAATAACTTTTCATATTTTTTCGAGAAAATCTCCAGTAAGAAACCCGTAGATACTAAAACCGAGAAACGAGAAGTAGAGTATTCTTTTTGGTGAACTGTGTCACTTGCTAAAGAAAAAACCGACCCAACTACATCTATAATCCCGTTCCTTTAAAAAATTCCAGTAACATTTTATCCAGGCGAATAGGACCTCAAAAATATGTAACTACAAGTAGGTCTGTTTAATGTTTAAACAAATTGTCGGTTGAAGTAAATTATGATCTAGACAGTATATTCCAGCAAAATATAGTGACTGCTGCGAAATTGGCTGCTCTAATTATATTGTCGCGCAAAAATCGCGATACTTGGCGAACTGAATTAATCTTTAATGAGTAATAAAATGAACTTAAGTAACTCACACATCTATAGAATCTTCTTATTTGAAACTTTGATATTGAAAGCACGGAATAGAGTACCTAATTATGACAGAAAAGTTAAGTCTAACAACTTGCGGTTTTCGTCGCAGAGGTAGACCTTGATACTGCAGCTAATTGTTTGGAAGAGTATCACGATCAAAAGGTTGAGCACGTCTGCGTTGGTGGATGATGCAAGTTTACTTTAGGCCGTTCCTTTTTGAGAAAACAAAGTTTACAAAATCTTTCGGCATATTTAGTTGAAAATATAATACGGCCGCGCTGGAAGCGTTTTTGCACTCGGCGGCGACTCATCTAATCCTTCTCGTTAATGTTGTAGACAGAGAATCTCGTATGTTGGGCATGAATTTAATAAAGTTAGAAGTTGGCGTAGAAAAATGAAGACGATGTGGTTCTATATACAGTTGGCAGGTATCAGGGTCGGGATGATGGTTGTGCGACGACAAAACGTAAGATGGATGGGCCGTGCCATGAGCGCGCTGTGACCCGGATGAATGTTTGATGGCTTCGGCACCGTATGTGGATTGCTGCTGCGAGCTCGGGAATGTCTTATGCAGTGGCTGCATGCATAATAGAAGAGCTTCAAGGACCGATGTCGAACACTATCGGAACGACAAGACGAGACATGCTGGTAGCCGCACGTGCTTTAGTTTTCTGTTGCATCAACGATAGGCAGTTATTAACACCTCGCGAGCCAGACTTTAATCAACTATAAAAGTTTGGCAAACGGGTGTCGGTGACGCACCCGCGAATTATAAGTTTGCCGACATCCCTCCCTCGCTTTTTATGCATACAAATGGAGGCAAGTTGTTAACCTAAGCTGGCACAATATATTACGAGACGCCGGCTGTCATATACAAATAGCGCGAGATCAATGATTGACGCCGAAAACTTAGTGGTCGGGGCCCAGGAGCATGTGGCACGAGACGCCGCGGCAGCGCAGTCCTGAGCGTCGCACGAGCGTCCTCGGCCAGTTACAGTCTGACGCTCGATCGGATTGGATTCTACCCCAAAAGCGCAAGAAGAGTCAACACACGCACGTTTCGTGATAACTCTCGCGCTCGCGATGCGGCGACCGCGCTTGACCGTTAATCCTTGACTTCCCATGTGCTTGTGTTTTAATACAGGATTACTGATGGACCAGTAGGGCCACATCCAGTGTTTAACAGCACCATGGTTGATAAACGTAAACAGCATAACCGCTACCTCAGTGTCGGCATTGTATACATCGCCACCATCATAAGTCAGGGTGAGTGTCCCATGTTGGTGGAGTCCCGTATATGATTTAAATTAGGACGGGGCCGCTTGAAATAAAATCGAGAATGTTTCAATGGTTTAGCAGATTAACAGGTGTCCCATTCTGAAGCTATTTAATTCCGCGCGGCTTGTTTGGTTTTCGCGAATTAGGAACGGCCGAGGGTGGCATTCTTGATGGCAGCTCATCATTCGCACCACATGCTGGGCATCTGTATGGGCTTATGTGGCATAAACTGCCGGAGGCTCCCTCCTGCTGACCAATTAGACGGACACGTCGTTAACGCCTCTCAATAGTTAATGGAAGAAGTTAACGACTTCATTAACTCTAAAAAAACACATCTTTCCGAATCTTAGGAAGGACTTCATAAAACCTTACGAAAACTACCACCTAAATTACGACATCGGACAAACGAAATCAGATGACGCTATTTTTAACATTAAGCCAATCAGTGTTCACATTTTCCGATAAAATTGACACAAAAAAAGGCATAAATCGTATTATGATCGGAAAAGAGAAACGGGGTGTTATGTCAAAGGAGAAATGATCGTGTAAACGAGACAAACACAGGGTCATCTTAGTTTACAAGAGCTCTACTGACAAACATCGTTAACGGCTTGAAACTGTAACAAATTTCTTTTTCTTGCGTCGTTCGCCCGGAAACTTTTTTTTAACATTGTAGCATCCATTTGAGAATGTCTTGTGTTTTTAACACTTTAACTTTCCTTCAGTTTGTTTCAAAATTAGACTAACAATTTTATGTTCGCCTTTTAGTTGAATTATTCATTAGTTTTGCATAAAGGAGGAACTAAAATAATATCCCGGATTATCGTTGTAGTTGGGAACATTTTCATCTAGGAACAAAATTATTCTATCTTGCCTTTATAGATAACTAACATGATTTTATAGACATGTATTACTAAATATTTTCATTTTCTACATTTTAGTTGAGGCAAGCGCCATAGTTATTGGACACTTTATTGGATTATTGGACAGTCAAAGTTGATGTTTCTGTAAACTTATTTCTTACAATTGGAAACCAACACTGTAAACTTTATTTGTTCGATAACTGCATGTCGCCCAATACTTCTTCTAATGGTACAGTAGAAGAGGCCGTGCCCATAAAGCTACTTAAATGCGACTTATATATTTCCAATCTCCTCTATGCACTTCATATGTCATGAGATAAAATGAGTCAAATCGTGAAATGACATCCCTTCAACAGGACATCTACAAAGCAAGATGGTGCTAATTAATTTTTAATTTTTGCCGAGACTAATTATTTTTCTTATTACTCTCATCGTTAAAAACTTTATTTAGAAACTTAGCGAAATTGGGAAAGTCCAGAAAAATATCGAGGTTATGAAGTTTAAAATGTTTCTGGATCTCTTGATTAGTTGTGTTGATGTAAGCGGAAGCTTGGGGTTATTAATTGATAATAAATCAATTCCATCGTAATCGAAATACGGTAAAAATATTTTTCCAACAACTTCATGTTTCAGGATGGGTAGTCGCAAACACAATATATAACAAAAAATGTTCTTTATGCAAACACATTGAATAAATGGTGTACCGCTACAAACAAATTTTTCTTTCTAGTTCTTGACGTCTTTTGTTTTCCATAAAGAAAGAATGTATTATCGCGTGGGTAGATGTAATAATAAGTATAAGTGTAAACAGAAATTTTTAACTTTTTATTTCAGTTCTAATTTACAAGTGAGGATAAACTCATTTATGAAACATAATTTAATAATTTTTTAAGCTTTGAAAATCAGTTAATTTTTCTATTAGCAATTACACTTTTGCAATTTGAATATATTTTAATAACGATATGAAAAAGTGATTAATTTAAAATGAATGAATAATTGAATCATACAAAGCGTAAATTTAGTTGGTTTATTATTTACGATGATATTAGTTTACAAACTAAATAGTTTCAAAAAAATGTTACTATTTGAAACAAATTCGGTTCATTGTCAACCTGTTCGTAATAAGAAATATCACACACTATAAAGACAAATTCAGATTAAAAGCTCACAGGTCCCGGGACATATTCACCCATACAACTATTGTTTTTATATAATACCTACACTACTCAAAGATGAATTGCCAAGATCATTAACTCCCCTCGATCCAACATAAAAATGCAAATGTTCATGAAACATTGAGCAGGAAGCATCCAAACCACCAGTGTCATTCTTGGATATGTTCGTTCTGTTTTAAAATTTTTGATAGGTAAAAGTAAACCTAAATTCGTGAAAGTCAGGACTGTTGCATTAGTACATATAGTGTTGAGTGATATACCTTGTTCTGCCACTGGCCACAAACATCCTAGTTGCTTCAATGAGACAGAGTACGACTCTAGTGCTGCCCTCTAGTATTGATTTTTGAATTGGAGTGTATCATATCATGAATGGACTAAACGTAAAAGTAAGTCAGTCTTAAGAGATGTTAGATGTTAGAAAAAAGTTAGTTTCTTGGAGTTATTTTGTTCTTGATATGCTACTATACAACCGCGGAAATAGTCGCGGCTAAAAGTTAAAATCAAAAATTGCCTATTTTTAATTATATAATTAGCCGATTTCTGCGGTTTTAATCATTTGGTCAATGAATTCAATAATAAACGAAGAAGTAATCCAATATAGAGTTTATCTAATGCATTTGAGACATAACTCCTTACGGATGAAAATGAAAACTGATGGTTTGTACCATTTCCGTCCGTTTGCCACCTGTGTTTCTTAAAGCCGACGTGTTATGGAGGTAAATTTTATATAACACGAAGCTGTTAGCAACAAGCAAAATCATTTAATACTTCTACGCAACTTGTCTAAGTTCTGTTACCCACAAAATGGGGATCACTAATTGGGAAACGGTAACAACCTTTAACGGCACTTAAATCTGTCGACTGCCAAGAATCGTCTCAAATAGCTACAGTATTTGCCGACAAAATCTGAAAAGAACAACACATTTGCAACTACTACCAATGTGGTCGACTTTTCCCAATATTGATTCCTCGATGACTGTAAATATAAACCCCAAATACCACACATATACATAATAAGTCTTCAGGTAGATAAACAGTGCTTTATTATCAATTATAACAAATTACCAGTAGTTAATAAAAACAAATCAATCAAGTGTGGTTATATTTTAATCAAGGGCAAATAGCCTTGGCAAAAATTAAATGTAAGTGATTAGTTCTCATATATAAATTTGAACGGGGTGAGAATTCATGCGAGCGAGACTATTTACTCTAAATCTGACTAAAAGTTCAAGTCTCAAAAACTTAACAGGCACGGTAAATACCTGTGATATAGATTGCAATCGTTAACCTCAGATTTTAATTGTTTAACCAATTCATTACAGAGCAAAGTCATACGTATTCACTCGCAAATATTCCTAACAATGTAATAAAATAAATAAAATGTGTTAAAATAATATATATAAAATAGATACCTAGATATAAGTGCTACACGCACACTGGAGAAAAGCCATTTAACACAAAAAATTGTAATATACAAATATAGAGTAATGTTTTATTTACAATAAAGGGTTGCCAAACGTTACTGCTGCTGTAAATAGTTGCTACAATTTAAATGACTCACGATACAGGTTTGTGTTCTTCAATCTGTATAGGAACGTCACCAACCAGGTAAAACGTAGCGTGATCGAAAGAGACAACAGCAACCAAGTCAGCGTAATGGTCTTTTAACAACCCAAATATACAACGTGGAGTAAATAGTTATGGTAAAATAACCAGGAAAATGTAAAATAAACAAGAAAAAGGTCTGTAACAAACAGAATTAAATTGTCAGAATACACCAACCAAACATTTAATAAATACCTTAGATGGAAGGTGACCTTATGAAATAGTTATACCGCTTCCAAATGCGGCTAACGTCGATTAAATATCGAATTCTGTCAAAAAAATTATAGTATAAGAGACTGAATGTAAAGAAAAGCTAAAATCTACGAACCTATTCGAAAACGTGCTCCTAACCTCCAAAAGAAGTAAATCCCAACTGTAAATCACGTACGGTACCAATAAACTTGGAAATCACACCAAACATTAATTACAAATCTGGACCAAGGCAATTCCCATTTTGCAACATAAAGGAAAACTCAATTTAACGGCGTTGCCACTAAAACATTCTTTTAAAGAATTTGCTCCACACGAACGAACAAAACGAAATGAAGTGTCAAATCTCTTATTAACAACAGGAAGTTAGTTCCAAACTAAACAGAGAGATAATGCGAAAATCCCTAACGCTATACAATCTAACACAAAAGCATTGCTATACAGGGTGCTACGAAATTAGCACGTAACAGTTCCTAAATTAGAAGGCCACCATTCAATAAACCCTACGAAAATGTTCATTCATCTTGGAAGAGCAATGCCAATAAAATGAGAAGAATGAAAACAGAGGACTTCAACAATGTTATCAACCGCGCGAAAGAGTAGGTAAACCATACCCAACAATATTAAAGGCAGAAGTCAAATGCAACCTCTCATCCTAGAGGTCAGTAAACTGAGGACCCGGGTCCCCTCCACCGATTTCAACTAAATACTGCCACCCCATTCATTTTCACGGATGTATAGTTTGACAGGATGGGTTTTTTCTTCTTACGAGCACCGCAAAACATGACCAAGCCCGATTGAGCCAAACTTGGTCTTAAAATGTTGAGTTCGTCAAACTGAATAAAAGAAATGGAAATATAAATTCCACATTTTCGGTTTAGGCGAATAAGGGGCACTTGAAGTATCTGGTGGCGCACATGCAAAAAATTATTCCCGCTCTCGTATTGGATCACTCGACATTCATACGCCGACCGTGAGATACGCAAAAATGACAGTCAAATTTTCAACCAAATAGCTCAATAAGTGCGTGCCGCCACCCATTCAAACCCGATTTGACCCAACCCATGTCCTCGAGCAACGATTGGAAATTAAAATCGTTTTACGCCCTTTAAGGAATCCTACAAGTCACACATATATAGAAAGCTTGTCTAGATATTTGTGTTTCTAACTTGTTATTATATCTAATTTACAATTAAAACTACTTAGTTGGTACATTCGTTTAGTAATTCAGATGCAAGTATTTTAAATACTCTTCTTAAACTTTCCAATTATTTTAAAATGTCTGACAGATAAAAATTCATTTTAAATAATTTTAAATCATATGGAGCATATTTTTATGTTCGCATAACATTTCTTATTCAAAACGGTTCCCCAAGGATATTAGTTTATGCAGTAAACCTACCAAATATATACCTTTCCAGCTGTCTCAGATGTTCCCGTTAAATGCAGTTTTCTTCTTGTAAATTTTTTTACAATTTACAAAATTTTAGACGTGCCACGACGGAAAGCTTGTGTATAAAGCCAAAATCTTTATAGAAAGCGTTTAAAGAAAGCTGTGCTTGACTTGATAAAAATGTTCCCATTTTTTTGTTATACATGTGAAATATGAAGTACCCAAACTTTAATTAGATGGTTCAATGTCCTTTTGGAGTGTCAGAGGAACTCCTCTGTATATATGCATGGAAATTAGCTGTTTAGACACGTTGTTTGCAGCGAGCGCGGGTTGCAATCGCCACGTTCAGTGTAAATATTCATGAAGAATACACATCACTTACCCTTCAGGAACCTCCCTGCACCCTTATTGCCATGTGTTTGCATTAATTTAACCGTACCTTTATTGATACTGAATACGTATTATTGAAGCTGGATAGAGTACTTCTATTTGTTTCCGTTTTTTTTACATATTACAAAATGTTTGCATGTGTACATAAGCATTATAGAGTTTACACCCATTTCATCTTGAAAAGTAACATGTATTTTCTGTTTCAAATCCGAAATGGTTGATTAATACAAAACGTAAAATGCAAAGTAACGTTTTAAGGTTTAACTTAAGGGAAAGCTGTTTTAGGGGGGTATATTATTCTTTATAATGCAATATATATTTAGATAATATGTGGAACTTTAATTAAGGATGGCATCAATATATCGAAAGAAAAATTATATATCGATATATTTGATATATCATACCACCGCTTTTGATATATCGTTATATATATATATATGTTATATTGATATAATAATAATTCGAAATATCGAATGAAAGTTACTTTACGTCTCGTAGAACTGTAGCATTAACTACCGTTAAAATAGATATTTGTTTATGATTTTGGTTTCCAACTAATTTAATGTTCGATAAGGTATATATTGGTAAAAGGGCAGGTGCGGAAGGGCAATGGTATGGCAATAACATTTTTATGTGTAAGCCGCTTCAAAGATAAGTGTCAGTTAAACGCGCTCTAAGAAATAAAAACTGTGAGTAATGTGCATAAATAATAATTAAACGTTATACTACACGACATATTAGAGTAAAAATAGAAATTACTAATGTATTAAATTTTTTATAAATATCTTAACTACACAAAGCCTCAACTAAAATAAATAATGCATCTCCTAATTTTACCTTCTGCAAACGATAAAACAGTCCATGCGAAAATACCTAATCAGAATTCAACATTAAAAGAAATTTATGAAGAAATACAAAAGAGTAAAAGAAAAAGAAAGTAAAAAACATTAAAGGTCATTAAAATATTGTTTGAAAACAGAGTTATTGCAAAAAAACTAGAACACTAGACGACGAAAATCTTTCTTTAAAATATTGAGCTTCTTGAAACAGACAATAAACGGAATAATATTATAATATTTGGGTTTAAACAGCTGCAGAATAACTCGGCTAAAGATATTCGCAGCAAATTAAGCATTCTTTTGGGTCTTTACATTCGAGAAAAATACATATTTTCTTGGAGGATGATATTAAAAGTGAAATTTACCTTATTTCTAATAAAATCTAATATTCTTAAAAATTGCAAAAGACTGAAAGATCAGGCATACGCGGGACCGCCGCGATAGTCCATGCAAAAAGGCGATCACCTCAGAGTGCCAACTTTGCCTGTAAATGTGTGTACCGATAAACGTAGTTTTTCCAAACTCAAAATAATACTAAATTATGTAATTATGACTACCGTGCAGGACAGGCTAAGCAATCTCAAAAAAGAAATAGCTAAAAATGTCAATTTTTGGGAAGCGGTGGTCACATTTGCATAGACAAAAGCTCGTCGAGTATTTTAAGTATATTAAGTATATAGTATACATATGCGTATAAATTGTTTTCTTTTACTTTGTTCATTATAAATAAGTATATATACTATTCATATTACAAAGGGAGATATTTATGTAATCCACTTAGAGATGAAAGAAAAGACGAAAACAAATGAAAAAAAACTTCTTTACATATGTTCCTTCAATGTACACGTATTTAACGTGTCTGCAATAACGAAATCCCTTAAAGCAATTATTTTGGTAACTTCTCAAAATAATCGTTAATCACCATCATCGTTGTAAAGACAGTAATCACTGGGTGCTAGATCCGGACTGTAGGTTAGATGTCTTTGCTCCTGCAAACCACATTCCTTGATACCTTCTCGAACTTTTTGACCCTTATTCACCCGGAAATTGCAACTGTATGGTTTATTCAACAAAATTTTGAGGTCTTTTCGCGCTGATAGCGGCTTAAAGATTTTTTAACGGTTTCTTTATAAACATCAGCGATAATCGTAGTGCCCTTCTCTATGTACTCAACCAACAGAATTCCTAACTGCAGTCCAAAAAAACTGTCGCCATCATTTTTTTGGTGGCACAGACCCTTTATCACCAGGGATAATTTTCAAAAAAGTCGCAGTCTTGTTTTAACGCATTCAAATGTTTCTGTTCTAGTATGATGAGCCTAGAAATCCATGTCGCTGACACTCTGTTCATCCCTAAATCTTCATATACAATTTTGAAAACAGGTGTCTCTATTATCTGAACTTCCCTTGCAATAATCGAAACTTTAATCCTTCGATCTGGCAACACCAAATCTTCAATTTTTTTAATTGTTTCCGTTCTTGCCTCAAGAAGTCTACCAGATTTAAGATCAACTTCAATAGATTCCCGACCCAACAAAACTGTTTCGACTAGAAATGATGGCGCATTCTTACCATATATACAGCAATGGATAATTGATGGTTCATGGATAATTTTTCGACCTTTTCTTTCTTTAGTCAAAAAGTTTATAACGCTTCTATGTTCAAGGTTTAGATCACTCATTTTTCACTATTCCAACTGCTACCAAAACTACAAAAATCTTTTAATTTCAAAACCACCTGGTCAGAATAGTTGGAAAAATTGACACTACTTGACATTTAAAATTAATTTCCATTCGTCATTGTTTTCATGGCTAGGTAGATTACATAAGCAATATCTACATTGTTGAAAGAATCTTAGAAATTGAAGAAAATTTGAAGCAAGAAAATCTACACGGAGAAATAGTGCACCGTCTTACCCCAAATCAAAACTTAGAAGCTATTGCAGACTATCCCCCACACCTAACAAAGAAAAACAGAAGAGGAGAAAGAAAGGAACAAGAAGATCGTAACAATCACAGATAATACTGTTCGAAAGTGCAAAATACCAAGGTGAGAATAATTTGATACATCGAATCACCAGAGCTCGCTTTGGACCAGTTATAAAAAGTAGCAAACAAAATTATAAAATATCTATACTCCAAATAAATACAAAAAGGATCCTCACATTAAAAACTATAAAAACAATGTTGTAGATACAAGAATTGTAAATGATAGAAATACTTTTCGTTATACATATCAAGCCGAAATTACTAATTACGCTACGATTATGTACTTCAATATTAGAAGCTTAGACAAATATTTTGACGATCTGTGCGTATTTTTAAGTTTTACAAAAACAGAATTGGATGTAATACTTCTTACAAAAACGCGTAAATCAAATAATCATGCCGTCACATTTCTCTTAAACGGATGTGATATTCCGTACAATAATGGTGACTTTAATCAAAGTGACGGTGTTGTAATTTACATTAAATCCAGGCTAAACTATACAAGTAAAAGTATCTTAGGTGTCACATAAAGTATTAGAAATTGAAATTCTTTGTCGAAAAGAAAAATGTTTCTAACGGTAGTTTGTTGTTACTATTCATTCAACAAATGGTTTATTCGATTGCAGAAAGAGTTGATATAATCGCACTCTACTTCGCCAACAATGAAAATATCGAAAGAAGCACCCACTTGCTAAACCAGCGACATCCAGATAAGCATGTGAATCGCGAGTATGTCCTGGGTTAGTAAGAAAATTTCGGGTGACCGTGCCTGTGCAAATAAAAAGCGAATGTTGAAAATCCGGTAAGAAATCAAGTAAGTGGTGGAAGTGGCGTTTCTGGGCCACGTTATTGTTGATCCTACGTTAAGTACAAGGGCAATGGCTATTGTATCGGGTATTAATAATAATAATAATAATAATTGCTACAACCCATAACCTAGAAACCAGGCCCCAGAAGCTTGTGCGGGAGGGAGGGGACGATTATTATTATTATTACGTAAGCCCAACGTGCGGCTGCAGCCGACCTACAGATGGAACAGCGCAAATCCCACATTTATGTCACAGCTAAGGAAAAACTGCAGAAAACCTTAACCAAATCTGCTGGTGCCAGGAGTCGAACCTGGCTCGCTTGGGTGAAAGTCCAGCACGCTAGACAATACCCTACCACGGCCAAGTAATCGAACCAGTATTCAATGAATTTTAAAACACCACAAGTTTTAGCCCGACAAGATTGATTTGCTACAAGAATTCAATGAAGACGACTTTGACCGCCGTTTGCAATATTGTGAGACTTTAAGTGAACGAGCAAAAAATTATCCAAATTCACTATTTATCATTCGCTTTTCCGACGAATGCAGTTTTTTCGTAAATGGTACAGTCAATCGCCATAATTGTCGTTAGTTCCCAGATTATAATCCGAGTTATAATCCCTTGTTTCTTACCTGGAAATTTGATTGTAAAAATGTACTTGGAATTGTTAGAAGACAAGATTGATCCAATATTAACTGATATAGAAAATGATGATCATTACCCAGCAGATTATTTGCATTTCCAACAGGACGAAACTCCTCCGCATGATGCACTGCCTGCTTGACAGTATTTGAATTAAGAATTTCCGGGTCAATGGATTGGAAGAAGGGGCGCTGTTGAATGGCCTCTTATGTATCGTCGCTAGATACTAAATACAAAAAGGTGATTCGAAGAATACAAGCCTGTCGCGAAGCTAATGGCGGACATTTCGAACATTTCTTTCAATTCTATTGAAAGTCGCTCGTTCGTCTTCTAATTGCTCTTCGGTTTATTATGTTATAAAATTTTTAAGTGTTTGGTCACGTTTCTCATTTTCTAAGCGAATTTAACGCGAAAACGGTTAACGATAGGAAAAAATCTCAAGAGCCCTTAGGGGTAATTTACAAATAGTGTCAAAATAAAAAAAAAACAATGGCATGCTATTTTTTCTTCCTTAAATAACTACGTATACTCCTGTTTCTACGCCACTGGTGGAGGCAAAGCTGCTTGCTCTGGTCCATATTATGGTATATAGATATACAAACATATTGTGTAATTTTTTGTATCTCGATACTTCCGGACACATGTTAATATAAATTTTTCTTCGTATTCTCATGATAGGAATACGTCTATAAGGGGGCGTGGAACAATGTTGGATCACCCCGTATAATTGGCAAACGCTATTATATATTGCATTCTTATATTTTATTTCATTTTTGATATAGATATACAGGCTGTCCTGTTTAACAGTCTACACTCAATCATTCGGACAAGCTTCTGGCTATAGCAATGAAATTAAAAGAACTTCTTAGAAATGAGACGCCTAACACAAAATAATTTTACTATTAAATGACCAACCTCTGCTCAGATACTGAACTATATTAAATTTAACAGATGCCATAAAGTAAAGGATAAAATCTTATACGAATAGTATCTTGTTAAGGAGGGAATAAAAATTCACAGCATGTATCTGCATCTCGCATACATATTTGCGAAGAATGAAAACTTGTTACCAAAACGCTGACAAAGAGTTTTAGTAAATAGAACTTTCTCTTAGTTGTATGTACGATTTCACCTATGTCACTAGATAATGTCTGCCACGCCCACTTAACTCGATCACTTATGTTATAGCAGTCATCAAACTAATGCGCTTTTATTGTCTGAATCAAAATGATAATAAACAAACTAATCTCTTTAATGTTCTAATGTTAGAATTTAGATTTTTAGTAGAGATGTTCGACTTACCCGTATTAAATACAGAAATAGTACGCATTCAATAGGTAACAGCAGACCGAATACCAAAAAACCTTTCTTTATATAAATTTATAACACAGTAGTGTGTGCAGCAACAAGAACGATTATTACCATCTAGATCGCAACGTACAAAAATATCGACTTGGTAATATTCATTTTTCCTAAGTTACAGATCTAACTACACTACCACTGCAAACTCCATTGTTATAGCCAGAAGTTTGCCCGAAGAGTTGAGTGCAGACTGTTAAATAGGGCAGATCCGGTTTAAGTGGCTCTAGCTCCGTTATTATACATTTTAGACCTGTAGTACTTCAACACTTTCTTATTTAGAATCACATTTGCTATCAATTTTCATACTTCGAACTTAATCGTTCCATTTCAAAAAACAGGACACCCTGTATACACCATATACCACACACAAATAATATGTAAATCATACTTCTGTAGTCAGGCAATGATTTTTTCTGTTTATTTTATTTTTATTTAGACCTATGCTACATTTCTAACATATCTTTATTAGAATAAACATTATCATTATTATTATTTATACTTCACAGAATAGTGCCGTAAAATGGGGCTACATGGTCACCTTCTTAGCATATTTTTCCATGTAACTCGGAAATTTGTAGCTTTATGGGGACGAAAAAATAACCATTGTACCGACCTAAATAAGGGTTATCCAGGGCTGTTATGTCATATTTGACATTTGAGCCCTGGTTCCCAACAAAATTTTTTTTTTTGGTGACCAAGTATCCCCGTGGTTGGGGCTACTTGGTCATACTAACAAAAGTTGGCGTATAATGCGTTTAAAAGGCTTTTATGTCGAAGTTACCCCACTTGGACACTACACGGGTATTTTCGACGAACAAAAAGTTTGTCTCTGAATTCATGAAGTCTGTCTGTCGGTCTGTCGCCCTTTTCCCTGTTGACTTTTTTGAATTTTTTTTTTGAATCTTATAGTACATCGAATTCTAAGAAACTTTTGGTGGAAATATTCTTTTGTAGCTCTTCGGGAAAGTGGTCAAAATGACCACCGAAAATTTCGGTAAATTTTTGAAAAATGAAAAATTTTTTATTTTTTAAAAATTTACGAAAAAATAAACATTTTTAGCAACTTTTTTTTTAACGAAAAATTTTAGGACTTAGAATTTTAGTTTTTATAACAACTAATGTGTTACGTGAACAAGAGTTTTCAAAAATAAAATAGTTTATTAAGTATACAGTTGTTTTTGTTCGTCATGGCAATGCTAGCTCTGCGCATTCTCAACTGGTTTTATACTGGGAAGGAAAAAAAATTTTTAATGAAATTTTATTCTCTTTGTCCCCTAGTAAAGGTTAAGTAACAAAACAAACAAAAGATAAATTCTTGCTAAATAACCCCAAGGGAGTTGCAACAAGAACAAAACTTAAACTAACAGTACCTAGGTACCCTGCATTCTAAATAGGAACTTATGTAAGTAATTTTGCCACAATCTTTGGAGAAAATAAGGCAAAATTCTTCGTAAATAACTCTAAGAAAGTTGCAACAGGAACAAGACTTAAACTAACAGTAGGTACCTACATTGTAAATACGAACGTATGTAGGTAATATTGGTGCACTCTTCGGAAAAAATACTAAAAGAAAATTTTGCGCGTATGTGACCAAGTACCCCCGGGTGGCCAAGTAGCCCCATTTTACACGTTAGTAGACGCATTTTCGGAGTAGAGGGCTCAAGGGATATGCGTATGCTACGTAGAAAGTGTTCTTCGTATTATCGCTATGGTTCCTAATATGACTGCCTTTTGCATCCATTGTATTGCATAGGACCATACGCTCAGCCTTTGTAGATTATAGTTGATTTTTTACATGAACAATACCGTTGGTACTGGTGATTATAGGCAATATTGTTACACTATTGACCTGCCATACTTGTTTATTTTCGCACGCCAGTGCTTCATACTTTCGCATTTTTTCCTGGTACGATCTATTGATGTTCTCGTCCAATGAGACAGAGAAGTCAATGATTGAGACAACGTTTTTAGATTTATACCACGCAATTATGTCAGGTTTGTTGTGTTGTACACGTCTGCCTGTTATTACAGCCATATTCCAAAGAATTTTGCATTCATGGTTTTCCAGGATTGGCTCAGGTATATATTTGTAATATGGGATAAATTCTTTACTAAATTGCCAGTTATTTCTTAGGTATTGGTGTATTACCTTTTCCATAGAATTGTGTCGGTGGGTGTTCTAATTAGGCGTCAGGTGGATACAAGCAGATATTAAGTGTTGTATTGTTTCCTCTTCCGTACTACATAGTCGACATTTGGTAGTTGCGATGTTCTTTTTCAGTGTGTGTTTACTGTAGTTCCTAGTAGGAACTACCGGGTCTTGTATGGCCATAAGGGCCTCTTCTGTATCAGGAAAGAGATACCCACTAGTCAAATAGATGTTAGACCTGTTAAAGTCTGCATAGGTTTGATGCACATTAGTGTAGAATCCGTGTAACGGTTTTCTTTCCCACTTTCCTTTCATATCCTGCAGTTGAGAGAGTGATTCTACTTCCTGCAAATCAGCCAAATTAAGTGCTGACAATTTGTTATCAACTCTGACGATGTGTTGGTGAAATGCCAGATTATTTTCCAGAAAAGATTGTCTCAGGTTATTGATTTCCTGATTATGAAGCACCTGCAGGTTAGTAAAAAGCCTGCCACCCTCGGCTCTTGGTAGATATAGGCGTTCAATAGCTGAGTTTGGGTGAACCATTCTATAGCTTGTTAAGGTTGTTCTCACCTTTCTGTCTAGTCTTTCCAGATCTGTTTTAGGCCAAGTGAGAATTCCAAATGTGTAGAAAATACTTGGGAATGCCCACGTGTTTAAAGCAGTGAATTTATTCTTTGAATTATGTTGCGTTTTTAATATAGTGGTAACTCGTTTCATAAGTTTTTTTGTGGCAACTTCTTTGTTTTGCTTCTGATGTATTTCAGATGATTGTTTATTGATTATTATAATTATTATTATTACAACCCGTCTGTGTGGAGAGTTGTAGAGGAAAACTGAATTTGTTGATTAAATAACATTTATATAACAATATAAATTAATAATTTTTATTTATTAAATAACAAATTTTAAATATTGTTTTAATCCAGTTCTGCTTTACACAACATTTAAGTTGGAAAACTTCCGCGCATTACGTTACTTTTGAGCAATATCTATTTGATATATTTGTATGTCGAGAAATCTATCCAAAGAGAAGTCGATACATATCGTATTTCTATATATATTACTATTATACCGATATCCCCAACTTTAATCGTATTGTAACTTAGGAAAAGGAGAACTGTAGTAGATCCTGTAACTCTGTGCCTGGTAAACCAAGAGCTTACATTATAAAAATTAGATATTTATGGTCTTGAGTAAGTTGCAACTAGTTAGTGCTTAGTTTAACTTAAATAGTACGCTCTGGCACGAATGGTATGTACCAATTATCGTTAAAAAGGTTATTATCTACATAATGAAAATCAGGTTTGTTTATATTTAGCAACGGAATTGTAATAATTTAAAATCAATTTGAGGAAAACATGCAAACAGCAAAATTTGTATTCCAAATCGATATGCGGTTTACGGGAGCAATATCCAAGAAACAGAAACAGAATTATGAATATCACGTGGAGGTTTTACAGATTATGAAAGCTTTTGAGAATATTTGAAAACAAAGAATGACTATGAAAAAATATATAGGTATGTAGTTGTTTCTTGCGATACAAACGATATTACTATCCCTTCGGAATTTCTACACTACTTGGTTAAATTATTCAGAAAGCATCACCTGTTTATTATTGGCATTTTCTTTTCAAAAATGAAAATCTGTTTTTAGTCTAAAACAAATACAAGATCTCCGGAACAAAACCAATTAAAAAACTGTAATGTGAACAGTAGAGCTTTTGCATAATTTTACCACCCCGATAATCGCTTGAGCATTATAAAGCAAACCAATCAAATTTTGTTATGACTTTCAAATACCATTTTCCAATAATTACTGGAAATATAGATAATGAAAACTAAAATCTTTACAGTTCTAATAAAGAATTTGTTTAAAGATTAAAATACATTTTTATAAATAGTTGATAAAAAATGATTATTTATTACCTGACAGTAGAAATCGTATAAAATGTACTTACAAACAGTTGATAGCTAAGAAGAAAAATGAAAAGAATTTATTATAACTGGGTTTGATATTACAAAATAAGCAAGGTCTTAAAGTTTATAGAATCTAATGATAAGGTGCTTCAACATAGTATTTAGAGTTACAGTTACTGGATGCTTTTGAGGTTGAGGAATTCATTTTTGATATTTATTTTCCTAAAGCCTGCGCTAGAGGGCGCTTCAATTGGAGTTTGGCCAAGGCAGCCATTTTATATCACAATAGGTGATGCCAAATTTGAAAAGTGCAGAAATAGTTACACGGCCATATATTGGCACACATCGTCGACGTTAATGCATACTGACATAACTGTTTTTTTTAATAACTTTACAGGAGCGCTGTTTAAATGCTTATAAAAACTTTATTACAGATGATATGAACTTTCTCTGTAATGTTGTAGCTAGTAATGTTGCTAGTTACAATATTTCAGAGAATTCATTGTGTCACCTGTAATAAAGTTTTTATAAGCATTTAAACCGCGCTCCTGTAAAATTGCTAAAAAGTAGTTACGCCAGTATGCATTAACAGCGACGACATGTGAACGGTATTTGACTCAATTAAAAACACAAAATAGTGAGTTGTGGATGTAAAATATTATTTAGCAGTAAAAATAAAAAATAAATAAAAATAGCATAAAAATATCAAAATCCATGTCATTGAAAACTATTGTGATATAAAATGGCGGACATCGTGGCAACGCATTGGCCAGACTCTAATTAAAGGGTCTCTAATTTCCACCGTTTGACGTATTTTTACAGAAAAGAGGCATATTTCAGATTTTTCCGGCTGAGGAATTTATTCCTAACATTGATTTAGTTTCTTGGCGTACTAAAGAGGAACTTTAGGTAACTTCCCAGAAAGTGACTTTCCCTACTTTTCAACACTTACAAAATTTTCCATATTTTGTTACAAAAAACATTTTTCGATACAATTCTCTTTTTGACATTTTATTTCACATATATTTTAGAAAATTACAAAAAAAATACAAAGAATTAATAGTATACAGAAGTAGTATAAACAATGCTGTACAATTAAGGGATAATTTTATGTAATTATTTTTTATAAATATTATAATTAAAAAACATTGAACTGAACTACTCGAACTGGGAATAGAACAGTGGTTGTGTAGTCGGTCTAATGATGCCTTTTACTTCTTTAATAAATGTTATTTATCATTCTTTTTTATTTGTTTCTTTAACAATTTTTTATAAATATAATAGATATTTATAAAAAAAGAATAGCTACATAAAATCATTCCTTGATTTTATAATCAATGTTTAAACTACAGATGTATAATATTTATGTTAATTAAAAACTAAACTAAATGATTATATATTACAATATTAATATTTATTTGTAAGTTTTGCCTTTTTATAAATATTATATATAAAAAATTGTTTATTTATGAAATATATTAAATTGTTTGTTAAAAAAATACCGGAACTGGGTATAGAAGCCGAGTTTTGTAATCGGAAATCCAGCGTTCTTACCACACGACCATGCAGTCTGTTGGCGTTATTTGCTGCTTTAATGAATATTATTTATCATACCTTTTTGTTTGTTTCTTTTTGATTATTAATTACTTTTTTGATGACTTTTTACAGTTACTAATTACAGTACATTTACTTATTAATTGATTAATACCAATTAATTAATAATTAATATTAATTAATTTACGAACGCTGTTTCTGGTATCTGAAAAATTTCAAAGTTTCTCTAAAAATATCCCTCTTCAAAAATAATGTGTAGTAGCAGCCTAGTTCGAGAGGTTCCCCTATCGTTGTCTCCTTACCGCTGCCCCCCAGTAGATGGTACAGGAAGGCTTGTTTGAATATAGCCTTATTAGTAACAATTAGCTTTTACTTAAGGTAAAATATTTTTAAAAAACGTATAGGACTTATAAGTATAAGAATAATGGAAAATGGATATTCTATAAATACCTGCCATAAAAACAGAGTGTTCTGTTTAAAAGATAATGTACAAAATTCATTTAAAAATGTCAATACTTAAAATACAATTTTGAACATCCTGTATATATAGTTTTGGTTTTAACACATGCTTGAGATAAATTAGTTCTAGCTAAGATCTCACCTAAATTTTTTCAAAAATTAACAAACGATGGCGTAGATGTTGAAATGATTTTTTTGACAGTTGGTATTCAGCAAAATTATTGTGAAAAATCATAACTTAACAAATCGGTATTGAAGAACAAAATAAATTTAAAGTTAAAGACACAACCTGAAAAACCTTCAGTTACAACAAGAACATATAATAGTTTTATTTAAAATTGCCACTTTTATGCACAACCTGTATATGTGTCACTAACTTTAAAATGCGACTTCTTTAACCTCAATAATATTCTCCCGATCGGATTTTTTATAGATATAAATTTCGTAAAAATGCTCCGCATTAAATACTATAACACTCGGCTAAGAATTGTTTGTAATATGATTTGTAAGCAAGCGATCCATGACGTAGTAAGTAAGCAGAGGGAGGATGTTTAAATCCGACACGTGACTAAGCGAGTGATGTAAGTAAACATTCGGCCTCGAGTGTATAGAAATGCATTGATTACAAATAACGCTTTTAAAAACAAAAATAAATAATTAAGAAATTGCAAAACTAAGGAGAGCTGTTAAATCTCTAACGTAAAACCTTTAAAGAAAAAGTTAACGAAATTCAAACGCAGTTTAAGAGGTATCTAGGTCAGCGATTCTCTAAGTGTGTTCCGCGGAACTGTGGGGCTCCGTGAAAGTATTTTAGGGTTCCGCGGGACCAGTTGAAAGTCCTATAATATACGAGGATAAATTGAAAAGTCTCCGGCCTAGGCAATAAAACAAAAGAATATCAGGTTAACAAAAATTTTATTTTTCTACGTAGTCCCCATCGAGTTCAATGCACTTGGTCCACCTTTGTTCAAGTGCTCTTATACCGTCCCTATAAGCCTTTTCTTCTAACTCGTCAAAATAGGCGTTTGTGGCAGCAATCACTTCTTCATCGGACTCGTATTTCTTTCCAGCGTGAAATTTTTTTAGGTTTGGAAATAAATAAAAATCCGATGGGGCTAAGTCTGGTGAATAAGGGGCATGGGGTAACAATTCAAATTGCAATTCATTGATTTTTGCCATGGCAATTGCTGACTTGTGACAAGGTGCATTGTCCTGGTGAAACAGAATTTTTTTCTTTGCTAATCCAGGTCGTTTTTCTTCAATATTTTTTTTAATTCATCCAGTAAGGTAGCATAGTATACTCCGTTGATTGTTTTACCTTTTTGAAGATAATCAACGAAAAGTACTCCCTTGGCGTCCCAAAAGACTGAAGCCAAAACTTTTCCGGCTGACGGAACTGTTTTGGCTTTCTTCGGAGCAGGTTCTCCTTTGGCAGTCCACTGTTTTGATTGCTGCTTTGTTTCGGGTGTGTAGTGATGAATCCACGTCTCATCCATTGTTACAAACCGTCGCAGAAAGTCCACTGAATTTCGATTAAACAAGTCTAAACACTCACTTGAAACTGTTTTGCGAGTCAGCTTTTGTTCCACTGTGAGCAGCCGCGGCACCCAACGTGCCGATAACTTTCTCATTCCCAAAATTTCGGTTAGGATATGATATGTTCGTTCCGTTGACATGCCCAGGGTATCTGCTATTTCAGCCAACTTCAATCGCCGATCATTCAACACAACTCTATGGACTTTTTCGACAATTTCCGTTGTGGTGGCAGTTTTCGGTCTTCCTGAACGCGGTGCGTCATCTGTGCTTTTGCGACCCCGTTTAAAGTCCGCAACCCAGGTTTTAACTGTGCTATAGGAAGGAGAAGATTCGCCTAATGTCCCGTCTAGCTCAGCTTTGATTTCTTTTGGGGATAAACCCTTAATGTGAAAATATTTAATAACCGCACGAATTTCAGCTTTTTCCATTTTAACACCACACAAAACTTTATCGACTTTGACAACTTGCCAAACAATTATTGTTTGACAGAAATTTTTGTTATTTCACAGCCATACTGATAAATTATGAAAAAATAAAATGCCGTAAAAACATTGCAAAAATTTGTATCCCATATGGGTTAGGCCGGAGATTTATCAATTCATCCTCGTAACAAAAGGATACCACTTGCAAAGCTTTAAAGTTTCCTACAATAACGGCTTAATGACTATTTTATTTGTTGGTGCCTTACACAATATAAAAACGAAATATCGCAATAAACTAGATGCTGTACCAGATATACCAATTTGCTATAAAATATTAAACCAAGTTTTCATATACGTGCATGTTTGAATAAATTATTTGTAGGTAATTTTTATTTTTTTAATGCCCAGTTAAGATTAGGATGTTTGTAGATATAATTAGGGTTCCGCTATATGTAAAATATAGTATAAAGGTTCCGCGGAAAAATTAGTAATTTTATTAATTTTTAAATTTAATATTTTTGGTTGAACTAAAAATGAAAAATGAAAAAACGATAACGTCAATCAAACGTTACATCGTTTGAAAATGAGGTTGTAAAGTTAAAAAATTGAAACGCGTTCTTTAATTCAAGGTTAAGGCGGAAATTTATTAGATCGGAAATTTATCAATGATTCCTTTTTGAACTATTTCCAAAATGAAAACATTTCCTAATAGAAATATTTGAAATATTTGCCAACACTACATAAAAACGATAAAAACTTAAACTTTGGTGTCTTAAAATAACTACAAATATTTCCTATTTTTAAATTGATTTTTATCAACTCTTTTAAGATTTTTATATATTTTTTGATTATAAAATATAACCACTGAGTAACTAAAATATCAAGATGATAGATTAAGATAATGAGATAATAGCCGCAGCACATATCGAATATTAGTGATGGAAGTGGTCGGAGTGGTCTGAAGTTGACGCGATGGATTTTGAGATGTCGCTCCAAGTGGATGTCGGATTTCATGCGTCTTAAATTAGTTATTTTACATTTATTTTATTTAAAAATATAAAAATTAACAACATATAAAAATGAAGTAGTGTTGATTCATCTACACAGCGAAAGCTTCAATATAAAAGAAGAATGACGTAAATAGGCCCAGCGGAACTATCAAATGAACTGGAACAAAAATAAGCCTTGATGTTTTAAATGTATAGATTATTCTTAATTAGGGCAATAGAAAAAATTGAAATTAGGCAAATCTTAGTAACATCTTTTGTTAAAATATTTATGAGTTTCTTAAATAATAGACGATATCCAAATTTGCGCACGATTACCTTTATCTATCTATTACCTGATCCTGTTCAATACTGTGAATTATTTTGATCTTAGTGAGCTCATAAATAATTAACCTTATTTTAGAAAATATTTCTATAACTAAAAGCTAGAAAATTATTTTCTGCTGATTTATTTAAATGCCGAATTGCATGCCAAAATATAATACAATAACTTGCAATAAATAAATCGGTCATATATCTTTTTGCAGAGAAAAGTACTGTCAGGATTCTTGCATTAATATCTTAGAATATTACGTGCAGAAAGAAAAGTTATAAAACTATTAGAAACAGTTCATAATTAGATAAAAAAATAGTACTGCAAAATTATCTTTTTTAATGTTATCAATGCAAATGACAATCTTACATAAAATTAAAAAAAATTAACAGTTAAAAGTTTAACTTTATTTTGTTCTTGTAACGATAAAAACTATTTTACGTGTAGAACATGAAACTGCTAGTAATTTGATTTGATACAAAACTAATCTTATTTGAACAAACTTATAAAGACATTTATCAAAAAACCTGCCCGTAGAAAATATTCCCAATAAGATTACAATTAACGAACTGGAAAGTTGTATATAATCTTCCTTTGTCATTCTAGGTTGATGCATAAGATTTATTAAAACTAAAGAGCCTCTCTTTGCTAATAAGTCTTTTATTATACAGGTACGTACTTTGATGGCAAATGAAATATCTTTGCAAGTATAATTCAGTTCTTTTCTTAAAACTGTTCTACTTGCAATTGCGCTTAACATTAAGAACAATAAAAATAATTTTCATAATATATCAGCTATTTATCCAATCAGGGCCTTAAAATGTTTCTGTTGGCTGCAATATACATATGTTTTGTTCTTCATTAGCCCCAACAACATTTTATCATATAGGCAATCTAGGTTGCAATCCCATTATAGCTGATATATTTAGGGATACTGATAAGGGGTTAATTGCTTTGCATTTAAATTATTCTGCAGTTTTTGATACCTTGAGCTAGTAATTTGTCCCGAAAGTTTTATATTTTCCATATTTATGAGGTCACAAATGTACAAGTGGTGTATATAAAACAGAGTGCCTCAAGTATTTGTATATATACTATGCAAGCCTTTGTTTAATTGTCCTTGCAGTAAGAATCTATATTTAAAACAAGACTTATTTTTGTTCCAGTTCGTTTGAGAATTCCACTGGGCCGATTTACGCGATTCTTTTTTTATATTTAAGCTTTCGCTGTGTAGATTAGTTAACACTACTAAATTAAATAAATTTTAAATGATTAAATTGAGATGCACACGAAATCGGACATCCACTTGGGGCGCCATCTTAAATTCCAGCGTGTCAACTTTTGGAACTACGTTTATACACAGACCACTTCCATCACTTTTATTAGTGTCAAGAATCGAAGCCGTCGATAAGTCCTGCCGCTATTATCTCGGTAACTTTATTTCTCATCTTTGTATTTTAGTCATTCAGTGGTTATATGTTATAAGATTCAATAAAATACAAAGTCTTAAAGCAGTAGACAAAAATGAATACAAAATAGGAAATATATTTAATAATCTCTGTATTAAGGCACCAAAGCTTGAGTTTCTATCGTTTTTATGTAGTGTTCGCAAATGGAAATATTTCCATGAGGAAGTTTTTCCACTTTGGAAACATTTCAAGCAGGAAACATTTATAAATTTCTGATAAATTTTTGCTTTAACCTTAAATTAATGTACACTTCAATTTTTACTTTCAATTTTTGAAGTTTATAACCTCATTTTTAAATTTTGTACATCGACTTTTCGCAGTGTTTAACTTTTAGTTCCAATGATTTTGTCTTAGCCTCCCTTGATTCCGTCACTGCATACATTAGAAAAGGATATTTTAATTAGTGAGATTGAAGTCGCGGTAGGCTCCTTGTGAGACATTGTATATAATAGTTTTAAGAAAAACTGTTCTATTTAAATGTTTTCATAAATTATGTAGAATCTCTCTACACGTGTTTCGGTTTATTAGACCCTTTTCAAGAGATACTCGTAAGTTTCGTACTAAGTAAGTGCGGAAACGCTCCGTTAGAACGTTAGGCGACTTTTTGTTAAGACCCATGTTAAGTTTATGGGAAATTTTGTTTTCATTGAAATTCAATGGTGCATTAAATTTAATAAATATGCAAATTAAGAATTGTTAGTGGACGACTATTATACTCCCAATTTTAAAGTGATATGTGTATAAAACACAGTCGGCACCCTAAGACAACTGTTTCGAGCTGTTGGCTCTCCTCAGTTACGGGCAGCTGTCTGCGATTTCTACACATATTACCCGCGCTTATATACTAGTTCGAAATATAACTTTAACAACATCAAATAACTGTGGTGCCTCCTGTAGGTATCAAACCGTACTAAGCGGCATAACTTGACCATCCAATACAGGAACATACAAAACAAAAGCCGGTCAAGCGTCCGACCGTATATAAGTAAAACACAAAATAAACACAAACGTGTTTTTATTAAAGTGAGTTTTAAATATATACAAATTAAAAATTGTTAATGGAAGACTATTAATACTCATAATTTTAAAGTGATATGTGTTTAAAACACAGACGGCATCCTAAGTCACCTGTTTCGATCTTTTGGCTCTCCTCAGTTAGGGGCAGCCGTCTACGATTTCTACACGTATCACCCGAGCTGCGGGATAAGTTAAATTATTTAGTATTTGTTCATTTTCATTCTTCCTTGGAATGATTTTTCATTTTTATGTTTTTTTAAAATAAAAAATCTTGCAATTTTCGGCCATTTATTTATCCTCCTAGATATTTCTTAAAGTGTGTTTGAACTTCTTTTTGACATATAATAAGTTTCCGGAAAGTTTCTGGAAATATTTCTATAGAAAGTTTCAGAAAAATAAATTTCCAAAAATTTGCCAACAATATTTTTGTCATGTTTTTGAAATATGCTGTAATAGACGTGTGCAAGAATTTTTTTAAACAAGATCGATTTTGGATTATATTCTCATCATTTCTTAATTTATACCTATGCAGTATTTAAAAGTACTTCAATAAATTAATTGCAAATGCTAGAAATAACGCATGCAGCTTCGGCGGCTGTAGCCCCTGCAGTCTAGCCTTCCATCATCCATCATTGAGTGTTTAATAGATATTCGGATTGTTCTGATGTATAGACAAACCCTTGCATGTCGCCATAGTTTTCCTTTACGCGTTCTACAAGACCGATTTGCTAATTCTTTTTTATAAGCTTTGACATTATATGTTAATTAGTCTTTAAATTTTTAAAATGGTAAATTTATAAATACTTTATACCTATTTAAAACATAAGACTTATTTTTGCTTCGATTCAGAGTTCTACTGGGCCGATCCAAGCAATTCCAAGTTAAAGGTTTTACGCTATAGATTTTCTAGCTCTTAGTTTTGCAATTTCTTAATTGGGTATTTATATTTTTAAAAACATTAGTTGTAATCGATGTATTTCTATACCGAGACCGAATGTTTACTTACATTACTCGCTCCGTCACGTTTGGGAACTAAACATCCTCCTTCTACATGCTTAGTACGTCAACGATCGCTTGCTTACAAATCATATCACAAACAATTCTCAGCTGAGTGTTAAAGTATTTGATGTGGAACATTGTCACGAAATTCGATACGAGTGTCTGTCTCTGTTTGCCTGTTTTCAAAATTTTCAATTTTCATTTCAGATTCCAATATTTGATGAAAACCTAGAATAGGAATGTTTGAAGATCCAACTAGAAAGTTGGTATATTAAGCACAGGGCCGTAACCAGACATTTAGTTCTGTGGGGGTTCTAGAGGATTAAAACAATCCAAAATCTTGATCATGTATTCAAGTCCATCTTAATATTGTTTTGCTTTTGTTATTCTAACGAATGTTAATAATTTTATTTTGTTGTTATTACTAGTATTAAGTTCAGTTTTTGGGGAGTTCAGACCCCCTATCCCCCCTTGAATACGGTCTTGATTAAGCATATAATAAATGAATTCAATGTAAAATTTCCGTTTGTATGACTGTAGAATAAACCGATGGAAAGAGGTAAGCCAGAGAGAGATATGTCGGAAAAGAGGAGGGAAAGCTAGGAAATGCTAGGCTTAGAATTTCCAACTGCTTATGTATGGTTGCGTTTATTTAAACAATTACTCATGAAAACCCGAAGGATTGTAAACACAACAACGACTGTTGTATATAAGGAAATCCTTCAATCACTTCAATCTTTTTGACCGTTATGTCTTGTAGAGGTTTCCCTAGTTAACTGCGAGATATGAAAATCTGTCTATTTATTATAATATAATCTAGTTCACTCAAAATAAAATCAGACTAGAACCGATTAAGATTTTAAATCTTTAATACAGTTTTTAAAAAGAAAACAGTTTATTTATGTAAAAAATGTTAAATTAGAAAGTTACTTATTTTATTTTAATACTGATTAAAAATAATATAAAAAATAATCTTGTATATAGCTAATTTCATGTCAAATCACCTAATTTTGAAGTACCTAAGTACTTTACGTCACTGGAAAGGAGCTATTGTCAAAAGGGCATATACTAAACCAAGGCATCAGTCGCACTGATACCCTATAGTGCAGTGTAGTCAACTCATTTCCATGAGAAACTACTTAAGGATATTTAATGTAGGAGTAAAAGAAGAAGGAAAAAATTCTAGAGCAAATATTAAAATACTCAAAATAATTGTACTCCTAATACATTAAAAATACTAAATAAACAAAAAAAGATTTTTTTCTAGTAGGAAGCGACCACATGTTTACAAGGAAAATATGTTCTAAATGATTACAGCTACTGCCTATTAAAAGGTTTCTAGTTATATCAGTTACACCCTGTATAGTAGCCAAAATTGAATTTATCTTGGAATATACTACTAACTTGTTGGTACAAAATTATTTTTTATTATAATTAATCCTAAGTTACTCAAAATAATGCGTATGTTTTCATTATTTTTAATGGATTTAATGATACGTTCCGGACAAGGCGAACTACTATATAAATTCCTTTGATTGCTGTTTGAATTTCTTCTACAGTTATTTTTGGCATATAGCATTTGTTTAAATTATTTTCTTCGTTTCTGTTCAATTTTGATTGATAGCTTGCCTTTTAAAATATTCTATGCTTTACCAACGCCCATTTGTTATTGCCGATTAGGCTTGCTACCGTCAAAAATTCTTGTGCTGACTTTTCTCGCTGATTACAATAATAATACTGCGTTAGCTCGTATTCGTTAGGGTGGAACGAAAACATTTTTTTCCGATATCTAAACGCCTCTGGGCGGAATTGGTGAGGTTCTCCCTAAAAACTCTGTAGCTATTTAATTTTTTTTACTTCGGTCAATATCTCTAGTTTGCACATCGCGCCCCTAATCTGGAATGCGTGTTTTAACCACTTTGGCGCTGAAATCATGATTAATCAATTTAAATAGAAGATTTGGTTTAACATTAGTAGTGATATACGTGTATCACCCTATAATACTCCCCCACTTATCCCCGCCACCTCCTAGAAGTTCCCTGGAGTGATTGGGTTAATTAGTAACCGGCTAGTTCTTCCTGTTCAATTTGGTTCTCTAGAAAATGGTCTAAATTACTACAATTTCATAAAAATGATAAAAGAACAGTGGCGAATATGGAAAACGGGACATTCTTTTTACCTAGGTAGTATCTAGATTTAATTCACAATTCTAACTCTATATTTCTTCAGTTTAGTTTATATTATAATAATCAACTGCAAATAACTTCAATAAATATTTAAAAACCAATTATTCATAACGTAAATACAAGTGCACTCTAATACATTTAATAACTTCAATAAATATTCTAAAAATGAATATGTTTTCTAATGTAGATACAATTGCACTCAATTTGGTTTTACATTAATATTTGTAATCTATGTGCTATAGATTCATATAGCTGATTAATATTAATTTGGCAGTTCTTCCCAAGTTGTGTTCACAATTTCAAGAAATATTTCTTTATTTTGGGATTGCACGTGCCGTTTCTGTATGTCACTCCCCTTGCCATGGAACTTGAAGGTGGGGGTGGGTGTTTGGGGAGGATCAGAAATATTATATGATGTACATCACAACTTATTTAGACCGAATGGTCTATTTAGATTGATCGAGATCATGGTTTCAGTATGAAAGCCCTTAAAACGCATATTTCCAGATTAAGGGCGCGATGTGCAACCTAACCTTATCAAAATAAAAAAAATAGCTGGAGAGTTTTCAAGGACAACCTCACCGCCCTGGGGCGTTTTGATTTTGGGACATTTCTCCTTTTGCCCTAGTGTTTTTCTTAGATTAGTTTTTTTTATTCCCTTTGAGGATTTGCATCGCTAGGCGAGTAAACCCGTTTGCCCTCCTGGTTTTTATAATATTTTATACCTGGATGCTTTGGTACAGGTAAAATATTGATTGTTTCTACTAACAACTTTCCAAATTCGTTTAAGTAACTGTTAAAATTTATTTTTACTGTCAGCGACAGTAAACGCAGTTTTCGGCTAATCAGCGGCAGCAAATAGTATATAGTGTTATAAGGAATAAAATTGGCAGTTTATTTGATGAGCATTTATGTTGCACTCACAAAAACTACTCACTTTTTTAACTAGGATTAAAAGTGTGGCCTAGCAACACATACATTTTTACATTTATTAGAAACGTAAACTTTAATGATGAATAGTAGTATTAAAAAACACTTGTTTTTTTTAAAGGAGAAACAATAGTATATGTTATTCGAATTAAGAATGAATTTTTCTTGCTCAACTACGCTGCGCTACGCCTCGCCAAATGCAAACATGATTGCTTTGGCTGTCAAATAAACTGCGGCTAGTGGCCAGAGGTAGAGACCAGAGACGTAAATCGTTATTGAAATTTATAAAATTCGATAGTAGGCTTATCTAGAATTTTTGATTTAATGTATAAAGTATCTAGATTTTATTGATTTTATTTAAACAACAAATCCTTAGTATTCTGTCGTGATGGACAAATAATTCCTTGGGCGATTACCTAAATAAACGTAGTTTGGACAGGTAATTGTTTCACAAAAAACAGTATTAGTGTTAATACCATGTTGTTTTTGTAGAATATGTGAACATATTAATGTACATGTTCAATAAACACCTTGTTTATGCTACATCTTTATTTTTATAAAATTACACATATTTAACTCGGTCAATTTCATTTTTGTTGTTTAGTTTATGAAAATTAGTAAAAGCAGCAATGACTTTGCAATTATTAGCGTTAGAGTTAAGAATTATACCGAAATAATAGCAAAATGATCTTCATATAATACCAATAATACTTGCATAGTCATAATATTTGAAATAATACCAATAATACCTCGGTAATAGCACTAATAATACCTGGAATAATACCACGTATACCGGTACTACGGTACTACGAAACAATACACGTAATACCTAGTAACATTTAAAATTTGTGGATAATACGAATAATACCCGTAATGTGCCGGCAGTGGACGAGTGGTGTCAGTGCATCACTCGTATTCCAATGGTCGTGGGTTGGAGTCCCATTTGGGGCGACGGGATTCTTCGAATTGGGAAATTCGAACTACCAATTTCGCCACCTCAACTGTGGGCGTGGCATATGACCTTAGCTGTTGGCTCCTCCATAGTGTAGGCGTAAAATAAAAAAATAATACTTATTTAGTATATACTTATTTAGTGTATAGTATAATACGTATTTAGTAATATAATACCGGCAAAGTGTACGCCATAAAACCTTCGTTAGCCACCCCTCAGTTAGAACATTCAAATTTGTTTTTCCATAAAATAAATTTTTCATCAGTTTCTGCTGAATTTTGATTTTTGTGTGCAGATATAATTTGCCAACCCTGTGTTCTTTTTTTAAGTTATTGTTTTTAAAAATCACCTATAATATACTTCAGGATGAGTGCTTTGTTGCTAAGCCTCTGAAATATTTCTAATTTTTGATTGCATGTAAACAGTATTGTAATAGGTACTTCCTATTTAGTACGTTGGTACTGTATACAGTTTCAGGTACATTTACGTTAAAAGATATATATTGTACAGATATAAGTATAGCATGAAAATGCCAAATTAAAATCATAAATCAAAACATACAAATGTATAAGGTTTACAATAAACAATAAGAGAAATGCATTATGGTTGATGGAACATTGATAAACATTGTGGGGGAAGATTGGGGAAACAAAAAGATTTTGCAGACACACCCAATTTCAGTCAATGTTACATTAACGGACAATTAGCAAAAGATAGGTTTCGCAACTTGTCCGAATTTCGGGTCACCATGATAACTCAGGTCGAACTTTTATAGGGTACAACCCCTAGCAGGTCACACAAGATAAATTTCATCGGATTCTAATGGAGTAAGAGGTTGTTGAAATCGAACTTTGGTGAGCTGTGGTTCTTCTGCAGCCATGAGCTTAAATTGATCGGTTAAACAGTGGATCTTACTTTCTTTATAGAACACCATGAAGTTCGAGAATCTACCAAGGGCATTTGATACATTGCTGGAGCTATTTCTAGCAATACTAATTTTAATTCAGACTGTTTCTGCGTGTTCATAGATATCTAGTCTAGTCTTAATTTGGTGTCCTTTAACATAATTTGAGAATGTTTCATTGGTGATATATTGTAAAAGTTTTTATAACTAAAAATAGACATCTAATGGATCTAATACCTATAAGTTTTTAGGCATCATAAAATAGGTAACGGTATAGGTACAGATACACTTATTTTTAAGTAACTTGATAAGTATTTAGGCACATAAAGAATGCCTAGGTGAAGAATACCTTAACTTATTTAAAATTGTTTATTTATGTCTCGTCTGGTTGATATTCATTGAAATCGTGACTCACATAGCTTTTTTATTGCTATATGATGATGCTATTGAAATTGACATTGGCATGACACAAGAAATACTAAAAAACTCTTTTCGATAAACAATATACAGCTCTATTAAATTAAATTGCAATATGTGCAATTTCTCTATGTTGCATTTGAAAATAATCGATTCAAAGCAATATGCTGACATAGACAACCAATTTTACAGAACGCTCTTTTATATGATTTACATATATTGCATGGTAAATAAATAGCACTGTATACAAAACTTGTACAAAGAATAATAGAGCAATTCTGCAACGATTTACCCAAATATTAATCGGCTTTTAACTAAAATGTTACTAGTTTCAGTAGCATAGTTTGGCAGGAGCACAATGGCATGGTTTGATATTGACAACAACGAAAACTCTGGTACGAGTCATATAATACAGCCCGTATCAGTTCCGTTGGCAGAAAGGGGATTCCGGATTCCTAAAACCGCCAGAGAACCTATGGTATAGGTACTGGTTTCAATTATTGAAATTATGTTTCATAATTTTTGTACGATTTATTTACAAAAAATTAGCACGAATGCGTCGGTACATAGATCAGTATACGGCTTATGTATAATATCTAGATTTAAAAGAAATAGGTCATAGGTAAATATACTTTTAATCGGTTTCGTCAAAATCAGATGCAGTTTCCTCATCCCTGAAGTCATTATTTAAATTAATGACTAATGACGTCGACATGCTGTTCATTTTCCCTATAATTATGTATTTTGACAACGCATTCACAGCGTTTCTTCCGGTCATCCACAGTAACAGTTTAAAATCAACAATCAGTTTTCTTTGTAATTACTTTAGCCCAAATGTTTTTATGGGATTTAAGTCCGGGCGGTACGGCAATAATCTTAAAGCAACATGTCCATGTTCTTGCAGCACAATGTCAAATACACATAGTATACACAATGTGATCGCGTTTGTTCCGTTGTATAATTTCATATAATTGTGGCTTTAACATTGATGGGAAAAATGGATATAGTTTGTTGTAGGAACTACTGTTGGGGACTCTATTAATTTGCACATTGCGATATAGAGATATCGCATATGGATTGTCCGTCACCACAACGGAACCAGAAAGCAAATTGGGAATTAGTTTTCCTTTCAGCCACTTTGCATAGTTTGAGGAGTTCATCTCGTGATAATCATCTGAAAAATTAAAAGAACCTGCGGAATGAGATCTATTTCCCCACCGGCATGAACGATAATTATTCTCTTTTAATTTAGAAATATTTGTTAATAGTCCCTTGCTACTGTTATCTGTCCAGTTTTTGGACATGGTGTGTCCAGCTTAAGCATGCACATAAGTTTCGTTTAAATAGACTATCGGTCTACCTAGGCTTCTAAGTATAATACTAAGTATAATAATAATAGTATAATTTTCTTTCTAAGTATGTAAAGCGCAAAGCGCGAATATCATATCGTTGGATTAGTAATATTATATTGCGTTTTTTCATATTTTTAATATCCTGTTTTTCGTAGTCCGGAATATTGGCCACTTTTCTTTTATTGGGCTTTTCAGGTGCGAATCTTGGGGATGTGTTTGGATTTGTCTCTTTGAGCGTTATGCTTTCTTGAAGAATCATTTCCATGGATCTGATGAACTTATATACAACCTAAGGACTCCAGTAACTTCACAGACATGATTTTTAACTGCAGCTTTATTATCTTCGGGAAACACTTGGCGTATATATTTAAACACAGTATTATACGCTATTTTTTGGATTCCGGCGTTAAACGTGTTTTTTACACAAACGGTATTAATATTTCCATAATCGATACTTTGTAAATAAAAGATTAATAATTAATTGCATTTTGACTCTTCTTCTTGAGAGTCAAAATGAAAATGATATGAAAACTAGTTTCTAAATTGGATAATTGCTGACATTTTTTAGTCTAATCACAGACTTCCTAATATCACCCGTAATGTGATTTTAATTAAATATATAATTTTGGCAAGTGAAAGCGGATTCGCTGCAAAGCAATAACTGCAATAGTGACTCACCATTATTCAGTATAGCTTGTGTGTGTAGGAGGAGAGTTTGGCCTCAGACAGAGTCTACTAGCCACAAGGTTATATCATATAAGGGGAATAAACAACTACCAAAACTAAATGGAAATCTTTGATGTTTTTATAAATTTTATAATAGCATCATAAATGCTTAAAAATATTTCCTGAATTTTTCATCCAAAAATAATTTGGCGCAAAAACCGCACCAAATCGACTTTCCTCCTTTACCAATATTGGGCAATTTTCACTGTGCAACTAGCGAAGACATTTTGCTAGAACAAAACGAACCAAAACTCACTTGAAGTAAATTGTACTGGTTTGAAAAAGATTGAGCAGTGGCGTGGACCCTCCCAACTGTGCCGCAGCCCTCCCCCCACCAACTCGGGCTTCTACTGGTCATGGCGTCCACGTCCAGTGTCTACGGCTTTCATCAAATGTTATAACTCAAAGCATTATTTCTTGTTTATATGAGCTATCAATATCATTAGAAAAACTACAAGTAGTAGGGTGTGATGGCACTGTAACCAACACTGGATGGAACACACCACGTGGAGGTGGTTGCACGTTGAATTCCACCCACACCCTACCCAGCCAACCATCCAATTGTTGGGTGTGGTATTTATATTATATTTATATTATATTTACATTATATAGATTTAAAGTCCGATTTTGTGGAGAAATAAGGCATAACCGATCTAGACTTCAGTGTTGCTCTAATGTAGCCATCGCTAACTTCATCTCCACATACTTTATTCGAAACCTCTGTTACCAGTTTGACGCACCTCTCCACAGCCTGGGTATGACAGGGAAGCTTTTGTTTTTATCTGATGAGCATAGTGTCAGAATTGATGAGTGATTTAATATCATCCTCTTTTATCGAGAGGCATTGTCAACAGAACATTCTCTGAATGCACAAAGAATGCATTTCGTTGTATTACTGGATCGACAACTTCATGTAATTCGTCGGAGAAATACCGTGATGTTTGGATTGCTTGAAAGACATGTTTTGGTACGTCAGTAAAATATTTGCTCTTTTTTATAGCAAACCACACAGGCATGTATGATTTTAAGATGAAGCCAACTATTTCTTTTAAGTTTCCGGATGGATCTGATGAACTTATATACAACCTAAGGACTCGGTTGGCCGCAGTTAGACATCTGGAATGGGACAAAGAACCAGGGTCCCGATTTACCAAGTCTACGAGACTATCTCCCAAGGTAATTGCATTTGCAATGTCCAACAAATACTGTTGGTTTTTGCTCAACAAATTCCTGTCTATATCAGGAATCGAACAAGCTATGGGTTCATAATCGAACACAGGGAGTTTTTCACAGCAAGTGAGCTGCTGCCCGATGGGCCCACTAAAAGATTTAGGCCCTGCAGTTTTACCGTCAATATGTTGGAAAATGTGGCGAATAGAAAGCTCATTAAAATGCAGGAGGCGTATGCTCCACTGTAGCGAGCGTCCTACAGACTTTTCTAGTCGTTGGATGACACCGTTCTTCCATTCAGTGTTGGTTACAGTGCCATCACACCCTACTACTTCTAGTTTTTCTAATGATATTGATAGCTCATACAAACGAGAAATAATGCTTTGAGTTATATCAATTGATGAAGGCCGTAGACACTGGACGTGGACGGCCTGACGAGTGTCTAGACTAAGTTGGTGGGGGGAGGGCTGCGGCAGAGTAGGGAGGGTCTACGCTACGGCTCAATCTACTTCAAACCAGTGCAATCTAGTTCAAGTGTGTTCTGGTTCGTTTTGTTCTAGCAAAACGTCTTCGCTCGTTGCACAGTGAAAATTGCGAAATATTGGTAAATTTCTGTTTTTTCTAAGACGTTGCGCGAACGGAAAAAATAGATTATTGATCAGAATTTTACTTATCTAGGTTATTTAAACCATAAAACAAGCATAAAAAACTAAAGCGTGTTTACGAGGGTAAATCAAATATAAACGGTAATTTTTCTTCATCATTTATTGAATAACGTTATACACAAATCATTGTTTTAACATTTTTCAACATAGTCTCCTGCGTGATCTACACACTTTTGCCACCGATTTGGAAGTTTCAGTATTCCCTGGTTATAGAAAGTTTGAGGGCGAGTTGTAACCCAATTGCGCACGTGCTCTTCGACTTCTTCATTGCTTCCAAATCGTTTTCCTCCCAGTGTTTCCTTCATAGGCGCGAACAAAAGATAGTCACAGGGGGACTAGTCAGGACTATAAGGAGGGTGCTCTAGGGTTTCCCAGCCTATTTCTTCCAGTGTATTCCTTGTCAAGGCCGCGGAGTGAGGCCTGGCGTTGTCATGGAGGAGAATGACATCTCTGATGGGCATGCCTCGTCTTTTGTTTCAATAGGCGGCTTTTGCCGACCGTAACAACTGGCAGTAGTAAGCCGCATTCACTGTACGTTGATCGTGTAGAAAATCGATCAGTAAAATTCCCCTAGAGTCAAAAAAAATCGTTGCAAGGACTTTTCCAGCTGAGTGCCGAGTTTTGGCCTTCACTGGACAACCTTCATTCTTTCTTCGCCACTCCTTACTTGCCATTTTAGATTCGGGGGTGTAGTGATGTACCCACGTCTCATCACATGTCACGATGCGCTGCAAACAGGCCTCCCCTTCTCGCTGAAATCGATTCAGAAGCCTTTCAGCGATTTCCGACCTAACCTGCTTTTGGTTTCCAGTCAACAACCTCGGAACCCATCGAGCACTAATTTTTCGAAAACCAAGTTGATCGGTTATAATGCATTGAATACTTCCATAACTGATACCCACTTCTGATGAAATTTCTTCCACGGTTAACCGGCGATCACGTTCAATAAGATCTCGAACGGTACGGGTATTGTCATCTGTAAGGCTTGTCCTTGGGCGTCGATCATGACTTTCGTTTTCAACACGTTCTCGTCCGCCCTTAAATTCTCTCGTCCACGTATACACACGATTCTGAGACAATGTACTGTCCCCAAACTGTGCCTTCAAACGAGTTAAAATTTCTGACGGTTTAACGCCTTCATTGGTTAAAAACTTTATTCTAAGCGGAATAGCAAAATTACCGTTTATATTTGATTTACCCTCGTATTTGAAAAGTTTTAACTAACAGAAAAAAATATCGTGATTTTTGCAATTTTTCATAAACTTAAGTACGATGCGCTAACGGAAGATGTTAACCGATTTTAATTTTTTTATACCGCTTTTCTTCTTATTATAGGCAACTTTTCCGCACTAAAGCGTTCCGAAAAAAAAGTTATTTTTCTCGATCCACTCTATCCGAATCCTCGAGCAACTGCTTGTCCGTTCACTCTGAGAGATGTCCATTATAAGATATTTCACTGTATTAAATAGAACATTCTGGGGATACCCTCACGACGTCATAGGTGACGTTTCGTTCCAAGAATCTCCCGTCAACGAAATTGGTATTTACTGTATGAAAGTTATCTTGAGAACAAAGTAAGGCACGAAAAACAATTACTCGGAATATAAAACCATATATTCCATTCGAAATGTGGATTAATAGATATATTTTGTATGTATTTGTTAGTTGGTCAAAAATGACCCTTATTGAGACTTCTTTTGTATATTCGTTTTAGTAAAAGGAAAATATTGAAAAGAATATGTTAAAATACTATAAACTCTGACAAATGGATATAGATATCACATAATAGAAGTTCAAAACGTGCGTGTTTTATTTTGTAAATGGAAATTCGAGGTTGAGATATTAAGTTTAAAAGGAATCGAACTTTTGGTTGATAATAAGATGTCATGGGTTACAGAAGGAGAAGGTTAAGTAAAAAAGATATTTATCGAGCGTCTTACCTCAAAGGAATTAATCTTCTCATCTGATCTGTAATAAAGTCGAGGTTATGCTACTGAGTAAACGACTATTGTTATAACGGTATTATAAGAACAAAAGTTTGATTCCGTTTAAAACGTAATTTTTGGGGTTTAAAACGTGGTTTTCAAGCCTTGTATTTCAATAAGGCAAACGACAAAAGTTTGAGGAGTAACCATCAAGATAACATCGCCGAAGTAATTGAAGCTTTAACTTCCTCTTTATAATTAAAGCGAACTACAGTGTGGTAGCAAAAATGGCACGTTGTCAAAAGCTCTTCCGAGATTGTTTTATTCAGTGTTTAGCTCTGATTTATTGTCCGTTCCCATGCGTCTCTTTTAATTAAGTACAACGAAAAGCTACTCGCTACTTGTATCTACTTTTGTTGTTATAAACAGCTGCACAGTTACATGTTGACTGTATAATATATTTATGTACTAAGTGTAATTATTTTGTAATCTAGTTGTTTCTTTTTCAAGACGATCCTCGTACGAGTACGTTGTGATCGTTTAATATCATAACATCACGACCCAACATTGCGATATTAATGTCTGCAGTATGTTATAATAAACTTTTCAGTGAAAGACGAATGATGTCGGGGCATGCATTGTTTTAGACAAGAGATCGATATTATTTCCTCTCAGTTTAATAACAGATTGATTTTAGAACCCTCGTGTCTGTATTTTTAAGGGCAGACGAATGTCTGAAGTACTTTAGAATTAATTATGCAACATCTGAGTAGTAGGAAAGTTTGTTGTGGAAGATCCAGCTAGTTTATAAATCTGAACTTGAACACTGTTTGGAAATCAGTCGATGCATTAACGGAGTGTTTAAAGTACCGCGGTTTCGAAGCAGAACCGAGAATGACAAAAGCAGCCCCTTAGCCACTTACGCTGTTTCCGCGACGTATTAGCCCTTGTGGCTCGTCCCAGGACAATGCAATGTAAAGTAAACAGATTAGTTTATTATCCGGTTATACTCGGCTGTAATATCTTTGGTCAACAGTTCCGATATAATTAATGTAGAGATTATTATTCGTGGTGGTTCATTATCCCGTGAAGAGCAGCCGTTGTAATCCCGTCCGGGTCGAATCATCGTTGGTAAACACATTGTCACTGAAATTACCCCCATTCAACTTATTCCTTTTGAGGTGTTTCCGCTTGAATTGCTCCCAATTTTATTTGAAACTAGTTAGTCGAAGAGACAACATTTCATTTACCTAACTCGCGATCTAGGAGACAAGGCCGATTTCGAGCCGAATCGATTTTCTCCCTTCTGTAATACATTTTATACAATCTGCCACCGAGGAAGACCCTTCCTTACTTAGCTCCTTCAGTGTTGTTTGTAAGCCATTAACAACTCCCAGAGTTTAATCGCGTTTTAAAACACCTGATGCGACAATCACCGTTTAAATCCCTGAACGTAGCGCGTTTCATCACTTATATTTTTTACGTATACACAAACTTAGTCCATCTTCGAAAAAATCACATTCACCACAAAATTGCTCACATTAATTATTTCCTTTTTTCCCTTACATTATCTACCATACATTTATACCTTTGGTGGTTTATATTCGAAATCTGTATTATTAAAGTTTCTAAAAGTTGACGAGTCTGCATAGCAATTTGGAAATTTTATGAAGGGTTGAATTCACTTTAGATTCACACACTAAATTCGTTTCAGGTCTTGCTTTTTCAGAAATAACAAATAAATGTCAATTTTTGGTTACTGTCATCCTTTCGGAAAAGGGACCTTTTATCCCTTAATACTTTATAACACCTAACTGTCATAATCTTATAATTAGTAATTATAAATTTAGTAAGAGAGAAAGGTTGGTTGTTAATCTCTTTATAGTGCCTAGAAAATTGGTTTCTGAAATGTATCATCGCTTTAATCTTCCAAATTTCATAACCCATACTTCTAAGTCTCTTTAACTATATTTCAGTAGAAATCATAGTTTGGATGATTATTATCGAAAGTTGATTAATTTCTTCTTTAGATATTTACACTAAAAAAGGATAACTTATTGTACAATAAATTGATTCTGTTATTCAAAGACGGATATTCTTTTATCTCATACGAGGGCGACACTGAAAATTCTTAGACAATCAAACTAGGATTAGTTTTAAAAAAATTTAAATGATTTTATTGTGTTTCAAAATGTGCCACTGCTTATCTGATGACGAAAAAGTGATTCCACGCATATTTTATTTAATTTTAGGAAACAAAAAGAAATCGCAAGGTGCTAGGTCAGGGCTGTACGGTGGAGGGTCCATGGTGCTGACTGTTAGGGCAGCCAAATACTCAGTTCTTACTTTTGCTTTATGCGACGATGCGTTATCATGATGTAAGATTATTTTTCCTTTGGGGCGTTTTTCACGAACTTTTCAAAGATTTGTGGTTAACAGACATTTGTCTACCAATCGCCAGTAACGGTACGTCTATCTTCCAATGCCATAGTAGCAATATGACCCGTTAAAAAAAACTAGCAATCATCTTCTTACCAGCACTGCGAATTCTTCGAACTTTTGTAGGCTTAGGTTCGGTTCGAAAGACCCATTGAGCCAATTGACTTTTTTTTTGAGAATCATAACAATAAATCCAAGATTCGTCACCAGTGACGATATTCCAAACACAAATTTGAAGTGCCGCCTTGGAATTTTCCCAGAGTTTTTCTGCACCATTCAATGCGTTGTTCTTTTTGATCGGGAGTCAGTTTATGTGGAATCCATCGACAACAAAGTTTTCTCACTTCTAACTGTTGATGTAAAATGTTTTGTATTTGACACATACCAAAGGCCAATGTCGCCCAAATAAATTCATAAGATGTCCGTCGATCTTCCTCAATCATTGCTCGCAGCGGCAATATTTTCATCAGTAACAGCAGTTCTTGGGCGTCCTTTACGAAATTCAACACTAAGAAAAAACCGGTCTCTTTTGAATTTGCTGTACCAATTATAAATTGTTGCCTTAGACGGGGCTTCTTCGCCAAATGCACTTCTAAGCCGATCTTCACATTGTTTAGGCGATAATGACGATTTAAAATCGTAAAAAATCATAGCCCGGAAATGTTCTCTAGTCAAACACATTTTTGGTTGAACACACAATCTTTAAATTATGATAATTAAAAAACTATTAGAGCAAATCGAAAACTAAACGGCAATCAACTCGCAAAACATTAAAAAGTAGCTGTCAACTAAAAACAAATTTCATTCGTTTTTAGAAACATGGCAGTCTAGATATTATCAGTGTTGCCCTCTTATTTTTGTCTATGTTAGTGTTTCAGAAATTTACAATTAATGTTGGACTAATTGTTTTCTTGAACTATTCATTTTGAGGTAATTTTCGTGAACTTGCCCGCTTTTCATTCAACGTTAGTTTTGTGTATTATATAAGTGCGGTGACTCGTTTTTCTAAATGACTAACTTTTTAAGCAATGCTAATCGGGATTTGCAAAATGTCTTAACTAAGTATCTCATAGTAATAAAGCAGATTGCAAACGCAAACATGGAGCGCATGGCATTGTAATCACATTTCAATGAGTAAAATTCTTTAATGTCATTTGTCAATTGTCAGCATTTCCCAATTTTGAAACAATTTTAAAAAAATCTTAACATTACCGATATGTAATACAACTGGAGAACGATCTTTCTCCGTTCTTAAACGTGTAAAAAATTATTTAAAAAATAATCTTGCACAGTCATTTAAAAAATTTATCAGTAATGTTTATTGAAAATGACATTACGCAAAATTTATATTTTGGAAATATTATTGTTAAATTTGCTGCTTCTAAAAGCAGAAAAGTTTCATTATCTACGACCAGAAACATACATTTCACACAGTCTAATAACCATGAAAATGACTCATGGCTCATAATCTCTAAACTGTACGGAAATGACCGTGAGAAATGATTTCACATTTTCAGTGGTTTTATTAAAATGCCATAGATCTCAGCATATGCAATATTTTTAATTATTTCAAATATATACTTTTAAAGTTATAACTTTTAGATAAAGGTTAATTTATTTTGTTTAATTAATGTTTGACATTAAATTATGTTTTGAATGCAAATCCATATAGAAAAAATTATCACCTCTACTGGAAATCGAACCCTTTGACTTTCCGCTTTCCCAGCGACATCTCTACCTCTGAGCTACTGTAACGACTATCACCATATAACGTTATTACAAAATTTTTTATTGAATTAACGTAAAATTTATTTAACGGTATTATATAATTGTTAATATCTATTAATATTATTCATTATTATTGTTAAATTACAATAAAAACAATGAGAGCTTTAATAATTTGCTACATTCCGTATATTCTGAAACGTAAAGTGTGTACATACAGCAAGCGACTCCCGGCCGCCCTAGTATCTCGGCGGGTCACTTATGACGGCCGTAATATGTACGTACTACGTGCACGTTCAGACATGATATATCCTTCTAATGGCTTTAATCCGTACATTTAGAATAACCGGTATGTTATATGGAAATCTAAAAATGTTTTGGGAATTTATTATTTCAAATTACATTCAAATAAAGTATTAGGTATTCAATGTATTTGTAAAATTGGGGTTATGATTAACTTACATTAACAAAAAAGCAGCGGTGGATCAACACGACGTCCAAAATACACTTAAAAATGTGTTTATTACATTTAAAAGAATTGAAGACACCAACAAAACTATTGTTAGGTATTAACTTAAATAATTGTTCAAATTTCAGTATTAATTTTATAAAATAAATGATTATTACATTGAATTATACGCATTTTTTAATTTTGACAACTAGCACCTGCTTTTCACAAACTATGAGCATTGTCCACTTTTGACAGTCCAGCACATCTCAATCTCAAATCATATTCTAAATTAAATATTTTTCCTAGCTTTTGGTGTCTTATTACGTTTTTGTGGTCGCAGACAAAGTATAGTGTGTAACACGTGCAGAAACGCCAATTTTACACTCGTGTGACTGCGGCATGAGACGAAGTCGTATTGTTTAAAAAATTGTGGGGGGGGGGAATTTCCTCAATTCCCCCGCCCCGTGAATTCGCCTTAATTAATTAATAATTATATGTACTTAATTTTTGATAAAAAATAAATGGTATACAAATTGTAGTAATTGATTTATACTGTGGGGTCTCGACATTTTGTAACGCTTCAGGCCCCTTGAGTGTTAAATCCGCCACTGTATGTACTACATTTTAATCAATTTTAATGATACAAAATAATTAATTTCTCAAGTACGATGAACACATAATCCAGTTCACGTTCCGCCATTCTCTGTACAAGGTTCATGTCAATTTTCTTTAGCAATATAAAATTCTGATTTTAAGATTCTCCTCATTTTGAACTTCCCAACCTTTGTCACATACAAGACCGTTTAAAATAGACCAAAAGTTCTCAATAGGTCGCAGTTCTGGGGACAAATGAAGGATTTTTCTGAAGTCTGATAAGTCAGCGGTAACTGATTTCCAGAATGTGATGGGACCAGATCGAGCCAGAACACGTAATTATTATCAGAATGATTTTCCCGAATGAATGGAATAAGGTATTTCTTAATACATTAATTTAGGTTGATTTCCTGATTGATGGTCATTCGTGAAGAACAGAAGAAAGGATTCGAGATCCCAGAAGGTGTTATTGCCAACCACTTGAATAATTTACTCTTTTTCTCAATTTTAATATCATCAGGTGCTGGAAGAGTCCTTGGTATAAAATCCTCCATTCCAATTTTTATCAGAATTTTGAAAGTAAAGTGATTTTTATCATCCAAAATAATAGACTTTCTCAGGATTTCTCTAACATGCGTCTACACCTTAGCCGAATTTGTTGCTCAGATCTATTAGTCAGTTCGATCTTCCTTCTATTTTCATCCACCATTTGTTCCTAAGGGTCCTGACAATATGAGACTGGCTGCACGAATTGTTTCGTCAATTTTCTGGCTGATATTCCACATTTCCTATTCAACAATTCTTCTAAACGACGAATGTTGGATTTTATCATCTTTAGCGGTTTTCGTCCAGAACCTGACTTGCGAAAAGGCAGAGTTCCTTCTTGATATCGTTTAATGTATCGATATATTGTCGATTTTGGTACACGTTCTTCCATAAAATGATCTACAACAAACTGTTTTCCTTTTTCAATATTATTATCACAAAAAGCGTACACTCTCGAAATGAGACTGGTATGAACCATAATGTAAGAATCTCCTTAACAATGGTTATAAGGAAACAAAGCTTTACATACGTCAAGAGAATTTATTCTGTTTGCCATGTTTATTATGACTGTTTATCAATAGTAAAACAAAAGAAACCCATTAATGAATACTTGATTTATACAACGAAAAGTATAGTCTTAAATTTTAGCCATCACCCGTTATTAAGAATACCTTCAATTTGACGTTCTAAGATACAGGGTGGAAGCAGTTACGACGCGTTAACTTTAAGGGGCGATAGAAGACATCAAAAGGAACACAAAAGTGTTAATAAATCTTTTTCTATGTTAATTAGAGTATTTTAGAAAAAACATTTACCATATCTGGCAACCTTGCTTAAGTATAATCGCATTCTACATCTGGGTCTTGACCTTGTTTTAATAATCGAACAAACAAACTGATGATGACAACCGCTGTTTAACAATAATAAACGCCTGAAGCAGATTAGTCTGGTGAGTAATTCTACGAAAATTTTAATCAGCACTGTTCTTCCGTAAACAAAATTTGTACATCTTAAAAAACACGCTGATTCATAACAAACAACTGTAAAAATAAGACAATAATTGACCTACATTTTATATTTATTAATTTCCGGAATATATTCAAAATTTCTTGACGTATTTGGTTTTCATTAAAAAATACCAACTTTTGTAAAAAAAACTTGATTAAGGGACCTAATTACTATAAAATTAAAAATTTTATTAATGTAGCCAAAACAAGGCGCCATCAAAATTCCATAACCTAATTACTTAATTTAAATTAAATCTTCTCCTTAAAAGATATTCTCTTATAAAATCATTAAAAACTGTTATTAAACAAACAAACTCGTGCTTTATTGACAAATTATTTTCAGTTCAACAAACTACAAACTAAGCACTATCTCACTCTAAAAGGGTATTATTTACACAGTTGTGATAGGCATTGACCCTATTATTCTTCATTAAATTGTAAGGTTGTAAACAAAACGTGCTTTATTCCAAGTTCAACAAACTTCCTACATCAGCATTTTGTGCGAATATCGAGCAAATCTTTTTTACAAACTTTACAGGGTTGTCACGTTTCTTAATTGAGTAAAATGGATTTTTAATTGTAAAAAGAATTCAATTTTACGCGGAAGCGAATATGATACGATAAAATGTTATTAGGGTTTGTAGTTGTGATAGATGAGATGCGTATGCCGAGAAGTCCCCATAATTAAAGTACTATTATTAACGCGACAAAATGATGTTTTGTCGCAACTTTATTATTTTTTTTCTGAAAAAGTAGTTGGTTCTGGAACAAAGTTGTAGAACACTTTCTTGTTCCTTTTGATGACCTCTATCACCCTTTAAAATTAACGCGTTGTATTTGCTGCCACCCTGTATAACGTATTTCATTATTTAGGTTTTGTTGTTATATTGAGATTATGCTGTTTGTGATATAACCATGAACTCGTCTAAACTCAACTGTAATTAATTGTTTTAGTATGTGCAGCAATAAATTATCTATTTGTGGTTAATATCAATATCATCAATAATAATAAGATAGTATTAAAATAGTTATAAAAATAGCGATGGATGTTTAATTCTTTAACTTCCTTAGAGGCATATCTACTTTTAGAGTAAATGCGAGACTGGTCGTGACATCTAATCATTATATCGATTAATATGTACGGATCCCGTCATTTCATTCTTAGAGTGGAAACTGAATAAAAGACATAGAACCCAAAAAGTTTAGGATAGACTCAAATACCTATAACATATTATAATGTAGCATACCGGGTCTTTCACGCCATGTTCTCACACTTATAGAATAATTATTTATACATCGAAAACTGAAATTTAAAAGTAACACCAACGTTTTTATTTTAAATGGAATACGCTGTAATATTTTTATATATTTTGAATCTACAGATCAAGCTAAGTACAAATATGTGTCATTTATCATTTTTTGCTGCCTTGGTTACCTAAAAAAAGTACTTTTTACTAATTGAATCTAGAGGGTTGTTAATCAGTTTATTTTCTGTTAGACTGATAAACAGTACTAGAAAGATACGAATTTGCCAGTATTTTGTTTGGCACTCTTTCCAATACACTCATTTCTCAAATGGGACCTCATTTTCTAATTTGCCTAGTTAGACGGCGATACTCCAACAATATAGTCCAACCAAAAATTTTATAGTTATCTTAGAAAATTTGCTAAAATAGTGCAATTTGTGTGAGCACTGATCTGTATTCATTCAAAAAATCTCAAAACTTGATATAAAATGGGTGCATTATTTCTTTCTAGCATAGTTAGCTATAAAAACAAAACATTTAGTTAATCTTTAAATGGTTTTTTGGCTAAGAAGGCTTTGGGGTTTATGTCTGGTTGGGCATCGTCGTTTTCGTTGGGTTGACCGCATAATAGGGCTGACTGTTTTCAATACCACCTTACAACTCGTCGCTGTTAATGCATACTGTCGTAACTACTGTTTAGCGACTTTACAGGAGCGCAATTTAAATGTTTATAAAAACTTTATTACGGATGATATGAACTTAATAGTTTTAAGAAAAACTGTTGTATTTAAATGCTTCCATACAGTATTATGCAGAATACTCTACACGTGTTTCGGTCTATTAAACTTTCTTCAAAAAGTGCGCTTTCGCTTCTGAAAGCAATGTTGCTAGTTACAACATTTCAGAGAATTTATCATGTCATCTGTAATAAAGTTTTTATAAGCATTTAATCCGCGCACCTGCAAAATAGCTAAAAAGTAGTTACGCCAGTATGCATTAACGACGACGAACTGAGAAATATTTCGACTATCTTCACAGTGACATGGAGGACAAGGTTCAAGTCCTACCGGTAAGAGTGGAGATCCTATTCCAACCTAGGTTGAAAGGTTACCTTAACATGTTCATGCATTATTAATTTTGTAATAGTTACAATCTTTTAAATCATATTATGTCCATCAACACTTATAATGTAAAACAGCTTTTAATTTTTTTTTCACTAAAAGTAGCCAAATGTTTTAGTTTTATAGACAACTATACATACATTCATTTTTTATCAAGTTATAAATGATTACAGATTATATGCCAGACAAAAAGCACTCTTTAGACATTTCTAGATAGTTATGGGATGTGCAAAAATTCGTTTTCATTCTGTATTTTAGACTTATAAATTTTATTCAAATCGATTCGTAAATAAACTTTATAGTATGGGACTCCCGGTATATTAAATTCAATGACGGCTGCTCTTACTTTTATATTTTCCTCGGGTACATGACTAGCTGTAATCGTCTGTTTTTGGCTTTTTCTTTCAAATAATTATCAAAGGGACAAAGGCATAAAAACTATCATCAGAATTGTTTACGTTACTACTTCAGTGACAAGTGTAAATAGGCGATGTTTCGTGGATTCTTATTCATTTTGAAACGTTATCCAAAACCATCCTCGACATCAAAGAGATCAAAGGTCAAAGAGTCGTTGTGTAGTAGAACTTTTTAGTAAGCTACATACCAAGTTTGATAATTTCCATACTTTGTTAAGCGCAAACCTGCCAGTAAAATTGCGTCTCATTTATATTACCTGTTTAATTTTTATTTTCTATAAGGTTTGCTCAGAGAATGATCTAACTAAAATTTAAACTGGAAAGATCTCTTTCGTGTTTTCGGAGAAGCGAGAGGTAGTGGGCCAGATGCCGCACGACAGAGGTTAATCAAACTAGACAAACTTGTTTAATCTTTAGCTTCAACTTTTGTATTGGGTGAAGGTGGGGTTTCAAACGATTTGACCTCTAGAGGTAATCAAAGTTAAAGGTTGGGTCAAATCGTAAACCATATCGTGTACGGCAATGAAAGCTACTGGAAAACCGATAAAAAAATATATTACTTGACTCGTGATCTTCCATCACGAGCCGTTAAAACTGGTTTCAGCCGGTCAAATCGTTTGAAGCCAATATATGTAAAAGTTGAAGCTGGTGACCTAAGGAATAAGTGCGCCAAGTTTTATCTAAATCTGTCGTGTAGTGTCTGGCTCATAACTAAACCACCTCCCCTATTAGGAGCTTACCCTGACAAAGGATAAGAGTTTGGAAAAGAATGATTAGCAGAATTGAGAAAACATTTATGACGCTGCAAAACTAAATTACAAACGTTAGTTACAGAAGGTATTATTGGATGAAAAGAGCTGAAAGTAACTATCTGTCCACTGCCAGGTTGAGCAATGTTTGCAATGCTGAGCAACGCATTCGTTGAGATTATCTGGAACTGTAAACCTTTTCTTTAAGAATTCCCCACAAAAATGTATCAGGTGGTGTAAGTTATCTGGATAAGGGTGATCAGTTTTCCTTGCAATAAGACGTTCAGGAAAGTACTGTCGCAATAGAGCCTCTGTGGCCCCATCTTGTTGAAGCTACTGAGAGGGAAGAGGGATTTCTTGCCCTGCAAAATACGCGACGATCTTTATAAAAAGGTATTACAATCAATTCCTAATAGAAAACATGTTATTTTTCATAGTATTCTTCTTAACTTGTACAACATGTTCTTTCTAGGTAACTAATAACTAACTAAATAGTAACCGTTAAGCAGCTTTAGCCTTATTGTTTTATATAATCACTACCATGGAACATTTTATTCGTAATTGAATTGAATTCGTAATGAAAAACATGATTTTCCATTTCGTTGATACCAAATAACTCTGACGTTTGGATTTTTTATACAGGGTGTTTTGCTTTACATCTTGACACCTGTATATCTTTGTTATTTATAATGGAATCAATTCCAAATATTTAACAAGTATAGAACCCCTTAAAAGTGGTTGGCGTATAGTTATAACCCTCATTTATTATAAACCACCAGCCAGCCTACTAAAATCGAAAATAAATGTAAACAATTAAAAAACGTATAGGCCTTGTTTATTGTTAAAGTAGTAATGGAAACGTGTTCTAGACCACCTGAAATTCATAAAACCAAATGTTGGTAAGACAATCTTGAATAATAATTGTTTTAAATGTATTATTAAAATTGGATTAAAATTATCTTATTTTTGTTTAAAATTACCATGGAAATTGACAACAAAATTTTGTTTACTTTTAAAAGTTAACTAAAAGAGTATATTTATTCATTTAATGGTCTATACTCTGAAGTATGCACGAGCATTCATTTTTTTGGATACACTCGAAATAACCTCCTATAATGGAGGTGGACTATTTTTAAAATTACACGTTCACATTGAGTAGTGGGAATCATTCATCCCTTTCCCACTGACTTTTTGTTATACCATTCCAACACCACAACGCACGATATTCTCGATTTCTGAGCATATTTTACATGCTTAAATGAATTGATATTAATTGTTGATTACTTAATATTAATCAATTGATAAATTAATGTACTATAATTAGTAACATTATAAAAAATTAAAAAATAGAAGTAATTAATAATAATAAAAAAACAAACAAAAAAATATGATAAATATTCATTAAAAAAGAAACGCATGTCAGGAACCACCATGCCTGAGTGCAGGACGCGCTAGATTTATAATTACAAAACATAATTATAAATATTAAATTTACCAAAAAAAATATTTATTTATAAAATATATGAAATAATTCATAATTTTATAAAATTACCCAAACAAACTGTGATTAGAACTTGCGTTTGTAATTAGAAATCTAGCACGCCCTGCACTCGAACATGGTTGCTGCTGTCATACACTGTAAAATTTCTCTGGTAAATTTACTAGTATTATCGTTGGATTCTTGTGACCAACAATAACTCTACATTGAAAAAAGTGCAAGTAATCTTGCATGCTCGTAAGTAAAAATTTACAACTATAAAATCAACAAAAGTACTGTTTTTTTAAAGTAAAACTAATTTACATAAAAAGTCTCGTATTTCTAAAGGTGAATTAATATTTTTAATGAATATTACAATAAAAAATGGTAATTTTAAGTAGGAAATCTTTACTTTTTATTTATGTAAGTAAAAATACAAAGTAATCATGTAAAAAATAATATTGTAAGTAAATTTACAATATAAATTGTGAATTTACTGTTAATTATGTATATTTACATGTAGAAACAAGTAAAAGTTCCAGATCAGACTGATGACTGCATGTCATTCTCAATTGTTTGCAAGTTGGCGTTGCATAAACAGATGCAGTGTTTTTAAGAGTGTAGAAGATTTTTAAAGTGCACGTGTTACTCCTATAATTTAATACAGTGCAAGTGTAGTTATATGTAATATGTATGTATGAATAATTATTATTGCATCCCGATTTGTTATTTATTTGATATATTTCAAAGTGGTCTTTGTCGTCAGAGGTATTATGCCATTCGAAAATAAGATTTACATCAATACCGTCATAGAAATGGTGAATAGGCTCGGTAGTAAAATCAATTTTTTCCCGCAGATTCGGCCGATGGAAGCAGCAAATACTACCCTTGTTGGAAGAACCAGGTCGTCGTAGGCGAAGGCTATTATATATTACACAGTAAAATTACATAGAATTTGTGCTTACACATAGTGAAATTATATGAATTAATACAGTACAATTACATACATTTTGTAAAATTATACAGTAAATTTACGTACATTTCGTAAATATACATAAGAAAAATGAAACTAACAACACGTAAAATTAATAACGTCTTGTAAAATTACATTCGGAAATTAAATTTACTAGAGTTATCGTTGGTCACAAGAAGCCAACGATAATACTAGTAAATTTACCAGGGAAATTTTTTCAGTGTAGTAAATTTAAACTCCAAAAGTAATTTTACAAGACATTATTAATTTTACGTATTGTTAGTTTCATTTTTCCTATGTATATTTACGAAATGTACGTAAATTTACTGTATAATTTTACAAAATGTATGCAATTGTACTGTGTAATATATACAGCCTCCGCCTACGACGACCTGGTTCTTCCAACAGGGGTAATATTTGCTGCTTCCATCGACCGAATCTGTGGGAAAAAATTGATTTTACTACCGTGCCTATCCACCATTTCTATGAAGGTATTGATGTAAATCATATTTTAAAATGGCATAAAACCTCTGACAACAAAGACCACATTGAAACATATCAAATAAATAACAAATCGGAATGCAATAATAATTATTCATACATACATATTACATATAACTACACCGTATTAAATTATAGGAATAGCACGCGCACTTTAAATATCTTCATAAACTCTTAAAACACTGCCTCTGAATGGCATGCAAAAAATGCGCAGTCATCAGTCTGGTTTGGAAATTTTACATGTTTCTACATGTAAATATACATTATTAACAGTAAATTCACAATTTATATTGTAAATTTACTTACGATATGGTTTTTTACATGATTACTTAGTATTTTTACTTACATAAATAAAAAATAATGATTTCCTATACTTAAAATTACCATTTTCTGTTGTAAAATTTATTAAAAATATTAATTCACCTTTAGAAATACATACTAGACTTTTTATGTAAATTAGTTTTACTATAAAAACAGTACTTTTGTTGATTTTAAAGTAGTATATTTTTACATACGAGCATGCAAAATTACTTGCACTTTTTTCAGTGCACGTTTCTTTTTTAATTAATGTCCATTTATTATCAATCATATTTTTTTGTTTGTTTCATTTTTATTATTAATTACTTCTATTTTTTAACTATGTTTTACAATATTACTTATTACAGTACATTAATTTATCAATTAATTAATATTAAGTAACCAACAATTATTATTAATTCATTTACGCATGTAAAATATACTCTGAAATCTAAAATTTCGTGCGTTGCGGTGTAGATTGTATAACAATTGTATAAAAAGATAGAAAATTAGAGGGAAAGAGATGCATGATACTCACTACTCAATGTGGGCATGTGGTTTTAGAAATAATGCAACCACATTACAGAAGATTTTTTCGAGTATGTCCAAAAAGATGAACGCTATAGAGTATGGACTCTTAAGTCCATTAATTTATGAAGTCCAGCAATTAATATGCTGAGTAAACATAATATTGTTGTCAACTCTATGGCACTTTTAAAATAGAAATAACAGAACTTTAATTCAATTCTAATAATACATTTAAAACAATTATGATTATTTAACCAAAATTTGGTTTTATGATTGTCAGGTGGTTCAAAACAAATTTCCGACTTTTCCAATATTAAACAAGGCCTACATGTTTTTTCAATCATTTGCATTTATCTTCGATTGTAGTAGTGTTTGATTATAAATGGGGGCTATAAATTCTTAGGGGCAAACTTCTTTTAAGGGGTTCTATACTTGGTAAAAATTTGGAATTGATTCCATTGTAAATAACAAAGATATAGGGTTGTCAAGCTGTAAAGTGAAACACCCTGTATAAAGAAAAATCGAATATCAGAGTTGTTTGGTCATCAACGAAATGATCTTTACCCATTATTAATGGCTTATTAGTAATTAATTATGCATTTAAAACAGGAAGCCACGAAATTTATCGATATTGAAAGATTTATTTGTATAAACTTTGTTGGCCTGTGGGGATGAAACGAGTGTAGATGTTTTCTCCCAATTTAAACAGTTTAGAAGAATAAGATACGTGTACACCAACTTTCAACTTTCTTAGACCATTTTTAACTTTTTTCCATTATGGCCAAAATGGCCATAGATCTCGTCCCTATTGGATTCCGCAGCTAATCTTTTATACAGGGTGTCATGAGTTAGAACGCATTAATTTTAAGGGGTGATAGAAGACATCAAATTTTTTCTATGTTAATAGACTTTCGAGTAATTTAGAAAAAGCCATTGCCATATCTGGCAACCTTGCTTAAGTATAATCGCAGCTGGGTCTTGACATTGTTTTAGAAAATCAAACAAACAAACTGATGATAATATCCGTTGTTTAAAAATAATAAACATCCAAAGCAGATTAGACGGATGACTAATTCTACGAAAATTGTAATCCGCACTGTTTTTCCGTAAACAATGTTATACGTTAAAAACACGCTAATTCATAACAAACCAACTGTAAAAATAAAACAATAATTGACCTACTTTTTATATTTATTTTTTGACGTATTTGTTTTTTATTAAAAATTACTATCTTATGTAAAAAAAATTATTAAGGCACCTAATTACCATAAAATTAAAGATTTTTTAATGTAGCCAAAACAAGGTGTCAACAAAATCCCTTAGCCTAATTACCTAATTTAAATCTTCTCTTTAAAAGATATTCTCTTATAAAATCATTAAAAACTGTTATTAAATAAATAACAACTCGTGCGTTATTGACAAATTATTATTTCAAAGTTCAACAAACTACAAACTCAGTATTGTCTCACTCTAAAAAGGGTATTATTTACAAAGCTGCGATCTGGCATTGACCCAAATATTCTTAAATTGCAAGGTTGTAAGCAAAACGTGCTTTATTTCAATGTCAACAAACTTCCACATCAGCATTTTGTGCGGATGTGGAGCATAGTTTATTATAAACTTTACAGGGTTGTCACGTTTCCTAATTGAGTAAAATGAATTTTTAATTGTAAGTTTTAATTGTAAAAGCGCCATAATTAAAGTACTATTATTAAGGCGGCAAAATGATGTTAAAGTTTCTAACTTTATTATTTTTTTCTGAAAAAGTAGTACGTTCTAGAACAAAGTTGTAGACTTTTTTGTTCCTTTTGATGTCTTCTATCACCCCTTAAAATTAATGCGTTCTAATTCCTGACACGCTGTATACAGACTACTAGTTACTATGACTATATCTTGATGTACTTTTCGTCGTTTTTCTTGGGGGTCAGCTCCAAACCTGTCCCTGTAAGACGTATTTCGTAATTATCTATAGAAGGGTTCAAATGTTTGTTTTTCTAATTAGTACTAATGTTGTACATTTAATCTCCATGCATAGCTCTTTAATCGCCTCTTGAAATTTTAATAATTATTGAAATAAACAAAGGATGAAAATTGTAATTTTACGGTACATTAGAACTACAATTTCAATAAATAATATTGTATTAACAGAAAAATATGAAGTGGTAGATTAGTTCACTGAAGCTAAAAGCATTCTGGCATGTTTATGCTTAGATTTAACATATCGATAGTAAGTTCTTTAATTATGTATTATATTATTATGCAATACATAATTAGCAGTGGCGTGCGGCCCATGGAAGCAATGGAAGCGACGCTTCCCTTGAGAATTTATTAAAAATAAGAACCAATGCTAACAAAAATATTTTTATAAAATTATGGTAATTAAATTTGTAATATTTAATATCAATTAATATTGATATCAATTCCGTACAGCAAAGAGTATAATTATTTAGAGTACTATTTTAAATTAGGCTCATTAAACTTGCACGGAAAGGTAATACCGATTCAAACGTGTTACATACACTGCATATAAGCACTGATTACAACTGCTCTTCTCTTAGCCTTGGCGTGATTCAGCAGGCGTGGTCATATAGTAGACGATGCTCTTAGCATTGTTTGGCCGTTATTGTTAGTGTGCTTCATGCCCAAATGTGTATTTATTATAACTTGGTTCTTTGTTCGATTTAGTGTTTGTTAAATTTAATGTTACTTAAGTATGTAAATCTGCGAATGAGACTGTATTTTGTCGCATTTTATTATTTCAATTTATATAAGTTGGATTTTTTTTAAGACAAATAATTGTATTTAGTTTGCCTGTATGCAAATTTAAAATTGCATTATCGTCACGACTGCAAATTCAGCTGTTTCGATGAAAGGTTCGAGTACCTCCGATACATCCGAATCGGGTCGATTTTTTTTTGTTCAGTTTGTAAATTATTAATAAAGAATTTTCCGCATACAGTTTTGGGGAGAAATTACAAATTATTAAGAAAGGCAGATGAAAACCAGAACTCAAATTTAACAACAAAGATTAAAACCTGCACTGGTATTTTGCTAAGACCGGAAAATCGAGTTGCAGTATAAATACATAGTAGTAGTTTTTTAAAATAAAAAATAATAGTCAACAAATTCCATAAGTAATAAAGTGTAAAAGTTCTTCTTTGAAAAACTTTTTAGCTTAATAATTGTAACACTGTTTTTTATTGTACCTAGCAGGGGCGGATCCAGAGAAGTATTTTGAGGGGAAAATTTTTGGAAAAATAATTGTTTTAATAAATTATAATTAAACAAACATTATTTGTTTCTATTCTATGTGTACTTATTTTTAAATAGAGGAGGGGGGAATTATTCCCTCCCCGTTAAACCGCGCCTGTATCTAGGTGTATTATAATTAAAATCGTGGTTGCTTCCCTAGCCTAAATTCTCACCGCACGCCACTGATAGTTAGGTATGATATTGCTTGCATGAATCAGTTGAATCCCCTGCCTAGTAAATTGTTTAGTGACACATATAAAAGAGCACGAGAAAATTTAATATAAATATGTTTGTATATATTATTATTATTATATTATTATAAATAAAAATGTTCTTTAATAATATAACAACTCAAAACTTGTTGTTTCGGCAATAAAAATGTACCCTCAGAACATTTTTATAAGTTTGAAATAATAAAGTATTGACAAAGTTGAAATTTATACGTACACAATACTGTTAACCGTGTTAGAACAGCCGCTGTTATATTGCAGAATTCGCAATTACTAACTATTTCAAGATTAATCTTATTTTTATTTCAGTTCCACCGGTTGTTAGCATCAGTTCAAAATCAGAAGGTTTTGAATTGTTTTATTGTCTAAAATTCTGAAATAATATATTATTTTTCATCGATAGCATTAACAAAATTCGGTTCGGAGTATTGTATTGTATATGTGTTTTAGAAACTTTTCCGTTTTTCCCTACTATACCAGGTAATTTAATTTGTTATTTTGTAACAACCACCATTTTTGTTATTTTGTAATTTTAAAAAACAATTCTACATAATAAGAACAGCCAAAATTTCTAATTCTAAAAATCGTAAACACGTTATACAAAAAAGGCGATATAATAAACATCTCATTATGCTTTTGGCTACATTACGTCTGAAATTTAACTTAATATCAAAATGTTAATATCAAAATTACCTTAATTTTTTAATTTCATTGAAATGTTCTTGTTTTCCTAACAAGCGTTCCTTATAGTACTTATAGTAAACAAAATCAATTACACACCAGCTCACATTTAATGTTTTTTTGTTGGTATTGAATACACTTTCAGAATTCTGATAAGTTATCGTATTTTGCTGAAGGGTATTTTAGAAATAGGGAGTAAACGGAGACTACTATTTCCATTACAACAAATAAGTTCCGGTTGAAGATATCTATTATAAAATAGAAATTGTTCAGAACATCATTTAATAGCAAAATATCTTTAGAACGAGCGATTGTTTTAGGGGAGACTTGAAAACGTCAAAGTTATTGAACTAAGTAAAAGAGGTGGAGAGTATTTGAAGTTTTATAGATTCTAGTATTTTTTAGATTTATCGAACTTGAAACAATAAAGTGGCATCTTTTTCAACCTGTCTATTTGTATTTTAGATATTTAGGAATAATTATAAATTAAGGTAGTCTACTTTACTTTCTGTTACCTTTAAAATTTCGTTTCTTTGTTTTACTTAATTTTAAAGTCGTTTTTGTATTTCTTATGTAAATATTTATTTAGCGTTGTGTATAAAAGATCTGTTTAGGATACTGCCCAGTTTGGATATCGCAAATACACTTTTGCCATCATAAACAGTAAAAAACTTAAATTATATCAATGGTTTGCTGTTAGCCAATCAGGGTATACTGTGTCATACAACGCATGTCGCATACAGCGCTGTACAAGTACCTGTACAGCAATCATGATCAATTATCTTAGTATCTTAAGGGTTTATAATATGTAAGCATTTATGATCGCTAAAATGCTTTTCGCGCTATACTTCTCATTCAGTTATTTCATAAAATTTTCACACCGATTTGAACCAAAATAAACAGGAAAGCCCATTCTATCAACGTGTTTTTCAGGATTTGAGGGAAAAGTATTTTTTATAGAAAAGTTTACAAGGGAACAGAAAAATAAATTGATTAAAAAATCCTAAAATATTAACTAAGCGGTTTTTTTTAAAAGACAAACATAGCTGAGTAGTTTATTAATCGCACTTTATTTTTTTTTAGCTTCATTTTAATAGATGAATTAATAAGAACAGTAGACGAATAACAGGAAATTAATTTTATTTGATTTTTAGTTTTTTTATTTATTTTTTTTACTAAGAATGAACCGACTTAACATAAAAAATGTTATACACGGTTGATAGATCTACAATCTAGATACAAATGACATAAATTAACAAGAATGGATGTCACTACATTCTTTTGACAGCAGAACATCCTGGAGTTGCCTCTTTTTCAAACAGGTGAATGTGAACTTTTGATCAAGTCGAAAATGTATAGCACGATAGCACCGGAACAGTTACGAATGTGTGCGAAAAACTTATGAGCAGTGTTTCGAGTGTAACTGTCTATCGCCATTTTATCAGTTTCGCGATGGATCTGATCCGTTTGCATCTTCTTAACATACGTCCTTGATGTTGCACCCCACACTACACAAGTATATGTTAACACTGGCTGTAAGACACACAGGTATAATTATCCTCGAGTATTTAATTTCCTGTTTATCAGCGGCTATAGTAAAACCAGTCTGGGATACACTGCATTTAGATTTTAGTTAATATGTGTGTTCTAGGTTAGACGACGATCTAGAAAAACTCCCAGATATTTTACAGCTGGATCAAAGGGGTTCTACTCAAGACGTTTCCCGTTTACAATTATGTTTTTAGGATTATCGGGTCTACGATAAGTGAATATTTTACTTTCGCACTTACTGGCGTTTAGTTGAATATTATAGTCAGTCATTCAGTGATAAATGTAGTTTTTCCGCAGCAATGTTTATGTCAGTTTAGTAAGGTGTCATCCGCGACCATAGCTAGTTTTGCCGGAGTAGGTAATAATAAATAAATATATTAAACATAATTGGTCCAAGCACTGAACCTAGCGGAAGGATTTTTAGTTGTTATTGGCGTCAAAATAGCCCACTGCAACCACTACATTTGTTAATACCAAACTTGGTTCCTATCAGTGATACCAAAAACAAGCTGCAATGACCAAACGTTTTTATTCCACTCTTTCCCCTCTTTGTTATACAATTTCAACACCGCAATGAACAGAAGTGTAGATTTCCGAGTTTACTTTACATGCGTAAATGAATTAATATTAATCGTTGATTAATTAATAATAATCGATTAATAAGTTAATGTACTGTAATTAAATAATCAATATTGTAAATAATCAATTTAACAAAAAAATGATAATAAATCACATTCATTAAAGGAGCCAAAGATATCAACAGTCAACATGGGCGAATGGAAGCCTCGCTACATTTTCAATTACAAAACGCCGGTTGTGCTCACGGTTCGGGTAATTTTTGTTTTAATAAAATATTTAATATATTTTGTAAATAAGAAATTTTTTTATAAATATAATATTAATAAAAAGGAATAATTATCTAAAATTACCCACTAATATAATTATTGTTTCATTTATGTTAATTAAAACTAAAATTAAGTGATTATACACACCATATTAGTTTCAGTTATAAATTATTCCTTTTTATAAATATTATATTGTTAGAATGGCCCTCCGTGGTCGAGCGGTAGAGATCCTACCTCTCGTTCAGAGCGACAGGGGTTCAAACCTCGGTTGCGACTGAATTTAAAAATTTAGTACGGTCGTGTTTGAGCTCCTTAGCTTAAGGTATGAAAGTTGTATGAGTGATAAAGTATGGGGGAGCGTAATGTACTTGCTACAATAGCTCCATTACCTCCGTTGCACTCCCATAAGAGTTTGTGTGGAACCCCGACACTGCGAAATGCGGTATAAGGGGAATGGATTATGTATGTATGTATGTATGTATGTATGTATATTGTTAGAAAAATTGTTTATTTATAAAATATATTAAATATTTTATTAAGAAACTTACCGCAACCGTGAACATAACCGGCGTTATGTAAATGGAAATTTGGCACGGCTTCCACTCAGCCGTCCTGTCATTTATGTGTCATTTATCATGATTTCTTTTGTTTGTTTTTATTAATTAGTTTTTTTAGGAAGTTTTACGATATTACTATCTGCAGTACATTTACTTATTAATTGATTAATATTAATTAATTAACAGTTAATTTTATATCCATTAACGAATTTAAAATATGTTTTGAAATCTAAAATTTCGTTCGTTGTGGTGTTAAGATTATATTAACAAAGAGGGGAAATGAGTAGGAAATAGATGCATCATTCCCACTTTTCAAAGTGGTCGTGTCATTTTAGCAAACGAATCCACTCACATTTCTGAAAATTATTTGACGGTTATGTCAAAAACGATGAATACCCGTGCATAAATGTGCATTATCATAAATACAAAATAAATTTCTAAAGGCCGCAATATTAGCACAGGAAGCAATAAAATATGAAAAATATTTTAAGCGACAGGTACCCCACGAGATTATGTTTATGAAAAATTCTAACTGTGTTTCCAAAGTTATTCCATGGATGATTATATTTCCAAAGAATAGACAGCTTAAAAAGAATTCCACGGAATTCTTAACAGACAGAATAGTAGGACGATACAAAGATTAAGAAGACGCATGTTGAGATTACACAGCTTTGCATAAACTCCAAGATGCATAAATAGATCTTTTGAGAAATCTTAAGTCACTTAGTGTATATAATGTAAAGTACAAACATTGTGAAACACTTTTATAATATCTCAACTAGAGAACTTAATAGAAACATACGAATCAATAAAAGTGTGCTTCTGACATGATTGCGGTTTTTAAATTCGTTTTTGTTAAAACCTAGGAGTGTTTCTCTTCCTTTAAAGAAGCATTAAACTAGATGTGTGACAAAGAAATTAACATAACGCATTGCCTAGTTAATTTCGCAAATCGCTTGCAGTTTATTACGCCTATAAAGGGATTTTATGGTAATTTCTAAAGAAGTCTATGAAACTCTAAATCACTCTCCCTATTTGACATTTACTACGTGGGAGGTTACGGTTAGCGGTTAGGAAGGATTTAGAGTTGTATCAGATTAGCAACAAGAATCTCGGTACCAACTATGATATGGTGTAACATAGGACAAACCTCTAGTAACACGAAGAACGTGGTTTGAAGGGATTGGAGGGTGATTGATCCAGCGGTCGCAGGTGTCGAACTCGCTCACCAGTCATTGTGAATGTCGAGCACGATTCCCACATTCCCGATCTATGTAGTCCTCAAAGAGACATTTGCCTCTTCTATACACATCGTGAAGCGACAAATACGACATTTGTATGATGCATCACAAGCACCTTTGTATGGTATGCGTACCGCGTCTCTATCGTACAATATAAGAAGCCAGGCAATTGTTACACCTTAAGCTGACAGAGGTGTAAAACGCATCCTTGTGTAAACGAAACGTTATGCAAAATTAGCGACATCAATCAATTGCTGTAATAGATTTCACACAAAGGATCCTTTATGTGTAGGAAATTTTATGTCTAGGCAATCACGAGATATCGCAGAAGAAAAGCAATGTTGGAAAACGATCACGTCATGAACACAACCCTAAAAAGGACGTCGATTTGACGGTACAAAAAATAATATTTTAAGCAATATTCCACAGAAAATAAAAGTACGTAGTGCAGTTCGACTAGTGTCAAATGAAAATAAATATTAGAGATGGCAACAATTAATGCACATTTAAAAATAGTTTGTTATCCTCTTCAATTTTTTTTTTTTAATATTAATTTTAGAAATATTGATTCTCAGAAGTGAATTTGAATTTTATGCTAAATCTTTAGCAACGGTGATCGCATAATTAGCGATACCTTGAAAGTTTGATAAATCAAAATGGTCCATAATATTGGGCTTGACATGTACAATGACTCCAACTTGATTTTTTTCTTACAAGTTAGGTATTAAGCAACTGTACCATGTCTGTGACTATTGACTTTCATTACCAAAGTAAAATAATCTGAACTTTTATATCCTAGGTCAATTTTGCGTTTAATTACTTACTAGTATAATAACTGCATAATATACGTAAATAGATCTTGCTTTATTGATAACACACTTCATTGAAAATAGTTTTTCTGCGTTATGAGCAGAGAAATATACAACGATCTATTAAATATATAGGATATAATGAAATGAAATTCATCAAATAAGGTCTACAATGAAAGAACAGAATAAAAACTTCATACGTAAGGTGAAGTGATAGGAAAATTAAGAACTATAAACATACAACTAGAAAAAGATCTTGCCGATTAAAAAACAGAATTAACGATAGTGAACAATACTCCAGGATCAATTGTATCGTAATAAAGGCCTCCTCAAGAAGATTTTCTAACAACACTACAGCATGTCGGTAATGCAATAAGCTTTGATTTTATTTAGGCTAAGGGAAAATAAATCTAAAGAAAAAGCCACGGTAATCATTAAAGTTAATTATTAACAAAACATATTTATCGACCAGACTGACCAATGTTTATGTTCATACTCTTTCAGAGAACTTTATTATCACAATCTTGAGTGAAACGTGGTTAAATGATTCCATAAAAGATAGTGAGATTTCAGATAATAGGTAATTTAATTTTTAGAAAGAATCGTGATTTTCCTAATACGTCTAAAGTAGAGGGAGGGGGTGTACTTATTGCAGTTAAACATTTTAATGCGATTGACTGCTACTAACTTTAAGTTTAAGTCACCTATCGAAGATCTGTATGTAGAACTTAAAATAAGTAATTTATCCTTTTATTCTTGTATCTGCTATATACCCTCTTCACCTTACGTACGTGTCAATTAACTTTTAACGTATTGAAAAAAAATATAGTGACGATGAGATCCAATTTCAACTTTTAATTTTAGGAGATTTTAAATAAAATTTTAACATTGATAAGGAATTTATTAATATTTAGTTCGTAGGAACAAAGAATGTTACAGTGACTCGGTGACGTTTTCGTATTTACTTTGGTACACGATGGACCCCCAGCGCACAGACAATACGTAGTTTGTTTTGCAAATTTGAAGGTGGTGGGTCTATTTTGAAGAATAAGCGGCCACGTAACGCTAATGTTCGCACCCTAACAAACTCCATGGCCCGGACATCAACCCTACTGACATTTTTCTTTGAGACTTCTTCAAAGAAACCCGAAAATGCGGTGCAACTCATCGCAACCTCACCACCAATCCAAGGGCGTATCTTCAAGAAGTTGCGAGGCGAAACGGTGGACATATGGAACATGTTATCTGAAATAGTTTTCATCAATTATCATAAATGTTTGTTATTAATTATGTATTAATCTTGTCCAAAATATGTACGTAATTTATAAAACAAATCGGGTGACATTTCGTGCGCCAGCCTATATACAGTGTGTTTCACTTTACAGCTTGACACCTTTGTATTTTTGCTATTTATAAGCGAGTCAATTTCAATTTTTTCAGGTATAGAATCATTTAAAATAAATTTATGGGCAATTAAAAACCCCATTTATTATAAACCACCAGCTTACCAAGATCAAAGATAAATGAATAAAATTGAAAAAAACATATTAGGCCTTGTTTAATCGTAAAAGTCGTTACGAAATTCTCTTCTGGACCAATTAAAAATTCCAAAAACAATTTTTTTTAAAATCTTAAAAAATTTTAATAACAATTATTTTAATACATTATTAGATTTATATTAAAATTTTTATATCAATTTGATACCCCTGTGTCTTTCTTATTTCTAATCAAAACAATTCCAACCAAATTTTTATCAGGTATACAACCCCTTCAAAAATATTTTTGTGTAATTAGAAATCCTATTTATTAGAAACCACCCTCATACTACGATCAAAAGTAAATGCAAAAAATCGAAAAAACATAGTAGGCTTAGATTAGTCGTAAAAGTCGTTACGTGAATTTGTTCTGGACAACCTGAAAACCATAAATCCAAATTTTGGTTAAAAAATCTTGAACAATAATTATTTTAAATAAATTATTAGAAACAACAACAAAAACACAGGGGTGTCAAGCTGTGAAGTGAAACACTGTATGTACAAATATAATGAGAATAAACGAAAATCTTCTTGTGTTAGGTAGGTACGCACTTTTCCGACGCAAAATAAGTAAGTCTTGGCAAGGAGGGATTTTATTTCCACAATAAACAAGCGGTCTTCTATTTCATTGAAAGTCCTTGTGTTTCATGAGGGTCCATGCGAGGGGTTATCTTCAAATTAGCTCAGAAGTAAAAAACAGGACAGAATTTCGTTTCTGCGACATTACGCCAGGGATTAAGTGGGCTATCAATTAAAAGCTTAGGTCCTAACCTAACTTAACCCAGTTTAGAGGTTAGGTTACATGTTAGATTACAAGCTAGGTTATAGGTTAGGTTAAGATAGAGGTTAAAAGTTAGATTAAGTTTGGTTAAACTAACCTAATCCCTAACCTTACCGAACTTAACCTTAGTTAGAGCTTAGTATAGGTAAATAAACCTTCTAAACCCGTTAAATTCAATGGTCTATAAACGTTAATAGATTTCCCATAAACGTATATGTTAAACTGATCAAAATTCTTCATAACCTCAGCGTGGTATGTCGAAAACGGAATTCCACTCTATTTAAGAATACAGTCACATTTACAAAAAAAAACAGCAAGAATATTAAACGAATTATAAGTACAGGGAAACCTACGCAAGATGATCCTGTACCTTATCTTGGAATATGTAAGAGTAAAAAAAAAGTTAAATATTAAAGTTGGTTGGGGTAAGAGCACTTTTAATTTTATAATAGTTTTGTATATTAAGGGTGAGTCATATTGCTGTGGCTACTATCAACTTTTTTATTTAAAATGGAATACCCTGTATATTTTTACTGTTTTCGATCCTACACTTTATTTGAAGTATGTTTGCCTAATGTATATATCGAAATTGTGCACAGTTTCTGAACAAGTTCAGCTCAGCTGTTTTCTTTTAGAAAATCCAAGTTAGAAAAAATAAATTTATACAGTGCAAGTTACATTGGAAGTATTATAATAATGCATGACGCTTATATATATCGCAATCCGCATTTCTACATAAATCTATTACTGAATAGTTCAATGTGATAGACCAAAAGTATAAACCTTTAAACAAATTCTATGTGATTTAGATTCTGATTCCTTACCAACTCATGTATGTATACATGTTCTATTTAAAAGTGAACAATTTCAGCTTTTTAGTTGTTCTCTTGATATTTTCCCTACTAATTTGGATGGAAAGATTTTCACTTTTCAGCGTTATAGTCTCATAGCATTCGTAGTGTAGGAACTAGCATGCTCGTCTCTCACCCAAGCGGCCTAGTTGACTCCCGTTCTCGTTCTGGTCAAGGTTTTCCACCGTTTTCGTTAGCTGTAACACACATGTGGGATTTGTAGATCAGTACAAGTTAAAGTATTGGGAAAATGTAAATAACAGTCTAGTAAACTGCCATATCTAACACAATATTGGTCACTGAATAATTCTCCACCTGCCCTTCTAAGACTAATCTATCCTTAAGCTTTTGTTATATCCACCATTGTGTGCTAAAGTGCTAAATCAAAAACTATTATAATTTATTTTTAAATATTAGATGTATAGAGTGCAAGTTAATGTAAGTATTGATTTTATAACATATTATATAAACATGGTTTATCGAATTTGACGCATTGTCATTAATATAACTAGCGGTTTCCACATATTATTGTAGTGTAATTATTATTGGATTACACATTTAACAAAAAAAAAATATTATCAAACCAAATACATGCTTTTACACTCTAAAAGATCAAAGTCACTTCTCTTCACAACAATTAAAATATTTTTTCTGCATTGTTATTAAGATTTTCTATTCTTAACAATAGTATATTGCGTTATAAGTGCAGAAAAGTGCCAATTTCTCACGAGTGTAAAGAAGTTGCGGCATGAGATGAAACCGAATGCCGCAATCACACGAGTGGGAAATTGGCATTTTTGCACGCGTTACACACTATACTTTATCTACGACAACAAGAAAAGTAATAAAACATCAAAAATTAAGAAAAATATTTAACCTAGAATTTATTACTCGCATTCATATTTTTTATGTGAAATTTCTGAAAATAAATTAAGATATGTAATGTGAGCCGTTTCCATAGTGGTTGGAGGTCGGCTAGTGTACACTCTATTTTCCCATCATCGGATTCACTCATGATACATCTAGAATTTCCAAAACGACAAAAATAAATCTTAAGTTTTTAAAAACTATAATAATAATAATACGTTTACAATTAATACGTTTACAATCTGTATAATTTCAGTCAATCTACTATTTAATACTTACAGGTAGATGATCATATGTACGTAGTCGTTTTCAAAAAGTCATTTTATATAAATAATCACAATTCAATTGTCAAGGTTATTAATCCCTTTGCAGCGAAATGTCAACATATTCTCGCTTTCTAGGTATTGTGATGACAAGGAAGGATGAAATATTAAGTGTACTCATCGCGCTTGCACTTATGAACTATGTAGCAAATTATAAAAGCTTTCATTGATTTTATTGTAATTTAGCAATAATAATGAATAATAGTATACTACCAATTATATAATAATGTAAAAAATTAATCAATTTTACGTTAATTGAATAACAATTTATATAACTTTGTATGAGAATAACCCAGTTATGTCAAGACGCCTAGATAGCTTAATGGTATCAGGTCTGGCTTAGCAAACAGGCAGTCCAGGGTTCGATTCCTCGTGGAAGCGATAATTCTTCTAGATGGATTTGCATTGAAAATAGCTTAGTGGTTTTTTTTTAATTTGACGTCAACGTAGGCTGTGAATAGTCGATTGTGAATAAACCAGAAAATGACATGTAACCTCACTTTTGTAATTTTAATTGAAAATTGGACAGAGGTTGGATTTGAACGTTTTGCCGCCTTCGACGTCAAATTTAAAAAAACACTCGATATAATTTAATGTAAAACATCATTGGATCACGTACAAAGAGGCCAAGACCAATATATGGATAGGCCAAGTCAAAAGCCGATCTAGCAATAATGGAAGTAAAGAGATGCAAAAACTAATAAAACAAATTTTTGTGCCAATAACGAATACGCTAAATTAAAATTATAGAATATACAATAATATAAGTACCTACATAGTTAAAAAAGAATTACATACAGGAGAGAGTTTCAATAATTCAATATCATTTTTAAATTTGAATCAAAGTGTTATTGATCCAATAAGAACTCTAAATTAAAGTTACTAATGACTGGCATTGACAAGGGAGCTACTGAAGTTCTATGAAGAGTCTATATTAATTAATTAATTATTTTGATAAAACAATATCAAACAAGAGTGTTGGGAAATGGCTTTCATTAATAGTAAAATAAATAATTTCAAGAATTTAGAATGCATTCATCGTTTTTAATTAAAAATAAAATTAGATTCGTTTGAAGCAACCGTAGCACACTAGTACTACTTTTGTGCAAATCCGAATATGTTTACTGCAGTGCAAGATACTAGGTTCGTTGAAAGCTGTAATTAAATTTCCCTTGATGTGACCATCATACACTTACGGTGACAAGTTTACTCTAGGTTCTGCAATGACATTACAAAATCATATCAATTTATATCAAATTTCATACTGTTAGTTATTTAAAAGTTAATTTGTTTCAAGCAACTGTAATCAACAACTTTTAATTGTAGTTTTAGTTGTTTCTAGTAGAGTAGCAATTAATGACTACCCTGCTTTATTATAAAGATTTGTTTTATTTGTTACATTGTTATATTAAATGTGGTGCAGTCTATTGTTCTCTTTCTCTTTTTAATTAATTGTTTCTCATGCTATGGATGTCATTTCCCAAGTGGTTGATTTACCGAATCAGCTTTATTGAATAGTGAAGGGAACACGATGTAGTAAAAATGCATCAAATGGTTATGGAACAATTAATGTTAACTTTGAAAATATGCATATTTATAAGTATGTGATATGTTCTCAATAGTGCAATCTATTAGTAGAGTTATCTATAAGAGAAATAAATCCTGTCACTATTAATATTCAATTAATTCAAGACATACGTACATGCATTATATTGTGTTGCATACTGTTTAAGTTTACGTTTACGTACTGTTATGAAAACACTCGATCAAGCAGCATATGGCTAGTGGTTTGGTTTGTGAACTGTACATTAATACTCTGTACAATAAAAATTATGGAGGCAAATACACTCTAATCGACACTAACGGGAGCTGCAGGAAGCCCGTTCGAAAAAGAGAACAAAGTTTGAACAGTGAGTAAGTGAGTGAATTGTAGATGACATTTCCCTCCACTATGTGTTAATTATTTAAAAATACACACTTCCTCCAATACTAACAAAAAGCTTATAAACAGGTGGGTAATGGATAAGGGAAAGAGTAAACAAATTTGTAATGTTTGTATAAGAGTAGTCACGATTCGTTCTCTTCTATTATAACATTAATATTTTTGGCTGTTTTAATAATTGAACCTTAGGAATTTAAGATATACCTCTAGCTGTTTTTTAATTTTTACAGTTGTTAGCAATACATAAAATAAAGAAATAGTTATTATAATAATCATTTGATTTGTTACAAATGAAATATTAACTAACATAAATAAAAACAAATAATAATGCTTTTCAGTCTGGCATAATTGACTTAAAAAGGAAGTTCAAGGAGGTTAAATAGTAACACAAATTTTTAATAAAATAAAATGAGAAAAAGTAGAAAAAGCTTGCGTTGAATTTCTAACCAAAGTTTGACATATATTCTAATTGGTTGTTGCTTGCTGTGATTTTTCGTTCATTTCGATTTAGCAGTTCCTTGCCGGATTAATCACATTAGTAATTGTTGCAAGATGGTGTTTTCAATTTCACCGAAAGTTTTCATGGTAGAATCTTATTTCCGACGCGATCGTAAGATTGATCGTGTTCCGGAGTATACAATACAACAGTGCCTGCAGGAATTTACAATAGAATTTCCAGAAGTCGTTGTAGATTATAAATAATTCCACGAAACCCTAAATTGCAGTGTTAGATTGTTTTATTATATAGCCTTGGTAGTGTAGTGACTACCGTGCTGTTTTTTCACCCAAGCGGCCCAAGATCGACTGCCGGTGCCGGCGAATCTGGTTAAGGTTTTCTACGGTTATTTTCTTAGCTGTAACACAAATGTATGATTTGTGTTATACAACTGCAAGTCGGCTGTAGGCGCACGATGGTCCTGGGTAGTAGTCCTTAGTTAGTTCATGAGACTGACGCAATTACCAGAATATAAGGTAGAGAATTGAACTGACCATGTATCTTAGTAGATATTATTTCATTTTATACATATTGTCATGATTTTTATGACATGATTTGGAATATAGGCATTACTATGCACAAACATGTTATATGGGTTGCAGAACCTCCAGGGGAAATTATAATTTCCAGTTAACGATTAATTAAATTTGTTTCATTTTCTTAAAGAAACACTCTATAACACACTAAATAGAAAAAGGATAAATTCTAAAGTTGACTTTTCTGTCTATCTTGCTAAAAGTTCGTTAAATAGTTAACGATGATATATCGCTACATGATCTTTGTAGATAAATAAGTATTAAAGCCATTTCAAGGCATGTTTTTACCCGAAACAGACAAGGTGCATGTTAGTGGAGAGTTATGCAAATATTTATTACTTTACCTGCAGGTTTAACATATACAGATCATCTTGTAAATTAACGAATTGGTAGTTTCTTTATAATTTTGTTGTTTTTCAAGAATAAAAGCTCTGTAGGTTTAAATATTTCATTATGTTGTTGTCAAGCAGTTCTTTGGACACAACTGAGACATAAAGGTAAATGTGGGGGTGATTTCTTATAGATCTAAGGTAATTATTTTAATTTTATTATTATAATTAAAATTAAAATAATTACCTTAGATCTATAAGAAATCACCCCCACATTTACCTTTATGTCTCAGTTGTGTCCAAAGAACTGCTTGACAACAACATAATGCAAATATTTATTACTTTACCTGCAGGTTTAACATATACAGATCATCTTGTAAATTAACGAATTGGTAGTTTCTTTATAATTTTGTTGTTTTTCAAGAATAAAAGCTCTGTAGGTTTAAATATTTCATTATGTTGTTGTCAAGCAGTTCTTTGGACACAACTGAGACATAAAGGTAAATGTGGGGGTGATTTCTTATAGATCTAAGGTAATTATTTTAATTTTAATTTAGTTTTTAAGATTATATGAATGACAGGGACATTACTTTTGAAGATAAAAATAATTATACTGTCTTAGAATTAGTCTTTATTTTATTCAATATATCCAAATTTCATATTTTTTAATTTTTAGTTATTGAATTTCAATTTTGTTTATTTGTTTAGTGTGTTTGGTTAAATAAATCTTGTCTGTTAAATTTTTAAAGTAACTCCTGTTTTTTATTTTGCTTTGTGTGTGTGTGTGGTTTAATTATGTTTTATAGATCCATATTTATTTATTGCCCTATTGAAGCGACACGCCCGCTCCTATAGAAGGAGCATTTTTTTATGGTACAGGTAGGTGGTTTACATTTTGTATGTTTTTCTCTAAACGATTAAAACAATTTTAACAATTTATCAATTTTCAATCATTATTGTAATCAAGTAAGGTTGCCCCCTCTTATTTCACACGAAGAAGGTATATTTATAGCAATATATACATACATAATCCATTCCGCCTTTTTCGCATCTGTAGTGTCGGGGTTCCACACAAACTCTTATGGGAATGCAATGGAACTAGAGTAACAATTACATCACGCTCCCCCATATTTTATCTATAATTTATAATCATGTCCCTCTGAAGAGGGGCGGAACCTGTACCAGTCGATCACGGAAAGCCTTTTATTTTATAAGAAGTATTTATTTGAGTTATTTATTTCAAGGCTATTTGAGGCTATGTTTGCTATTAAAAATTATTGATAATCTAAAACACGTCTTTACTAATAGAAAAATTGGTCGACGTCAATTTCTTCCGAACTCACATTTTTCTCTCTCGGTGTGTGTGTGTGTGTGTGTGTGTGTATGTATATAAATTAGTATTTGGTAAAGTTATGTAATCCACAATAGAGTTGCGATAACATCTTGATGGCCGAATCGTTTGTTCGGCGCTTATGAAACGGTCGACCAGTGAATTTTATTCTGTATGAGTATTTAGAAATGATACATGACTATTAACTGTAATTCGCTTTTCTTTTCTACTTTTGTTTCCTATAAGGTAACACATTGTAAAATTTATACAAAAATTGTTAGTTTTCAAGTTATCAAAGTTTAATTGTTATTAGTTATTACAGTAGTCATAATTGCATTTGCGTCATATTGCAAAGACTTTTTAAATCAAATTTGTAAAATGATTCTTATGTAAATCATCTATTGTCAAGAACCCCCCGCGGTCGAGTGGTAGAGATCCTGCTGTGCAGAGGAACAGACGTTCAAATCTCTTTCAAACTGAATTTTAACAATTTAGTTCAACCATATTTCAGTTCCTTAGTATAAGGTAAAAAAGTTGTATAAGAGATAAGATATGGGGGAGCGTAATGTATTTGCTACAGTAACTTCATTTTCTTCGTAAGAAATGGTGTGAAACCCCGACACTGCAAATGCGGAAAAGGGGAATGGATTATGTAAGCATCATCTGTTGTCATTTAATTTGAAATTTTAGTGTTTGTAAGTTAAATTAAGTGTATTTTCTGAAAGTTTATACATTATTTGTTTTTTTATTATCAATTGTTTTAAGTGCCTTTTAATTATTAAACATAGGATGTGGATAGTCCTATAAGACCACGAAAATAGAGAATGTCGCTGTTTGGACGTTGGCAAGTATCCACAACACATTTGTGGCCGTCTTCTTTTTCACTAGCTCAGCGATTTCGATGTTCAAACATAATATATTACATTGGTCGTTTAGCTACGTAGTTACACATTAGCTACAACCGAGATTAAATAATTATTGGAAGTGAAGTAATATTGAATTATAGCGAAATATTGAATACTAATTCATTAGTAGTTAACGGTAATAGTATTCAATATAGTTGATAATGATTGCTGTTACAGGACAAACGTTTCAATGCTATTGATTAAAGGAATATCTGCTTAATTATGATTATGTTGGAATTAATCGACTGTTTCCTGTTTTATAAGAAAAATATTATAGCTGAGAAAATAATTCATAGTATTGGCGGTCCTAGTTTATATTAACATTACTCCACATTTTAAGAACCCTACACTGTCCCCATCATTGTATACTTAGTTCTTAGAAAGCTTAACCTTATCTGTCCAAGATTTAGTTCAACCCCAATCATAATAATTCACCCGAGTTTTACCAAATCTATCTCACCCCAATTTAATCGAACTCGTGTCAGTACAATTCAACCCAGACTATCCACCTGTGGTTCATTCTAAACAATACAATTAGTCCACTCTCGATCATAGCTTAAGATTTTTCCATTCTCATGTTTTCTGTCTACGAAAGATGGCTTAGTGGCTAATTCGTTAAGTCAACCTCTTGATGCTGAAATTTTGTACAGCAGAACAATACGCCTCATCTAACTGCATAATATTCCACATCTTCCCGTGGAAGCATCTAAAAATTTATGTAAAAGCTGATTTTTTAAAAATCATCTTCCAACGTTTTTGTCTTTAAACATTTGGCGTTTAACAGCTATTTTCTGTAATTGCTTGTTTCAAAATTCTTTTTCGACGGTTTCTAGATAAATCGATCCTATTCAAAACTACAACACTTGTTTTATGAAACATTGAGTTTTAAAACACTCTCTACATCATTTCTACCTCTTTCCAACGTCATTTTTGTAAAACACTTTTCAAATATGGACGATTTCCCAAACATTCTTTCTCAAAACCCTTATTTGCAAACACTTTTCTTTTAAAAAACAATCCTTGTAAATATCTTTGCCGTTGAGATTCATCGTTTCTGACAAAATATGAAACTTCAGTTTCAGTTTCTACAGAATTTCTCTAAAAGTGCTGACTTTCAAAAGTATATTTTGGATTCAAAAGACCTTGTTGGAGATGTAATGCGCTTTTCAAAGTCGCACGCCTTTTAAAACCTCCTTTAAAATATACATTTAAGATTATCTTTCTACAAGTTGTTTTAATTCTTTTTTCTTGCATTTTTTGCGACAGTTTTTTATAAAACCAAACGTTTTTGAATGCTTAAGGAAAGTTGGACTTTAAGTTTGAATGTTTGAACTCATAAGTTGAATTTTATTAACTCTTTAAATTTTACTAAAACATCTATCTTTAAAAACTGAACAGAAAGTATATAAATAAAAGCTCTTACAAGGGGATGACTTTGTGGAGATAAAGTACTTTACTATATCCTTCTTCAGTTGGCGCTGCAACCCTTATGGATTTGGGCCGTCCCATAAGACCTTTTGTAATCCTCTTGAGTTGGAGTAGATTAGTATTCATATTTCTTCTGTTTTTTGTTTTTTTTGCTATAGTGCTCTTTACCATGTAGCTATAGAGATTTTGACAAACTATTCCATGCAATACTCAAAAGTAATATAGAAATCTGCGTGTAAAATCTGACGGCAAGCTTAAACTTGTGGACTAGATTAATTAATATAACTTTAGTTAGAGACGGCTTTAATCATGGAATGTGACTACGGTCAATAAATTTAAAAAAAATGTACTATAGGAGCTTGTCATCTAGTCCACGCAACTAGGCTGATTTTAAGGTCGCCGTCCTCCACAACTCGCATGAAACTTTGCTCAAACTCGCGTCAATTTTCGCGCTCTGATTTACATAGCTTTGTTGAGTAGTGCATCGAATAGCTTGGCAGAATTCCTACACTGGTGGTGTACTTTATCTCCATAAAGTTTTATGAAATCGGTGCGTCAGTGGTCTCGCCATTTCCTTGTTAACTCTTCTTAACGAACCATTTGACATAGAAAAAAATTAATAAATCTGTTACAAAGATAAACTTTTTTTTGGATTTCGCTCTCTATACTTTGTGTTCTTCAATTTAAGATTGTATGAAGGAAGGTATATTTTAGAAGTAGATTACACAAAGTATGTAGGTAGCTGAAGGAGCTGCTTGTTGTATTATACATATGAAGTAATATAAGGAATCATACGAACAAAGAACTTTCATAAGCGACTTCTTTAATGGCCGTTTTTGTAGTGAAAGGTCTTAGAGCGTGTACGTACCAGATTGTGAAAATAATTAGGGGAGCTTCTGGCCAACTGTATTAGGTTAGAGTAATCCAATTTAAATTAAGTCGGGTCTTTTGGCTATTTCTAGTTAAACTAAGTCAGTTAAATTGGTAAAGTGACTAATGGTCAAAATACGAGGCGGAAATGTGCGAGATTGCAACTGTTTGCTCGCGGATACCGAAGAAGACTCCAAGAAGAGCATGGAGTCTAAGAAGACGCTTGAAACAATCACCTCTAGTAGTGAAATCCAATTCACAATTAAATTAATTGGAAGAAAATAACATTCTCAATCTCTTGGATATTGAGATTGTTAAAAGTGATAACCGCTTAAAATTCTGCGTTTACAAAAAACCTACGTGTAGGAATATACATAGTTGAAGAGCTGTTTTCCAAAACTAACTCCAAGTCTAAGTCCAAAAAGACGAGATATCCGATTTGATATTGTTTTATAACATAAAAAAGTTTCTATGTTATCATTAATTCAGATTTTACAAAACTGGTCAATGTTCCAATATATTTGTATTCAGCTCATGAGATTTATCCCAAAACTGACTTGAGTCCAATATTTTCCAATTCCAAAGTTAGTATTCAAGTTAGAAATTCCATTATATTGACAAACTACCATTATGGACAGTTTTGGAAAACTGCTTTTCAGTTGTACATGTTAGTTCGAGCCAATACTGAAATATGAAATTACTTTGTAGTTTCCATAGTTTAGTTTACCGTTTGGAAACGTTTCCAATGAATGAAAATAATTTTTGAAAAAAGAACGCAAAATGGTTAAACATTATTTATTAAGGAGATAGCTAGAAACAACGGCTACAAATGTAACTTAATTGACGGCATGATTCCAAAGGAAAGGAAAAAAATTATAAACAAAACTTTTTATGACGCCAATCCTAAAGTTAAAGAAATATATAAATTCGTTAACTGTTGTATATTCCCCAAATTAATGATAGGTCAGTAAACAAGCTTAGGAAAGGAAATTGTAATATAATTTGTGCTAATCAAAATAACATACAGAAATTATGAATTAATACTAAGGATAAAATGGAACAGACGAACAAATCTGGTGTATATAAAATCTATTGTAAAGACTGCGAAGTGTTTTATATCGGCCAAAGTGGTAAAAACTTATAGAAACATCTAGCAATATTTTATATAATAAGAGATAACATGGAATAGTCGCTCATTATATAGATAATAATGAATTTGTGGACGTAGATCTATTGCAGAATAAAGATAAATGGTTAGATTTTCTAGAGCAGTTGGAAATTAAGAAATCCTATAATAATAACACATTTATAGTAAATAACCAAACAAGTTTCACGAACACCCTAGTAATAGATTTATTTTCTAAGAAATTTTTAAAAACATCCAGTAAGGATTACTAAGAGTCATTTTATAAACTATTTTATGCAATGTTTCACAAAAAGCCTACTGCCGGTTCAATTTCACTGATTATTAAATATTAACCAATCGGTGTAGAAAGAGCCTCTGTTAACGAATCAGCAATAAAGCTATCAACCATATAAAATTATACTATTCAAAATTAACGTTTGTGACAAAAAGGTTCAACGTGTAACAGCTGTCGAGAGCTCAAGCAGTGAAACATCTCCTAATTGACAGCAACAAGTAACCGCGCAATGTATATTAAATGCATCATTATTAAATTGCAAAATCGTTTGTACAAAATAAGTATAACAGAATGAATAGCAAAGTACTACACAAATAATATTTGCTCTTGGTTTATGGAAATGGTTATATGCATATGTAAAAGTGTAGGTAGATTTCGACAACTACAACAACTTCGTTACTTTCTGAAAAAATGTTAGATTCTCTTAGTTTGTCAAGATAAAGCTTGAAACTCGCATGAGGTAATACCTCAGAAAAAACCGTTTTTACAGATCAAAGGTTAATAATGAAATTTCGTTAGAAGTTTCTTTTCTAGTCATTTAGCTTAATAAATTATATTGTGGAGCTTTGTTTCGCCAAGGTTTTAAGACGAATTGCAATCTTTCTTTTGTTTAATACGTTAGATTCATGTTTTTACATTTATTCTCTACCATAATTTTATCAAATGTGCCTTTCAAGTTAATCTTTAGTATTATACAATATAAATTACCTCCATCATCGAATTTGTAGTTGCATCAAGAAACCTTAAGAGCTTTTGTCAAAGAATGCCTTTTGGTAGAACAAAGGCACCGTAAAGACAACAAAGTGGAAGAAAACCATCAGTTTTCAAATGGTAATAAATAAAAAGAAACATTGGCGACATACTTAAAAGGGGAGATCCTATATTAAGTAGAAATTACAGAATATTTTAGTGATATTGTTGCATATTACCAAAAATAGACAAAGAAATATAATTTAAGTGTTTTGTTGCAACTCGGAAACCAGAAAAAAAAACACATTTAAATGTTCTGATTGAGTCGTCAGGTTGTAGCATAGAACTACGGCTTGCTGATCGGAGTGTTAAAATCAGCTAGTGGAGTATGTTTTCAAAGCGTTTATTTAATTTCTTATAGCCAATGGTGGGTGGTGTACATATATACACAATGATGTTGTCAAAAGGGTTCACCGGTTCACAAGAAAACGATTTTTAAAATGTTCAGTTCATACCACTGCGAAATCAAATGACTATTTGATTACTTAAAGTTTAGTCAGGTTTAGAGTAATTAGTCCCGCTCGTATGAATTCTCATCCAGTTGAAATGTATAGAAAAATTAATAAATTACATTTCATTGTTGCCAAAGCTATTTATCCTTGATTGAAATATAACCACACTGGATTGATTTATCTGTTAATTTGTTTTAATTGTTAGTAAAGCACTGTATACCATACCCGAAGACTTATTATTCGTATGTGTGTTATTTGGGGTTTATATTTACAGCTTTCGAGATATCTAAATTGGTAAAAGTCGACCACATTGGAAGTAGTCGTAAATGTGGTTGTTCTTTTCTATTTATGACGGCTCCTGGCGCCCTTTACAGACCTCTTGTGGGACCCACGACCTCACATTAGTTAGCTGGCAGCCGACAGATCTAACTGCGGTTAAAAGTTGTTACCGTTTCCCAATTAACAATAGCCATTTTGTGGATAACACCATAACGGAATCTAGCAATCTTATTATTCCATTTTATTCTGTGGTAAACGTGTCGCAAAATATTTTGTTAAAAACTTTAAACTGTACGTTTTCTTATTGTACTTAGTTAGGAGGCGGTACTAAATGTTCCGGGTTCCACTCCAGCTCTCGAAGGCCCTGGGTTTAGCTGTTCGGCAGTATTTTATACAAAATTTTGAATGTTGATAACTATAAACCTGTAGATATAGTTCAAAGATTAATTAATTAGAGATATATCAAAACTTTGTGTCTGTCTAGGTGCAGCTGATGCAAATTTTATAGAGACTGCAACATATTACACAGAATGCATTTAGTTGTTATATATATTTCGTCTAATTTCGATTGTATTCTTAAGTTGTCAGACAAGGTGTCGTTTATATGAATTAGATAGATGGCGCATAAAACTGCAAGAATACGTACAATATCTTGAAAACTTTAAGCTTCGCTGACGAATGATTTTAGAAGCACATCCCAGCCATCACACTGATGTCATAATATCGCCGGTTTTTCGGCAGTAACGACGTCAAATTGTCATAAAACTGACATCATTATATCACAGCCCAAAGACGTCAATATAAGCCGTCATTAACACGTCCTATACGAGGACTAAGACAGGAATTATAAATAAATAGTTGAATATAGGATATCACATTTATTATATACTACAGTCAAAACATCTCTATATTGTGACCGCCTGCTTAATATGACCAGTATTTCTTGGCCCCTGTTAAAATAATATCTTTATAATGAAACTTGTACGTATTGTATTGTACGTCCAAAAGACGTCGTTTTGAAGACGTCTACGTACGTCCCTATATGACGTCTTATGGACATCATTTATTAGTCATATGTTGTCGTCGACTAATATTGACTTAAAAATAACGTCATTATAACCTCAGTGTGCTGGATAGGATAGTAAACGCAGGATGACATAATTATTGATTTAGATTATAAATATAATTAATTAATAAATTTAACTACTTGAAAGTCGATTCTTGAAAGAAGATTCATTCTATTTGTGTAATTGAAACAATCACTGCTTTTCATTTAACTTTTATCAGATATGCGACAATCTCTACATGCAAACAGTCCCTTTAGTAAATGAAACATATTATTATCCAGCGGCATTGGTTAAATTACAAGTTTTAAATTCAATTAGCAAAATGACCCTTTAATTAACCTTACTATCCTAAGTACTAACTTCGCAATGAGTTCAAGAGTTCTGTTCTGATAATTTTATCGCTAGCTGCAAAAAACCGAGAGAACATTTAAATAAATTTATTTGAAAGTGTTTCTAAACTTCCAAATGTTGTTAATCGTATTTATATTGTAACATTTATAACTCAACTTCTACTGAATGCGAACTTGTTTTTGCTAATGAGTCTTTAACATTATTGTATATACTTGGTTTCTAAATTAAAAGTTAAGTTATGTGTTTAATTTCTTACACTAATTCAATTAATTTTGAATTATGAAATATGAGGGTATCTTATAATGTTACATTTTCTTAGATTTTTCGTAAGGGTGGAAGTCTAAAAATGCTACCTACTTTTATTGAAATTATCGTTACAGTAACAAAGCGATTCAATCAGTGCTTATCGAACTCGCTTTATTTCTACCCCGCGAAGTCTAAAGGCGTTTTATGTGGCTCCTCAAAATAAATTAACCAGGAGCGTTATATTTTATACGAACTGTGGAATGCGATAAGCGAAATTGATAAAAAAAACAAACTTAAACTTATAATTAAGACAGTGTCAGCGTTCTCCCATGCTTGGAGAAACATAAATCAAGAAGAAACTCAATACTTGTCTTTATTTGTCACAAAAATGAGACTGTCCACGATATAACAGAACCAATGGATCAGGCGATGACTTATTGCGAAGGGACATAAAGCGTGTACCTCTATGGTGGCTGATATGCCAACTCATCAAACGGTAACTGTCGGCTTTAAAGCTCAACGACAGACTGCCTTTTGTTATTTTATGTTAGCGCGATCTATATCCCAGTCACCGCAGCTCTAACAATTATTTTTGCGATGACTCTTACGTATAAAAGGTCGTTAACAATTTTATCGCATCATATTCATATAGACGATGTACAATAACTTAACAAGCAACTATAATTTTACTGCTCGCCCACCTATGAACAACATTTTTATTATAACAGGATATACATCAATTGGTAGTTATATGGCTTAATAACCATCCGTGCCAAAACCAATGTAGATTGGAATGCCAATGTAGCGAGACGACTGACCACTGCAATTGAAAGACCGTTGGAGCGTCTCCGAGTAAACGATGCTATCAGTCAAAGAAGTCCCCTGTCGAAGGTCCGGAAGGAGATGGATCGCCGCAATCAATGAGTAATCATATCCTGCGCGTTAATGCCAGAGCTTTTCTTTCAACGGAAACGAACTATATTTTTTCTTAGGTACCACTGGCGGCTCGTAATGAAGCAAAGGAAATAAAAACGAACTTTTAGTTTATTTTACCCCAATCTTCTTCAATAAATCACGGAATTCTTTACTTCAAAAGTTTATTTAGTTGGATACATTCAAACCAAACTAATACTTAAAAAAAGCAAATGCATTTTCAAGTGCATTTGTTTTTGTTTTCTTTTGGCCAACTCCTGTTGCCTAGTTTGAGCCGCCACTGATATTACTGAGAAAAACTATGTACATCTATCAGTGCTTCCGCCCTAAACTACCGCCCTAACGCTCTCGCGCGCTCGATGATAAAGGATGAATTTGCAGTATGCTATTTACCCCAATCGACACCTTCCTGGAAAAAAGCACTTTAAGCTGATAGACTCGATAATGCTTATGTGAAGATGTTCTCGGAGATTATTAAATCTATAAAACGACTTAAACTAATTGAGATCTAGAATTTTACGGCATTTCTTCATTATCGTTTAACTACTTTGATATTAGATTCTATAAGAAATAAAATTTTATAAAGATTGCAATTTTTTATTAATTATGCGGTATGTCCAACATTTTCTTTTTTGTAGATTACTCGAATGTTTGAATTTGTAACCCATTCGATGAGCATCATAGTTAAATTATTTCTCTATACGGTGACTAACTTACTAAGGAAAATTTATGTAAGCTGAAAATGGGATCTTAAAACTTATATTCAGAGCAATTCATGATTATCCAATAAAAGAATTAATAAACTGATCAATTTCAAAAAGATTACAATAGTATATTGTGTTACAAGTGCAGAAAAGTGCCAATTTCTCACGAGTGTGAAATTGGCGTTTTCGCACGCGTTACACACTGTACTTTATCTACGACAACAAAAAAGTAATATACCAACAAAAGCTAAGAAAAATATTTAACTTAGAGTTTATACTAGCATTCATATTTTTTACGTGAAATTAAGGGATGTCATGTGAGCCGCTTCCACGATGTTTGGAGGTGTACAAGTACCCCATTTTCCCATCATCGGATTCACGCATGATACATCTAGAATTTCGAAATCGACAAAAATAAATATTAAATTTTTAAAGACAATAGTAATAATACGTTTACAATCTGTATAATTTCAGTCAATCTACTATTTAGTACTTACAATAATAATAATAATATAATATTGAATAATCATATGTATGTACTCGTTTTAAATAAGTCAAAACTTTATATAAACCATCACAATTCAATTGTCAAGGTTATTAACCTCTTTGGTACGAAATGTCAACATATTCTAGCATTCCCAGTTAAATCGCGCTTGAACTTTGTGATTTGTTATGTAACAAATTATAAAAGCTTTCATTGTTTTTATTGTAATTTAGCAATGATAATGAATAATATTATATTAACAAGTATTATATAATAATGTAAAAAATTAATCAATTTTACAATAATTGAAATAACAATTTTTAATAACTTCATATAATAAGAATAACCAATACATGTCAAGACGCCTATATAGCTGAACGGTAGAGGCCTGGCTTAGCAAACAGGCGGTCCAGAATTCGATTCTCAGCGGAAGCGATAATTTTTCTAGAAGGATTTACATTCAAAATAGAATTTAATGTAAAACAATAATTAAACAAAATAAATTAACCTTTATCTAAAATTTATAACATTTTATATTTTAAAAAATTAATAATATTATAATATTGCAAGTGCTCACATCTTTGGCGTTTTAATAGAACTACTGATCGTGAGAAATCACTTCTCACGGTTATTACCGATCAGTTTAGAGATTGTGTGCAATTAGTCATTTTCACGGTTACTAGATTGTGCGGAATGTGTAACTTTCTATGGTAGTCGTAGATAAACAATATTATCCACGGTAATTCAATCCTAACATTCTTAATTTCTTCGTTAAATAACTTGCAAATATTTTATAACCGTACTATGGGATTACCAGGATGGTAATACTCAAATTCCAGTACAAATAGGTGTGAAAAAGGTACAAAATTTAGGTGTGATTAGTAATGCATATGCTTCAATTAAAAACGACGTTGTGGTGGCTGACCCTGCTCAGTCTTAAGTACGAGTTTGAAACGTGAAGAGGTGCATCGAGAAATTTTGCACGTTTACTAAAAATTCTTAATATTGGATCATGAGTCTAATTTAAGTTAGACTTTGCTATTCTAGCAAATCCACAATTCTATATAGTAGTCAACAAGGAGAATGTACCAGATAATCTGAGACAAAGTGCAATAGAAAAATCTGGACCGAAGGTACTCGTTTGGCAGGTTACCTGTAAGTGTGATCTTCGCAGTAAACCACTGTTTGCAGAAAACACAATCAATCGCGAAATTTGTCACTAAATATTTGCTAAACGTTGCTGTCACTAAGTGCAATAAAAATTACTACCATTTGCACCAAATCATATTAAAGTAACTTTCTTTTGGCCAAACCTAGCAACAGTGGTTTAAGGTATAACGGTGTGCGGAAATTACTCATTATTTAAGTGTTGTTAGTTATTCCGTGTATTATTACGGTCATTTCTTATTCTACTAAGTATATGTGATCATTTATTAAAGCAAAAATTAATATAAACTTACTAAATTTCTAATTATTTTTTCTGTTTCTATTTATCTACAGTGTATTAGGAGTAATCGTTAACAATTAATTGAAATGAATTTCGGAATTGTGTAATGTAGGTACTCAAAAATCTAATTAAATACCCGGAGATAACTTTCATTACTAATAGCAAGCTAATGAGAATGACATATCGCAATATATTAATATTAATTATAACTAAAATTTTACTTGTTGATTTTCCCCGTATGAAAAATAATCACAATTGAATTTCATCAATACTGAGCTAATAATGATTCGCGCTGCACCCGACCGCACCGCGTTAACTTTAAATGTAACTTTCTCAGAAGTTAGCAGTTACTAGCAGCTGTTTTTGATATTATTACATACATATAAGTTCTCTGAATCATTTAAACTAAAATTCAAATCACCGATCGGCCCCGCACAAAAGATAAGCTTATGTAAATTACATTATGCGTTGATCTTTTAATGATATCTTTTACTACTTCCTGTTTATAACATACAATACTTATTACGAAAAATTATATACCATATTTTCAAGAAATATTTGCATTTGCATATTGCATTTTAAAGAATGCAAAAGAGGGACAAAACTAACATTCTATAACGTAACGTCCATGCTGGAAAAGCATGAACGCTGAAAACGGAAGATGATCAGTGAATACAATCAATAGAAATGAAACTTCTAAAAACTATACGATACACATTATAAGCTATATCCACTGCTATATCCTCTAGAAAAAGCTTTTATAAATAAGATTATGTTTTGGTAATTGCAGAATCGCCCCATGTTCCGTGTTTACTTTCGATTAGACTTTGAGTAAACATTTTAAAGCTAAAGTCAGTAAAAGTATCTTTTTAGAATATACTTTTTTTTGAAAGACAGCAAATACTATAAAACTGACAATAAACAACTAAACCAAGGTACAAACAATCCAATAGTGAATATTTACTTGATTTCTGGATCTTCTGATCTTTGAAGCAAACAAACTTGTTCAAGCGAAACTCACAGACCTATAATTTCGAATTAATGCAGTTTAACTTATAGCAACTTATAGTGTTAAATGCAACAAACAAAGAGACCACGCCCAAAATTCAATTTTGATTACAGTCTTTCTGGTTCAACAGAACGCTATTTTAGATGTTATTGTATTGTAATGCAATTTTTGTTATAAATACTGTAAGCATTAAACAGTTACACTCATTGTTTTCACATTTTATTGAATATCTTTTTATACTCGATTATAAGACCCTCCCACATTTTAGAGTAAAAATCTAAGAAAAAAAGGGGGTCTAATTTTCGAGTAAATACGGTATTTGAAACTAGTTTTACGTTAAGAGTTTTTAAATTTATAAGAAATCAATTTAGATTTGTAAATTTAATCGAGTGCTATTTAAAATTTCATATAGCTGCGAAGTTTTTCTTATTGTAGATTCTAGAAACATGCAGGGTAACCTTATAATTTAGTCGGCAGAGCTTTATTGGTGCAAGGTTATATGCACATAAATCTAAATTCTAAAGCAAAATAACCCTTATTGAACCTTACAACAACCACACACCACTCAAAATGACCTGCTCCGTAAAGCATTTTTATTGTCAATTATACTTAAGCTTTAATCTTTGTGGCTCCCCAACAAAGTTATTTACGATTAGGAATTGAAAAGTTTGAATCAAAAGTCAAAACAATCCTATAAGTTATTGTGTTATTACCCAAAAATAACTGATCGCTAAATTACCTGACATGTGTATAAAACTAACAGCAGCTATTACAGAAATAGATTTACTAATAAACCACTAAATGTGAAAGAGATTGTCTGGTTAGAACTCATAGTCTCTATTCCAAACCCAACATCTCAATACTGCAATGAAATTTCAATCCTAGTCTTCTTCTATCTTCAAAACCTGGTTCATCTTCGTTGTCTTTGTATTTTATTAGAAGATAGGGGTGCAGCACAAAATTATATATAAAATTATATGGTTAAAGTCAAAGATGCTGAGCATGTTAAAGGTGAAGATAACTCAACACTACGTGTGTACAAGTATAGTGAGCGAAGTATTATATAAACAATACTTGATAGGGGAAGTTAACTCTTAACGTAAAACTAGTTTCAAATACCGTATTTACTCGAAAATTAGACCCCCTTTTTTTCTTAGATTTTTGCTCTAAAATGTGGGAGGGTCTTATAATCAAGTATAAAAAGATATTCAATAAAATGTGAAAACAATGAGTGTAACTGTTTAATGCTTACAGTATTTATAACAAAAATTGCATTACAATACAATAACATCTAAAATAGCGTTCTGTTGTTTAATAATATAACATCTCGCCCAGTTGTCTGCATTTTAGCCGATATTGATGCACATAAACCTATGCCGCCATTGTGAAACCCGCGATAAGCAAAGTTTATTGACTGCAACAACTACAGTAATTACGAAAATTATGAAATCATATACAATTATTGTTAGCTTAGCACCTAGTCAGAATCGCCGTTGTCGTCATCACCCTCTGTAAGATCGTTATTAACCTTTATAATATATTTTTTTATAACAATGGTTTTACAAATTAAGCTTGACAACTGACAGGGTCGATTAGTGAAAAAAACCCAGTGATGGCAAAAACATTTCTAAGAAATTCATTTAAGCCTTTCATAGTACCGACGGAAGAATTGTAATCTCTTAAGTACCTCCCTAATTGTTAACAATAGTAGCACCTTAATCTTTCCAGTAAGTGTGCAAAATCTTATTATCTATTGGAGTGACATCTGACCATTTTTGAATGAACTGCCTACAATTTTAGAAGTTTTCCTAGAATTCAGGTAAACTGCTTCCACAAAGGCATTGTTTCCGCGAAGAGATAAAAGGTAGATTTTTTTCCATGAACATAACTAACGCAATTTATTAACAAAATAAAACTGAAAAATGTTCAATATCTTATATTACTTATATTTTTAGGGGTCCAATATTCGCATACAAAAGCTTTTTTTAAAAATTCGCCCCAAAATATAGGGGGGGTCTTATAATCGAGGGGGTCTTATTTTCGAGTAAATACGGTATTCGTATTGTGATTTTTCAACATAAACAAACTAAACTAGTTAAATGTTTACTGCTTTGTAAGATGACATATGGTGATATGAATGTTAACTTTGAAAAACCGATTTCTTTACTTGGAATACTATTGCTATAGGGAATATGAACTGTCAAAGCTAAATGCACCCTCCCCTATATAAGTGCAGAGAAGCAGAGAATAGAAACACATATTCAAAATATCGCACCTGCGAACCTGCCGCCTTTCAAATGCTGTAACAGCTTGCCTCCGGTGCACTATATCAGTCAATATGACACAATATTGACTCGGTAAATATACATGTTCGTCATTATTACTAGTGTTACTTTTAGCAAACTATTCACTAATATTCGGATTGTTCTCATAATTTGACATTTTACAAGGGTTTATAATAGAACCTGTTTTATTTTTAACGTTAGTTAATCCGATAAATTTTACTTAGTTTATTCCAGTGATTTTAAAATTTTAAGCAAGTTCTTGAGAGATCTTATTTATAACTTTATTGTAATTCGAGTCTAACATTACAATGATAACGTTTTGTATTAAGCTATGAGTACAGGTAGCTGCAATGTTATGTACCTCATCTATTTTCTACAGTTACATCCTAGAGTGTCAGTTTATTATAATTTCATACTTACTTTACTTGTGCATAATATTTTAACTTCATAATTCTTTACATATTGCTATGCTATTTTACATGTAAAAAGGGAATTCACCCACTCTATAGTACTAAACAACTCTTGTATGAAATCTTAAGTCAATTCGTTAGATTGGTTGCAAAATTTACACTATAGTCAGATAAAGGATGTCTGTAAAACTGTTTCTTCATAGAATTTTGTAAATTTTCCTTGTTCATTAACGATGTGGGAGACGATTATCTAATTTTGCATTTAATTTAAGGCGAAAGTTAATGTAAGATTTAACCTAAAACAGTCAAGGGGTATTGTAATAGGAGGTATACAAGTATTACCTTACCTGAGCAATTAATAAAAGCAAAATGTGTTTTCATATTAACGAGATATTACAGTTGTAATAAGTTTCTTCTATTTCAAAATTTTACAGCTCTTGGGTAACTAATTTTGGTGGAGGATTGTAAAGCTGATTCATTACCACATATATGTAACTATAATAAATATAGGGGCTGCTTTTTATTAATGATATCAGTTATACAACATGTAATTATGTTGCGATTTTGGATCGTACATTGAAATACTGTAATTGGTTGGAATCTTCATATTGTTGATTTCTGAGATTATGCAAATAATGTTTGTTAGCATATCATATTTAAATGTGTGAAGATACGATGGTGTGAAAAGGTATTTTCATGTAAATAAGTTAATAAATAGTTGCGTGAAAGTTAGGTTCCATCGACATTCAATGGAGGCCTTATTGTGTAATGAAAACATCAGTGTTATATATCATTAGATTGGGAATTTCTTTTATCTATAAGTTTATCTGATTAGTTTTTGTTTCAATTCAAATTTATAAACAATAATTTGATTTATGTTAAATTGACTTGTCAAAGTTGCTTTTGTTTCATGCAAAAACTGTATCGCATTCTTTTGTTTTGATAAAAGGTATATACCCGGCCATGTTTGTAACAACCTCTCTTCTAATTTCATCTTTCAAGAAGTGCATATCGGTTGTAGAGCAAAAAACTAAATCTAAGGTTATGTGTTAAGTTAAAAAATGTTAAAACAAATCAAATGTCAATTTATTTTGCGATGGAAATTTTATGTTTTGATATAAAGAAAAAATTGCCAAATTCTTTATGACTGGATTTTATAAATGGACGTGGAATTATAAAATTAATTTACTTACTACTATTACACAAATAAATGGATTTATAATTCAATTTAGTAGAGTGAAATGTGAGTTTTTTAACAGTACCTAGTTTTGTTTGTTGATGATGCCAAAAAGATTAATCTCCAAATAAAGCATATTAAACTATATTGGAATTAATATAAAAAAATATTGGTATCTAGTTTAAGTTTTCTTTTTGTTTTATTATTGGTTATTGTTGAAAGATCGCTTTGTGTAACTATTTTAGGTTGCTGTGTTCCTAGATACATTTAGTGCCCTATTGTAACGACCCGCCTTAGAGTCTTAATTTGTAAAGAGTTTTCACAACAATTTTATTTAATCGGAACAATTATTTTAATTAAAGGTAAAAAAGTGATGAGTTGTGTTTTATGCATCTTTATTACGTGTACCTCGTATATAAAATATTTTATACCAATACATTTTCAATCACTTTTTATTTTTTTTACTAAATTTATTCGATCACTCAATCGAAGAGTGAAAATGAATGAACGCTGTAAATTCATAATCGTATAAAAATATTATTTTAAACTAAGTATGAGTTTTCCAAATTATACAATTACTTAACTATCATTATGGGGACTTTAGTTTATTTTTTAAATATACCAACGGAAGCTCAAGTCCCATAAAATGATATTTAAACAAATACTCAGTCAATATAATAAAAAAGAAAGATTAGGGTAGAAGTAAAGTTTATCTAACACAAATCTCGTATATCCTTCTTCTGAGGGTCCATTTGATTGAGTATTGGATAATAGATACCGACATCATAAAGTCGTAAATAGGGTTGATAAATGCTTACGTCACGTAAAGTTCAAAAAGTTCTTCTCATCTAGCATCATCATTAATTCCATAGTTTTTTATTTAGGAAACTTTTGGTTTTTATGTTTAAGTCGTTGTTACTTTCTAATTATTCTTGATTAATAATGCAAAAACCCTTTAAAGATTGTTTGTAGCATACAGAAGTTCAAACGTTAATCAATCTAAAATCTACGTTAGCTTTGATAACAGCCTGCTTGATTATAGGGACTTCTAACTCTCATAGATTCTTTAGATTTGCAAAAAATATCCTTTATACAGGTTTTTAAGAAACACCAAAGAAAGGAAAGAGATTCGGATGGAAGAAAAGTTAAAAAATAATCAGATGGTCTTGCTTAAGGCCTTAAAAAGTTAGATTCACAAGAAAAAAGTATCATTTTTGCTGCTAGGGTGCTCTTATGAATCCAATGTAATATCAATCCATATGGATTTTGATTTAATTTTATATAAAACCAGGTTGATGAGTTTTACTGCAACGAATTTACATTATTAACAGGTCGATTACATAAATGCGTTGCTAACTGTTATGACTGACCAGCTAATAATTGCAAAATTCAAAACACTAAAAGAAAAGCCAACATTGAAAGCATTTTTTGTTTATTTGGTTGCCTACAAAATACTGTTCATGCTTTTGACTGTTTTTTGTTTCACTAAATATTATTTAGTTGAACAACTTTACTCGAAAATAGGTAGAAATAACGAAACACGCATCATGAAGTATCATTCATGCTGCTCTCTACTAATGTGAGTGGACGAACACTAGTTGAAGTACTTTCCTTAAAGCGTATGTCTGTATTTTACAACAGTTGTACTGGGTGATTTAGAATACTATTAAACAAATTAAAGTTAATCTGATGTTCACAGATAAACATATATTATCATCAAAGATTTAATAAATATAAACAAGTTACTGGCTATACAGGGTTTAACCATGGAAGCTGAAAACCTTTTAAGGGGTAAAAGATAAGTGTATGAATGACCATTAATCAAGAAAAAACGCCATATATGTACGTATAAGAAAATTTTAAAATTTCAATTTAAATTTGCATGAAATAATAAGAGTAAATATGTTTTAAGTGTGTTGTTTCGGCGGTGGACGAGTGGTGTCAGTGCATCACTCGTGTTCCAAGGGTCGTGGGTTCGAATCCCACTTGGGGCGGGGGGATTTTTCTAATTGGAAAATTTCGCCACCTCAACTATGGATGTGTGTATTCTTGTTGCATGTTAGATGGGGACAGATGACCTTAGTGTAGGCGTGAAATAAAAATAAAAAAACATCTTTGTTTATTTTACCGTGAACATGAGTTACTTATAATCTCTTTGCTTCTATAGTATTTTTAATTTAAAATGCGTACAACAGGGGTGTACTTAAAATTTGAAATCCCATTTTCTCGGAAACTAACAAGAAACGACCACATTACGAGGTTTCTAGTTATATTAGTTACACCCTGTTATACAATAACTTAACGATTTCAATAGCTGCAATAGCATATGTGTTCTTGGTATCTTATGTGGAATATTGGAAGTGTTTATTTAGTGTACACCACTTTACAAAAGAAACAATTCAAACGATAAATGGTGTTATATAAGTATTATAAAAGCGAACATATAAGTATTACAATGCTATTAAACTAAAATACAATATACTCTATAGTGTATTTTAAAATAATCATCTCAAACCATTGCATTTACTGCATGGTTACCTTGAACAAGACAGAAAAGCTCAAAACGCGCTAGCCGGTTAACCTCTTTCATTTCACTTGGGGATAGTTTTATCTAATTAAGTTTATTGAAATTAAAAATAGTACAAACGTAAATGAAAATAACATTTATTGCAAAATAAAAAATGCTAATATAGAGTAATTAGAGTATATTGCATTTTAATTTAATAGCACTGTATACATGGTGATTCACTACTTAATTATCGGACCTTAAAGATAAGCTTCTCTGGATATTAGAAACATAAAACCTTAGTAATATTTTTTTTAAATAAACTTCAAAATTTCTAAAATTTTGCCGGGCGTTTTGAGAAAAGTACGTATAATTAATGCAGGTTAGTGTTAAGTCAAATAGGATTAAATGGAAGCTCTTTAGGAATTGATACCATCAGTAAAAACGTAACATCTGTTAAATGAGCACAACAAGGATGCAGACGGTGCACATTCCATTTGGGATGTTGCGGAAACAACTTAAAATGTTCTATTAATCCGAGGAATTTCCCTGTATTCTAATAGGAAACGCGGACAGAGATGACATCATCTTAATACTGATCAATAAACAGATATTAGTTAATTAAATAAAGATATGTTTAGATAATTTGATCTATCCACCAATAGGTATTGCTATTTTTATTGGAATTCTAGAAACTTCCTTTAGCAAAACCTTATTATTCTTATTTTTAAGATAGAATGACCCTGATGGATGGTAATTTGTTTACATAGTCTACACACGTAGTATCAAAATAATGCGTAAAAATAGTACAGTTACGTTTTATTACTAAAAGCGTAGTGTAAGGGGTTTGCAATTTGTTATTGTTTGAGAAACCAAATAGTATTATTTATTTCCTTGATCTTCAAAATATGTGTCACTATTACGTGTAGTATAATTTCTTATTCACAAACCTGCACAGTTTTTATTACACATAGGGGTTGATGTGCCTATTAAAAGAATTTGAAAGTGTCTTACAAATCAGAAATCACAAAACAAAAATACCGTTTTTGAAACATAAACGAGAGGTCGTTCCATTCGTAATTTTGTTTTATCTGTTCTTATTCTACGAAACACTTGGCCAAAATAAAGACGGGTTTATTACTTTATTACGCTAATCTTGCACATTCTAGAAAACAAGTAGTATTGTTTATCTGTTTGAACTTCAGAATATGTGTCATGCTCGTCTTATGGCCTCTATCTCCCCTTATACGACGGGACGGATTTTGGTGGGACCTCTGTCATTCGATTCCATTTATTCTTGAAAAGACTATAAGGAGGTTCAAATTTTGACAAACTCTACTCTAAGCCTGTAAACGAAAAGTTATACTGAACTTTGATCAACTTCTAATCTAAGGAATCTGAAGTCTGGGTATTTTGATCTTCGATCAAACTACAGTTCATCCTGGGTAAGTTCATGTATAAACTTAGGACTATTCTGACATATAATTATAAATATTCAACTCTCGAATTGCAAAAACGTCCAACTAACTTTTAAAAACAAAACAAGCATTTTCGAAACCTTTTAGACGACGATATACAGGGTGATTCAGAAATAACTGATATCCTTTAAATGGTAGGTAGAGGGGAGGCAGTTGAGCTAATTTACCTTGACAAGTATAGGTCAAAAACGAATAGTTTTCCAGAAAATGAATTTTAAAGTTTAATGAATTGTGGATCCAAAAGGATCCAAGGTCAGGACTGGATCCAAAATTCATGAATTTGTATCTTTCAGTATCTTTCATTAATTCTATACAGGGTCATTCAGAAATAAAGGTAATCCCTCAACTGGTAGGTAGAGTGAAGGTAGTAGAGCTAATTTATCTTGATCCAAAAGGATGCAAGGTCAGGACCGGATCCAAAATTCAATAAAACCTTAAAATTAATTTTCTGGAAAACTTCGTTTTTGATCTATACTTGTCAAGGTAAACTAGCTCTACTGCCTCTCCTCTACCTACCATTTAAAGGATATCAGTTACTTCTGAATCACCCTGTATACAGCAAGATGAACAAAAGTCAAACCATAAAAATGCGAATAAACCAAAATCATGAAGATACCTTTAAAGCGATTTTTAAGAGGAATTATTATATTTGTGACTCAAGACATATATCTATCCTTGTCTCGCAGTCTGGAACGTATAGGGTTGTCAATAAATTGTTGACTTAGAATGCTGGTGCTGCTATAAATATATCTCTGCTAGGTATCATAGCGTTGTTCTAGTTCTTTTATGATTGAAAATGTAATGGAATATTCTTTTTGAGCAATAAAACGTTTCTATTTTATCATTTAACTTTATATATTTGTTTACCAGCGATTCGATACCAAATAAACGTAGTATTGTTTACCGTTTTTTTTTTGTTGTTTTCCTGCATTGTTAAAGTGTAACAGATTTCCAGTTCCATTAATTATTCACTCCGATTAAAACATGTTTTTTGCTATATTCACGTAAATTATTTTAAGCACTCCAATTATAACTACAGTCAATATTATACTGCAAAAATCTAGTTATCGAAGTTGTTGTATTCGTCTCCTTCCCAAATAAGCGTCTGTCCGTTGGAGCTGGTGAAAATAGTCTTAATTAAACTGTTGATTATAAATTTAAATTTTTGTAATCTTTGTATCTTTATTGAAGTGCGTTTAGTCAAATAGATAGGTCGTAAGATTTACCGACAGACATGTGTAGCGCTTCAAAATACTTATTCAGATTACTGACACGAGGAGCGCGTCATAACACTTGATAGAGGACACGCCGAGCTCGTCATAACATACTCTGACAAAAACACGTCCAGTGCGTCAGAATAATTGCTACTGAACAGTTTGAACGCGACTAGGGTTTCTGACCCGGGAATTGCCGGGACCCAAGTCCCGGGAACTACTTTATTTTTTCTATTCTCGAGTCCCGGGAAAAATAACTCGAGACACGGGACTTTTATATTCACGGTATTTAATTAAAATTCTTACTTCAAAATTAAGGTTTTGTTTGTGTGTTGCTTTGCACAGATGGTGTTCTTAACCAGCTTTTTGTTAAGTACTAAACAGGCTTTGCAAACACATACAAGTTATTTACAACCTATCTAAAAAACAATCAATACAGGTAAAGGGGTTAGTTTCAGTAAAAAAAGTACCGTTATGTATGGTGCCTCGCGTCAGCATTCTTTATAAGTAATCTTGCAGTTTCTATACAATTATATTCAAAAAGGGTCTCCATCCGGAATTTCCTCTCTTATTTACAAACAAGTAAGGTAGTCTTCTTAAAGACCTAAACAGAATGTTTTTACTTAAAAATTAGTATTGAAGTATGGTCTTAATTTCTTTAACAACCGGTCGTTTTCAATAGGTAAAGGGTTCCAAGAAGATTTTGATAGTTTTTGTAATGACAATTGTATAATTAATTGCTTATAGTAATGTGTATTTGGGTAATTCTTCAGAAATATTAAATTTACTGTCCCTGCTTAATTAATGCGAATACCTTTTAACCTGTTAGTTCAGTACAGTGAAGATGTAATAGCAGTCTATCTAGCCAGGTATATATTAACAACTGACCTATTTTTTTAACAATAAAAAGTAAACTTTATTATGTTATATGTCATTCACGTAGCATGTCCCTAGTATGTATTCTCAAAGTAAAAAGCAGTTTTTCTAAGGCATCAGTTAATTATTATTATTGTTCTAATTAAGGAGAATTGTAAAACACGTATAGGGCTCTCATCCAGAGTCAATTAATATATAAAATATTAAGCATCGACTACTACACAATCAATAAAATGTTGTCCCTGATATTTTTGTCATTTGCGTGGATCTAACTAAGAGAGAAGAGCATTATTAAATGTCACGTATAGTATTAGTATTTCTACAATATCAGCATTACACATGTATTGGTTGTATATGTAATTTTAATTAAATCAACATATGGTGTCTTGTTCAGTTGATCTATAAACTTTATAGAGGTAGTTTATATGGTTTGATGTAAGAGTACATTTATTTCGTGTCATTCACGTGGTTATCATAATTTCTTACTGGTGTTGAATTTAGAAAAGAAAATTCGTAAGTTAATACACTACTTGTGTTGTTTCATTATAGCTAGTATGAAGCCTCCAAAGAAAATAGTCTAGGCGCTATGTTATATTAATGCTCTAATAGTCATTCGCGTGGCATTTTCATTGTGTCATTTGCGTGGATTTATAACTCCACGTAATACAACTTGTCCACGTAAATGAAAACTTTACATACATTTATGTTCTTACATTATGAGGAGCAAAGAAAATGTGGAAAAGAAGAGAAAAAATTAAAAATGATCCAGAAAAGAAACAAATGGAAAAGCTTAAACATGATGACTGTCATATCACGTAAAATAAAAATTACTAATTTTTATTTTACTTGTTATCCATTACTAAGCCATTATTAAGCCTTATCGTGTTAGAAACTTCTTTTCATTATAATATTAAAGTTCAGTTTTTTAATTAAATATAATCTTTTCTGTCATTTGCATGTTATTTGGATCATTTACATGCATTTAAACACTGTAAAGGTCGAAAATGTCCACATTAAGCTCTACTAATCAACAGTATGTGTTCTATACAATCAATTAATCATACTATTTCTTAGAAAAACAGGTTGCAAGATTTTTCTTTTCCGAAAATTTTTCACATCCAAATTGTGGATTTCGGGAGAAACACCCATTTACTAGATTTCTGAATTTGTTTCATCTGGCTTTTGTTTGCTATTAAATTTATAAATAAAATGTTTTCTGTTTAGCTTCAAGATGAATAAATCAAATCGTAGTTTGAAATCGTTTTAAAAATGTAAAAACGGGCCAATGTAATTATTGCACCAAACAATTTTCGAATACTAACAGGCCCATACGATATTTAGAATGTATGTACGGATCGCATTTAAAAAAATTGAAGAAGATATCGCACCTTGTACCTCGGTAAAATTAAAGCTTAACAATCGATTTTAAAATTTTGCAAAACAAGCGATTTGAATTAAATTCCGTGTATCTCAATAAGTCGCAGGAGATGGAATATATGAACTATTGCTAATAATATTTATCATGTTTATATTCAGTAAAAATATATTATAACAGCTATGAGTAACTTAAAACTTACCGGCAAACAAGACAACACTAAACAGGAAAGGTTTTGGCATAAAATCGTGAAAAATAATTTTATGATTGGAGAATTTGCTGTGCTTTTCATTAAATAATTGCAGTTATTTTCCAATAGAAACTTCTGGGAGAAACTGATTAGAGGATTAATTAAAACGGTATTTCAACATACAGCTAAGAAGATAGGTTAATTGGCAGCGTTAGTTTCGTGCATATATTGACATATAATATAATATAATATAATATAATATAATATAATATAATATAATATAATATAATATAATATAATATAATATAATATAATATAATATAATATAATATAATATAATATAATATAATATAATATAATATAATATAATATAATATAATATAATATAATATAATATAATATAATATAATATAATATAATATAATATAATATAATATAATATAATATAATATAATATAATATAATATAATATAATATAATATAATATAATATAATATAATATAATATAATATAATATAATATAATATAATATAATATAATACACATATAATATAATACACATATAATATAATACACATATAATATAATACACATATAATATAATACACATATAATATAATACACATATAATATAATACACATATAATATAATACACATATAATATAATACACATATAATATAATACACATATAATATAATACACATATAATATAATACACATATAATATAATACACATATAATATAATACACATATAATATAATACACATATAATATAATACACATATAATATAATACACATATAATATAATACACATATAATATAATACACATATAATATAATACACATATAATATAATACGCATATAATATAATACGCATATAATATAATACGCATATAATATAATACGCATATAATATAATACGCATATAATATAATACGCATATAATATAATACGCATATAATGTAATACGCATATAATATAATACGCATATAATATAATACGCATATAATATAATACGCATATAATATAATACGCATATAATATAATACGCATATAATATAATACGCATATAATATAATACGCATATAATATAATACGCATATAATATAATACGCATATAATATAATACGCATATAATATAATACGCATATAATATAATACGCATATAATATAATACGCATATAATATAATACGCATATAATATAATACGCATATAATATAATACGCATATAATATAATACGCATATAATATAATACGCATATAATATGATACGCATATAATATGATACGCATATAATATGATACGCATATAATATGATACGCATATAATATGATACGCATATAATATGATACGCATATAATATGATACGCATATAATATGATACGCATATAATATGATACGCATATAATATGATACGCATATAATATGATACGCATATAATATGATACGCATATAATATGATACGCATATAATATGATACGCATATAATATGATACGCATATAATATGATACGCATATAATATGATACGCATATAATATGATACGCATATAATATGATACGCATATAATATAATACGCATATAATATAATACGCATATAATATGATACGCATATAATATGATACGCATATAATATGATACGCATATAATATGATACGCATATAATATAATACGCATATAATATAATACGCATATAATATAATACGCATATAATATAATACGCATATAATATAATACGCATATAATATAATACGCATATAATATAATACGCATATAATATAATACGCATATAATATAATACGCATATAATATAATACGCATATAATATAATACGCATATATTATAATACGCATATAATATAATACGCATATAATATAATACGCATATAATATAATACGCATATAATATAATACGCATATAATATAATACGCATATAATATAATACGCATATAATATAATACGCATATAATATAATACGCATATAATATAATACGCATATAATATAATACGCATATAATATAATACGCATATAATATAATACGCATATAATATAATACGCATATAATATAATACGCATATAATATAATATGCATATAATATAATATACATATAAAATATATGTATATAATGACATATAATACGAGAAAAAAACTGATATATAGTCTGCTGCTCCCAAGGAATAGCACATTATAGAGATACAAACTTGTGTTTACGGAGGGGAGATATTTGCCTACCATCGCTGGGTAGGTCATATTTCTGTTCAGATTGTTGACCGGCGTTAGGTAACGCTGCACTATGGCTGGACTGGTCTTAGGGTTCCTGCCTATTAGTTTGGGAACGGCCTCAGAAAAAGACTGGATTCCAGTATGAGAGTCATATTAACAAGGTTTATCCCGGCAGCGACCCCCGGATCGCTGTCTTAGTGGAAACCGTTATGCCAGGTACTTTACCCTGGTGTACTAATGTAGATTGGATAACGTGGAGGCAACTCTGAGATGTTTTGGTGTTTAGTATTGGGTTTTCACAAGAATTCCAGATCTGGCTATCCCAGAAAGCTACTCCGGGGCACCACATGATAAACGATGCGAATACGACCTTTAGGTTCTCACACTGAAACAACCCCACCTCCTAGTAGGGATATGGGCCGTATAGGCCGGGTCTCTACTTTTAGGTAGAGTTTGACGGGCTCTGTCGAGGCGCACTAAGCTTTAATTGTGGTAGGGTGGGGTGACTAAATTGTGGGATATTATTATATTATATCTTTAATAATTATAAATTGTGCCGTTATCCTGGGTAGGCCTAGTTCCCAAGTCTCAGCCACACTTGAGGTTGGCTCGTCCAAGCAGTGAAGTGACTAGGGATGATGAGACTCCCTCGGAGACGGACCCCGATGGTTGAGTACGTAGATAGCACCGGCACTGGCTTGGAGAGTTATTAGTGGGTGGATAGGCAACATCGCTCTCACCGGTGCGTAGTGGTAGCTCATACAAAAGTAAGTGGAACGCTAATTGAGAGTAATTCAATTTACCCTTAAGGGAGCCGTGGCCATTAAGCTCAACGCAAGTGGGACACGTTAAACAAAATCTCGGATTCGCGTTCAAATTGTTCCATAAATATATGACCGGTTTATTATTGTCTAGTTAGATTAGGTTTATCATTATTTAGTAATTAAATTTTTTATTCTTCTTTTTATTTTTTTATTAGAGAAATATTTAGTATTTTTGGTATTACTATTTTCTGTGCTACATATACATATAAAATACAATTATACTTTGTATGTTATATAAGGTTAGGTTTTGCTTATGCTTGTGTGCTATAATAACAATAATACTATGTTTCTGCAATTGAGTAGTGATAACATTTAAAAAATTAATAAATAAATATAATTTATCAGTTCTTACATAAATGTATATCAAGAAAAACATAATTAGAATAATCAAAATAACTAAATGCAAAGAAAACTGTGTAATATATAATAACAACAAACAGTTACTTATGATTTATATGACAACCACAACAACGCAGAACCTCAAGGTGAAGGTTCAGTTTATTACGGGTCTGCCACCCACACCTTGCATTACAGTAAAAAAATCTTTGTCTGCGGCTGTAGATTTATATTAAATTAGAAATACGGATATCTATTGGTCGTCTCACTTTGGGACTACAGCGTGTGTTCTTATGAACGGTGTTGCCAAACATCTTGCAAGCAACTTTTAAAAACACTTTCTAAATATTGTAGTTGTAACTCCATAAACCTTTATAATCCCTATTGTTCGAGCAAGGTATATTTGCAGGTAGTCACTTCTGACAACGGTATAATTAATTCAAGTATAATTAAACGTCAATCATTTTATTTCGAGGTTTTGAATTTTAGGTAAATAAAAAAAGTACAACACAATTATAGTTATTTGGCTTTTATTAAATAAAGAAACATTAAAACTAATAAATTATGGTATACTATCAAACTACACTTTTTTAATTGTGCAGCTTTCATATAAAACAGTAATAGATGGAAAACAAATAAATAATAAGAGTATAAAAGATATAAATAAAAGAGTAGTTCCACGAAGGAAAAGTAGAAAAATCAGAAGGGTTTATTGTTTACTAAAATTCTTTGAATTTGCTGCTAATCCTAAATTTCGGTTTTTGCAAGTTTCATTTTAAACAAGTTGAAAAAATGAATGATTTTATCATAATGAATTATTTTACCGTTAAAATTACGTTTGGGACTGGGTTTCCTTTATTTACCTTTATTAAGCAGCCGTTTATTTTGATTTTGAAAAAATCTGTAGATGAAAGAATTAAACAAAAAAGTATAAATAATAAAATATCGAATATTTATATATATGTACGATGTAAGAATCCTAAGTAATGTTTAATAAAATAACAAATACATGTTAATAAGACTTTCTTTTAAATTCTCCTTTTGTATGGTTACGATTACACTTTTTTGGTTACTATTTTAAAAGGTTTAGAACTTCTGGAATTTTAATCCATATTTCTATAGATTCATACAGTGAAATAGGTGGCAACAACGAAGCACAAACTCCCATAAGAAATACATTGGCTATCTTTCCTTCGTTGTAGTCTCAAAGTGAGACGACCAATAGGTATTTATACATCGCAGGAAAAATAAAAAAAAGTAAATAAGAAATAAGTAATAAAAAGAAGTCGAAGAAGAGGATAGCAATAAAATCGCAAGATTGTTAAGTGAGTTGATAGCGGTATGTAATACATAATGCGTGCATACCCAGCTTATTGTTGTGTTTGCGACAAAGACAACAAAAGTCTCCTTTTGGAAGAATTAACTGAAAGTGATTTTAAAGATGGGTCCTGAATCTGATCTTGTTATATATATTTGAACTTTATAATAGTTGTATTTAAACAAAGGTTCAATAAATTTAGTCATCAATATTTTAGCCATGTTCTAATATGAGCAGCTTTATAATTCGCATACCTTAATATAAGTATATTTGCTTTGTCATCATGCTGGCCTTAGAATAGTTATATTTGTTCTGGCCGTACTTTTGTTCTGGCATTTATCTTGTTCAATAAAAAATATCCATTCGAAGTAGTTTCAATAATTTGAATATTGGATTCCCTGAAAGTAAATTCAGAATGACGTGATATCTTACGAGAGCCTTACAATGTAAGATCAAAACCTGCAAAAAATACCTATTCCTATTCTTAATTAATATGTTAACTGTTTTCAGTTTCTAAAGTGATTGTCAGGTTTTTTACGAAAAATTATTCGCAAAAGGTAATACAAAAAACAAAGAAGGATAAATTTTTCACGTATATTTAATTTCTGATATGAAAACTGCCTATTTGTCTTTCAAAATTTTTTAATTGTTAAGTTAATATTTTGAAATAAATTTATTTCTGCTAAAATACATTTAATTTTTCTTGCTGTGTAAAATGTCGTTTTAATATTGTGAACACAGGAGGTGCTGTAACGGTTGATAGAATATCTTTAAACTTTGTTGTTTACGTCTTGAAATACAAATGAAACCCATTTGTATTTTAAAAGGCCCATTAGTTGAGCTTATTTTAATCTTTTTAGAAGACCAACGCGATAGTCTCGTACTTTCTGTATACTTGAAATTGCATTTTAAAGAAATTCTAACAGGTTGCCTACTTTTTAAATTCTACTGGCAAACGATAGTAACAGAAAAGATTCTTCATGAAAGCAGTCAAAAAGTCTTGTTTTAGAATTTAACGATGACAAATGCTTTGGTGAAATGGATAAGAAATCAGAAAGAGTTGCATTTTCAACTGATTAGATGAGAGTTTCCGATCTTTACTTTGAAGACGGATCGAGAACTTTAAACTTGAGACTCAAGTTTTAAAATGCAAACAGGCACGCAACAAGATTAAGTGTAACTGAAATACATTTGGTTGGTAGCTTTTCGTTTCATTATTAATAAGCGTTTAAAAACCAAAAAGATTTAAAATATGCATTAATTATTTTAATTATGGGACCAGTGCAAGAATGTAGTTGGTAAATAAGGGAAGTAAAATCATTTAACTATTAGATCTTAGATTCAGTTTTATCTTTATTTTCGCCAGATACTAGTTTTAAAAGTAAGTCTTTTTTTAATATTTTTATTATTAGATTAAAAAAAAATTAGTGCATGCATGTCACATTATAGTAGTTGACATCACTAACCGGAAAATATCTCCACCTGAAAAGCTACATTCAGCTGACTTATCATGTAGAGACCTCCAAAAGTTCTAGACCCCAGGTAGCAAAGGTACGTCATAATCACGTCAACATGTGGTGATAACTCGTCATTAGACACCAGTGCACCAAAAGTCGACGTCATAATGACGTGCATTAAATGACATTAAAATTACGTGCCACATATCACGTTATATTGTCGTCTTTTTGGGTAATAATATTTATTTATATATTTTATCGGTTTCCAAAGTCAAAAACTAAATGCTATTCATAGTATTTGATTTATCTAGTATTTCAAAGGAAACATTGTAACTTTAGATGTCATTTATTAGAAATAATGAAACAATGGTCAATAAAACTAGACTAGATAAAAACTATATATTATCTTTAATTTTAATGAGCAACTTTTTGTTTGTACTTTTTAATATCTTTTTAGTATACAACCTTTCAAAATATGTATCTTATGTTTTTGTATATTTTTCAATATATAATCTTAAAAAGTACTACATAGTAGTTTCATATATATATTCTTAGAAATCTGGGGAGTGGGATGCCACATATAACTTGAAAAAGACGTCAAATTCACGTGTTTGTAAGACGTGAAATTAACGTCTAGCATATGACGTGATTGGTCTGAGACATTAGAAAGTCATTACCACGTCATCCAACGACGACATTTACATCACTCAGTTTTTTACGTCATTTTCGCGTGCCTTTGCTACCTGGGATCCGATCACCTGTTATTATGAAATATCTTCACCTGAAACTATTTCTTGTAGTTATACTAAATATCTTCACCTGAAACTATTTCTTGTAGTTATACTCTTGACCAGATCCGATAATCTCTTGATTTTTAATTTATTTCTTAATCAGAACTTTGGGCGTCAAACTGACAAACCAGAACTGGTATTAAAAGATAATTGGCCTTGCAAGCTTCTGTTTTCTACTTACAACTATTGGGCAGTTTTAAAAATAATTTTTATTAGTTCTTGATCTAAATATCATTGGGGTACCACGAAACTCTAAACAAAAATTTTTGAAGAATTACGACTTAAAGGTTTGATTATATAAAGTTGATAAATAAATTGCAACTTGTACTGACTTTATTATTTTGAGTTCGTAAATACTAAGACACTTAAGCACTTAAATACACGTTTCTAGAATTAGATACCTATAGACTTAGTGATACCGAGAACTATAGAGATGGAGATCTTAAAATTTGAATCCTGACAACTTAAAAGAGATTTATGATTGAGATGTTTTATAAGTTTATACAACTTAAGATTTAAAATTTACTTAGTTAGAATCTCTGATGCTTTAGAAAAATGGAAATCAAGATACTTATTATTTTTTCAGTAAAATTAGAAGAAAGAGAATTCATAAGAAGAAAAATTAAGCTGAATCAACTGTTAACATAAAGTTAGCTAGAAGTATTTGAAATATGTATATGGGTCATTCTTTCTGAACTCAACTACCGGCTAGGTCCAAAAATTGGCGCAACTTAGAAAGGCCAGCGAGGGCTCATTTTAAAACTTGAAACCTCTACTTTCGAATGTCACATGTCTCCTATATGAAAAAATTTATATTTGACTCCTAAATCAGGGTAAACACGTATTCAGTTCTAAAAAAATGATAAACTTTCAAAAATGGCAAATTGTTGTTCTCAATTTTCCTCGAAATTGAAGCTCTCTAGGAAAAAAACGTAGTGGACAAAATTTATCTATTCTTTGACGAGGAATGCGATGCCGTTAAAAAAATTTTAAAAAATATTTCTTTTTCTAATTTTTTCAACTTTTAATTTTCTTTTTGAACTGGATACGTGTTTACCCTGTTTTAGCAGTCAAATATAAACTTTTTCATATAAGAGACATACAGACAAAGTATAAGTTCCAAGCTTTAAAATGAGCCCCCGTTTACCTTTCTAAATTGCGCCAATTTTTGAACCTAGCCGGTAGTTGAGTTCAGAAAGAATGACCCATATATATAATTAAATGGATAGAAGTACATATCGGAAAACAAATGCGTTCAAGATCGTTTTGGTATCGTTGGTATGGTTGTAACGTCAATTGTCACGCGCAGATTGAAGAGAAATTGAAGCCATTGAAAAGCCACTTGTTGAAAACTTCGGAGATAACGTCGCATGACCGTATTGTCGCCATCTACCGTCGGTCTCAAGGTACTTGACATGTTGATAATTGAAGAAGGCAGTAAAAACACTTATTTATGTATAATCGTGCTTGATAAATTAATTTTATGTATCAGGTGAGGTTAAACAAAACAGTCTGTAATAGATCTATGTAGGCCGCTTGGGCATTCGTAGTGTTGAGATTTACCTCCTTGTAAACTAAACAGGACGACTAAAAAGTGAGGTTAGAGGAGCCGGTTTTTAATATAATAATAAATAAAGTTTGTGAAATTACTTTTCTTTGGGGTTTTTTTATTTTAAATACATACACTCTTTATAGAAATATTAACGTTTTTGTTAAAATAAAACATAGCAAAATTTTGATGTGAGTACATAACAACTACTGGATAGCAATTGATGTGGCTCTTCAATTTATTGTTATGACACAGCAATCAATTGATGCTGGAAATGCTTAGGAAATATCACTTTTTGCAAAATCGCTTGTTATGGTTGTCCCACAACAACCAATTGGAGTGTAACAATTAATATGATTATACTAACTAGATTACTTTTTTAGTTTTGTTTATTGTTTCCAGCCTTATTTTGTGGAACTCCATAATCATGAAATAAATAAAAATTATTAAAAGTTTCACAGTTTTATTAAAATTTCATTGTCGGGTTGTATTTTAATAAAACTGTGAAACTTTTAATAATCTTTATTTATTTCACTTTTTTAGTTATTCCAATAAATTGTGTTTTTGATAGTTAAGTTTTAAGTTTATTTGGTAATTGATAAAATGCCAAATATAATTTGAAAATTATTTTGAGTTGGGAGTGCTAATTTTGAAATTTTGGGGTTGCTTAGCACTCTTCAGTGCACCTATGATACTAGTCTCAGTGAAAAAGTATGACGGACGATTAACAGACTGGCAGCCAGTGAGAAGTATAGGTTTTTCTGTGTACCATACGTCTAAAAAGCAAAAGCAAAACCTAGCAATTGCTTTTATAGCAAATAATATGTTACCATTACAGACAGCCGGGCAACAATGGTTCTTCAAATGACATTATTTACAACTGAGAGCAGAACAGATTTTTAATATACAACTCTCAATGCACATTATACATCTTCAATTACTTAAGATGACCTCAAAAAGCTCTGAGGAAGCTTCTTATGCATCTTAAGCCGTCACTACTTCTCATGCTCATATTACATAGGGGAAGTGGGATAAATATTCTATACAGCATGTGTTGAAGACAATGAAAATTTCATGTAACATTTCTGGTTTTAGAAGTAACTGAATGTCCATAATAAAATTATAAAATCAATAAATTCAATATAAAATGGAAAATTCTTTGAATATGGTTCAAATCCTGCCATCAAAATTGTTGTATGTAGTACCGAAGCGCAAGGTAAATAATAGAGATAATCCTTTTGAAATTATAAAACAAAAAACCAAAGCTGTTGTATAAAACAATATTATCTTCATATGTCCCTGTACATCGACGCTGTTTTTAAGGATAATTTGAGCATAAATATTGAAATATCCATTTACATTTTTAGTTATAACAGTTTCAGTTCTTTTTCACGTCATTCTTTTACAGGTCGTCTCTATTGTTGTAAAAATAAGAAACAAAACACTGTCTGGAAGTTTCGGAATTGAGGTCATGTTTAGTTAGAAACTCCTACAAACTTGAAACTTTGTAGAACTTATTAGTCATTACATATATTTTAACACTTAACATATGTAAATAGTTGGTGCTATGTAACATAACCTATAACGAAATTTTCGTAATTTGACAGCATTGGATCATTATGTGAAAAGTCCATTTTTTATTACAGGTATATATTTATTTAAAAATATTCTGAAACTCTTGATACTATCCTCATTCTTATTCTTAAAATGTTGCTTTAAAAAGCATAATAAACCTATCATAATGTAATAGAAAAAACAAATTTAAAAGTTTAAATTATTATATGTAACTTCTTGTTTCCTGGGAGGTTCGAGATTCGAGCGTGTTGGCCTGCAGCATCGCTAGTAAGTATATATGACGATCTGCCCCAGGCATGGGTTTGGAAGCAATTTATACTAAATGTTAAATTACGTTCAAACTAGGACACAATCTTGAGTTTTAGCAAGTTCGTAACACGACAAAGGTTCCTAAACAATGTTTCGCTACATCTTTCCTTATATTTTGATTTTATATAGAGAAATATTATTTCGCTTTATTAGCCAGTTTAAAAAGTTTTATCTATACAGAAAATGTTCCTATGGTGTACATTATGTATGGTTTATTGTCGGGCTATATAATAAATCGATAACATGACTTTTTTTTACACCCATATCTTGAGAACACAGTTAAAGAACTAAATTAAATTGCAATATGTGCATTTCCTATGCATTTGAAAATAATCGAGTCAAACCATTATGCATACATAGGCAACCAATTATACAGCACGCTTGATTATACGGGTTACATATAGTAATTGCATGGTAAATAAATAGCACTGTATATACTTCAGAGCACTCATATGCAGTACTTCAGAATTATGTACCAAGAATACAATTGTTTCATCAAGCGTATCTATTAGTATTAAACAATTAGTATTGCTAGTATCTGTTAAAAGCTACTTAAAGCTAGTGTAACAGCAATGCTTGGAATCTGTAAAACTGTTACTATTAAGTTTTGAAATGTCCCAGTTTCTAAGTGTTCTATACTCTAACGCTCAAGTTTTTAGCACGATACTATCATAGTTCAAACTGAAACAGTACTTACACCTTTAATTATCTGCACCTCGATCCCTCCAGATGTCTTCAACTTATAAATCTTAGACTTTTAGATCTCCAAGTAAATACGCCATACACAAAAACATACATGTCTTAAGTGTCTTTAAATATTGGTCTTTGCAGTTGTCTGTAGGCTTTCTCAAAGTTCCAAATCTATGAAGTCAATAGCTGCCTAATATTGTATGTAGCTAAACTTCAATTTAAAAAGTTTAAATAGAGAATAAAGACCGTCTATAAATCTATGCTGGCGCAAAGCTACTCTTTTGACAAATGCGTATGTGTAATTGTAAATTAGATGATGAACAGTTTTTTCGTGTTGCTAGAATTATCGTTACTGGCTATTTTTCAGACAAATGGAAAGTAGAATATGTTCAGAGATAGGCTAACTGCGATTAAAAAATAATAGATACATTAATTTAGCTGGATTATTATATCAACATATATTCATAACCTTATGATTAAAGAATTTCCCTAATTAAAGCTGTAAATTAAAGGGAAACTGCGTTAAGCCAAGAGATCAATAACTCCAGGACATAAGTCATCTAGAGTGAGTCGTCCAGAAATAATTCTTAATATAAAATAGAAATATTAAATGTTGAATTAAACACTGGAGAAGCTAAATATTAGAAGAAAGGTAGAACAGCAGACAGTTAAGTTGAGCACAGTAGATGAAGAAAATAATTAATCAAAATCCAGAGGAATAAAAGTAGGGGTAGGTGATAAACAAAAAAACCTTATAAGTTCAATGTCTCTGGGTTTTAAAAGTTGCTATTAGTCGTTCTAATTCTAAATGTGCCAAAAAGCCTAAACATTTTATATTTAACCCCCATGAACATGCCCTCTGAGGTTTATAAAGAAATCAATTATGTATTTTCCTAATTTTGCTAAAAATTATATCTAATTGGTTCAAAAGCTAATTCTAATATACAAATTCTTAATTTTTTATAGATTTTATAGAATATTAAATTTTTCCTAGAACGCTACGTTTTGTTCTAACAGATCAGACTACATATAATTTAGGTGTAGAAGATTAGGGTTGCGTAACCATCCCATCTTTTCTGCAACGTCCATCCTTCTCTTATATTTAACCGATGTTTTGTGAAAGTATGGGAATGTTTAGAATAGCAGATTGGTTGAGACAAAATCTACGCAAGGTTCCTAGTTAAAGTTGCAAATAATCGGGACACAGTAACTAAGCAAGCACTGGATTTTATTACCTGACTAATTAATCATGATTTTGATCACAAGCCATGGAACTGCTCCAACGAATTTGATAAACACATTGCCCCGAAGAAGAACGTTTCTGTTACTCTCAAAGATGAAAGATTCGACCGCCTTACTCTCGTCTCTGCGGTAACACTCATTCATTTCGAAGATGTTACACAAATCTCAGCATGTTACAAATCAGTTGTCATGCATCTCAAGATTCTTGGAACTAGAATACCTACCGATTATGTTTGCAGTTGGAGCATTTAGAGATCTATCAGATACTCATGAACGATACCGAGTTGATCTATTGGATTCCCCTAAATTAGAAGGAACTCTAATACATAATCTTAACGAGGAACGATCAGTTGGATTTATCAACTATGAACTGGGTATATGAGGAGCAACGAAACTAGATGCAGCATCATCTAGATCAGAATATTCTTGCCTGGAACAAGAAACAAGATATCCTCAAGAAAGAATACCTGGAAGGCAAGCTTATCGCCAATATTGCCGTGGAACGACGACGAAACAAAGACTTAACTTCCCTGAAGAGTGTTGGTGGCCCATTCACTAGCCCGGTGATTTGGAAACATATCTGAACACTGAAGATCCTCTGGTTGACGATGTAGTAAAGAATAAGCGCCTATACCTTGACGTGCGAAACGCCAGGGATATTTTAATTTCAAAGTTATAACAAAATCGTGTCCTGAAGAAGCTTAATTCAATTGTCTAATTCAACTAACTGGAATGTATCCTAAACTTGAATTTTGACAAGGAGGCAACTTCTTTGGCAGCTGGTAGATCTCGTTTTATCCAAAGTTTATGCAGGTGAAATTAGGATATTTATTCATTCTTAATTTTTTACCACTCGGGCACAAAAAATACAGCTCCGACGAGTCCAGAAGGATGCGTTGAATCGTGGATTGCCAATTTGACTATACTTACAAAGCTTTCAATAAAATAAAAAATAAAAGAAAGTAACAATATACAAAATATATTCAATAATCAACTTATCGCAAACACGCGTCCAAATAAATTTACACAATTGTCTACGTAAATTTCGAAGAAAATTAATAGTATTTATTAAATCTAAATATTTAAACCGTAGCAAAAAATATTAGTTATTAACCAATCCTATCGGACACCAACTGGCAACCTGTAAATTCTGGAAAATTCCCACACAAGTACAACACTCCATGCATAATAACAATCGACAATTAAGTTTAATTAAAGTACATGTATACAAGCATATCAACAACCACCATAGAATATTTATAAATATATACAAAAGCAAAAACACATATATTTGTATATAAAATTAATTATCAAATAAATTTCACGTATAATGTACATCTAATCATATGTCAAATAATTAATAACATCAAAAATCGTTAAGAAATTAAATGCTTTTTTTAAATCTTTTAATCTATCGTTTAAGATAAGTAAGTTAAAAATCCAACCTAGATTTAGTTCATTACTGAAGGCTGAATATAAAATATGTTAACTATTACTTGAATATTTTAAAATAAAAAGAGATCTCTTTAATTGAATTTAAATAGTGCATGAAAGGGCACTAGAATGAGAAATACAATAATTTGTGACCTTAATAGTATAAGAAGGAAATTCGAAATCTTACCTTTCAAATAAAAGATCCAGAGCACAAATTTTCTCAAGAGGAGACTATACCTAAAAGTAAACAATGAAAATATAAAACTAACCTCACTTTCAAAACAAGATCAGCACGTGAAATGTCAAAACCTTGATAAGCCTTAATAGCGGAACATAAACGGGGTGAGGCGGAAGCTAACCATATAAACTAACCAACCGATTGCCAAGTACAGTTAAATTCCACCACACAACCACCGATCCCAAGTAGCACAAAATATTGGTGCAATATTGGCTAGAAATTGCGGCAATAAAGGTACAATGTTCCTTACAAATATTGACCCAATATAGAAATGTGAACATTCTGCTTTATTAGTACAATATTGTTTTTAAATATTCGTCAATAATATTCTACTTCATTGGTCCAATATAGACTTTAAACATTGCTCAATAATAATATCCTGTATTGGTGCAATGTTGATTTTAAATAATTATCAATTAAATTCTGCATTATTGGTGCAATGTCGATTTTAAATATTGCTCAATAGTATTCTAGTTTATTGGTCCCATATTGTCTTTGAATATTGCTCAATAATAGTATGCTTTATTGGCGCAATGTTGATTCTAAATATTGCTGAATAATGTTGTCACTGTAATGGAAAAAATAAAAATAATATAAATAAAAACCAGGAGTTAATTGAACCATATTTATTATTAATACATAGAAAAAAATTAAAATTAAAAACTAACTACATACACAAGTACAAAAATTTATTCAAAGAAATCAAATGTTAATTTTTAAAAATATACAACAAAAGAAAAGACGTAAGCTTATTTAAATGAAATTATAAACAAAATAAAATATCTAACCTGAAAGAACAATGGGCAATGTGAATGAAATATAGCAAATGCTTTCACTAGTATTAATAAAAGATAACAAATAAGATTTTTAATTAATCAGAATAAGATAGATGTGTAGATGTATAGTAAAAGATTTATTACATTTTATTCACATGACCCAATAATCTTAAAATATAATATATAAAATAATAAAAGGGAGGATATCTATTCACACCAAAACCGGTTAACTGTAATAAAAGATAAACAGCATGAGATCATGTCTTAATAAGTATTGACCGATGCACTAACTACCCTTTTATGTCTGTAGGTAAACATAACAATAAGGGTGTCACACAAAATAACGACATTAGTCGGCTCGATACTGACAAACCTCCGTGCACTTGATAAGACCAAAATGTTACCATCCGCCGCCAATGTTCAATCATCACATAAAGCTTACGAATTTATTTATTAAACAAAATAATGAAGTCGCACACACTCACTTATTTTACACTTCTTACATTGTAATCTGAAGCAACTATGAGTAAATTCTTGACCTGTAAAAGCCTCAGCCTCTATCCTAACCAACCGAGTTCTTAGAAATTCAGCTTTCTCCCGATCAGGCGTAACGAATCGTTCCCTTTTCGTTGTATCTTTTTCTCTGGTTTTGCTAAAATGCAACAACGTAAGTATATAATACTCGTTCATGCAATACTCTGGTGTTATTTTGACCTCTCTTCCCTAAGATATAAATATTCTTATTGGCTTTCTTGGACAATTGTGGGTTATCATAACGCATTGATACATTAGCTGACAGGTTTCGATTATATTTATAATCTATTCAGAGCACTATAAGTATATTAATAAATTTAATTAACAAATTATATAATTTCATCTTTATAAAGCTATAATAATTTTTTGCATCTAGTGTTCAACTGCATCTTATTAGTAGATGTTACAATCGTTAATTTTATTCAGAATATGAATTTTTCTTTTCTCTTAAATCTTTTTAATTGTTACCGTTGTACCTAGAATACATTATGTTTTTATTTTTTTGTTTACTTAATCTTAATTATTTATAACACTTTTAACAATAATTACAATAATAATAAGTTCACTTACAATAATTAATCAGTAACTACTAATGTTAGTGTAGGGTTCTGTAGTTTAGCTAGTTCTAGCTTAGTTTTAGAATGAATTAAACAATAAATATTGTCTCGGGCTCGTTTTAATTGTTCTTTATTTAAAATTTCATGATTCCTTATTGCAATTATCAATTGACCTATATTTTCAATAATATTCATGACTGCATTTTGAAGTTTGTGGTAGTTATTGAACATTTGGACAGTTATGAACCAGGTTTTGGTATTTTGGGCTTTGTGTTTAGGGTTATTGTTTTCGAGAGAATTTAAATCGTTTTGAAAAAACGAAATTTTTGAAAAGAACAATTATGAAGACGGGTAAGTGCTATAGTCACCACACTTAAGCACACCACCCTGTATATCGGAATATTATGTCAAACAGTGCGGACTTGACACAAAATTGATCTGTTTTTGGAATTTCTCCAAAAATCAATACTTTCCCTTTTATCAAATGTATTCTTTAATTTTGACTCGCACTGTATGCAAAATATATGAAAGAGCGTATAACTAATATAATAATAAAATAATAGGATAGTGTTCTTCCCTTATAGCACAAGATATCCTGGGGATATCCAGTATATGGTCTGTTAACGGATGGATCGCCCGTCCATGGACTGGACATCCGTGAGAAATGCAGCACGCTACATCCTCAAGATATAAAATGCAGGATATTCTGTGGATATCCCAGGTATCGTCGATTCAAGGAATGATCGTACATCCCCAAACTGAACATCCATGAGATATTCTGAGTGTTATATCCTAAAGATATACTGTACAAGATATCCTTAAGATATTCACCTTACGACTCGAATCTCCTACGATATTCCTTTTTATCATAAATTTTTTATAAATTATAATAAAATTTTAACGATAAAATTTTTTCACGTAACACATAGGGTGTACGATATAAAAACAGTACAGATTGCTCGTTATTGCTATAATCCTAATATAGTGTTTATGTGTTATGACAAATTGTTACCCTACATTTTTTTTGATTTCTTTGTATCGGTAGCGTACACTTTTAAACATTAGTTTTTATTTACTTTTTCTTATTTATTTATTATTTATAATGCCTTATAAGATTCTCTAAAAAAGATATATAATTACATAATTAGATATTAATAGATAGAGTATAATATATAAAATATTGATTTAAAAGAATTATCCAAAATTACTTTTGTAAATTAACTTCAAGGTATTTTAGTTAAGAAAACTGGTATTCTTTAAATTAACATTGACTGATATTTTGCTGACAGCAAGATTCTCGTGGTTTTAGTTATTATTTACACGTCAAAAACAAAGAATTGAGAGATGATATGATGTGTATGTTAGTATGTATATTTCTTAAATCGTGCGGCATTTAGTGGATTCTTCCTGGAATGCTAGAATGCTTCACATCTGTAATCGACCCTCTTTGGGTAAGTTTTATGACATTGCCTAGTGTTAAAAAATGTCCAAACATCGAAAAGATTTACAACTTTGTTAGACTCGAGCGTGATCCAAACAACTTATTTTTTGGTCACTTCAGTTTGAGCATTCAGCATTCACAACTATTACTCCGAGCGCTCCGATTAAATATATTTGATTTGGTTTGTTGGTGATTGATTTTAAAGTGCTTTTAATTTTCACTAACCGACCTGCAGAAGAGCATTTGGTAAGTAGAATTACCGAATTTGATTCATTCGTTTTAATAATTATGTAGGTACTTTAATAAAAAGGTAACAAATCTATAGTTTATTTACTTTTGACAAATACTATAATACTACAATAATTATCATTTAAAGCAACATTTATTTACAGCCTCATCTGTATTAAACTTGACATAACAGGCACGACGTTGAAGGGTAAAATTTGCCATATCCGCATTGTGATCTATTAAATTCTACTGTTTTTCAGATAGCACAAAAAAATATCAAATCAAATCAATCAAGTTGCAAGATTTGGTGGCAGCACTCCTTATGAAGTGATCAAAAGGGCTCTACCACGATTTGTTGGAGACGACACCTTTAAATTTAATTGGTCGGGTAAAACAAAACAAATTCCACACTGAAAACTGCAGCATTTTTGTTAAGTAAAATAACTAGAATTGCATTTACGCTAAGAGTATTAACATTTATATATTATTACAGAAGTTCTAAACAGAGATCTAGATTAAACAGAAAAGGATGCCGAAAAACCAATTCAGCAATTTCTGAAAGGGGCGGCAGATGAGAGGTCCAACAGAAGAAGTCTTTATGTTAATAATATGTTAAATATAATTTTTATGTTTGTAGTTACCTCAATTATAATAAATTTTTATATTTTATAAGCATATACCTCCATCATTTCTTTTATTATATTCATATACTATTTATTTGATACCGATATGTAATTAGCGAATCCTCTAATAGTAATTCTATAATCAATTAATGAATTGATTCGGCATTTACTTGATAAACATTAAAAATCCATCTTAAATAATATAAAAACAGATTGTTTTTTAAATATTCACTTTATAAACGACCTAACAGAGCTGAAGAATTCACCGTTGTTAAATTAATTTGTATAATAATAGTGTCCTCTCCCATTACCCACATCTAAGCACGTTCAAGGAATATAATGTTTATTGCAGGTTTATAATTGCCAATTTTTACAGAAGTTACATTAGCTTAGCATGTTTTTTAGGCGTTTGAAGAAGCCACTGTGTGGCGAAACAATTGTTAACTACAATAATTAAAAGTGAAAATTTAAAGAAACAATCTGTTTTTATATTATTTATAATGAATATAAGATATTCCAAAGATATTTTGTTTAGACCTCCTGTGTATATCTTGTACAGGATATCCAAGGGATATTTTGCATATTATATACCAAAGATATCTTGTAATGAATGTCCCGAGGATATATTGTATAGGATATCCAACGGATATTAATAATAGAATATCCGAGGAATATCCTTCATCGGATATCCTGAAGATGTCTATTTTAGTCTCATTTTACCATCCCACGGATGTCCGTAGGATATCTAACTGCTTTTCGTAGGACATCCTTCGGATATTCGTAAAGCTGTTCCAGGATATCCGTAGGACATCCAGCAGATATTATGGTGCTGTGTGGGTTGTTACTTTTTGCAGTGCTGTTTATTTACTAAGCAATATACAGTGCGAGTTAAAAATAAGGAATAAATTCGATAAAAGGGAAAGTATTGATTTTTAAAGAAATTTCAAAAACAAGAAAATTTTGTTTTTAAAGTTCGCACATTTTGACATAATGTCAATAATATCCGGATATACAGGGTGATGCGTTTAAGTGTGGTGACTTCGTCGACATTTTTTAAATAGCAACTTCCATTTTTTATTCCATATTCTGACAGTTTGACCAATTGCCAACATAGTAATGTAATAAGTTTGTACCTTATATAAGGAAATTTTTGAAAAGAACATTTATGAAGACGGGTAAGTGCTATAGTCAACACACTTAAACACATCACCCTGTATATCCAAACATTATGTCAAACAGTGCGGACTTGACACAAAATTGACCTGTTTTTGGAATTTCTCCAAAAATCAATACTTTACCTTTTATCAAATTTATTCTTTACTTTTGACTCGCACTGTATGCAAACATATAAAAGAGCGTATAATTAATATAATAATAAAATAATAGGGTAATGTTCTTGTTTGCAGTCTGATTGAAGTATAGCGTGATTCAAAATGAGTGAGGACGGTTTGAATTTTGCGCCGTAGGTTTTAGTGTATTACACGTTGTTAGTATAGCATCATTAAAATGTGTTGTGTAAAATTACAGCGTCAACTCGTCACTTTCTCGTTTACATCGTTGTGCTTTGTCACATTGTTTCGGGTTTTCATTGAGTTTTGCTTTATATTGCACTTTTTTCTTATTTTACAAAACAGTTCTTTTCGGAACTACAGTTTCTTAGACGATTTATTGTTAGGTAAGTTTATTATTTAAAAGTAATGTCGTTTATAAGCTATATTATTTTTGAGACACCACTGTAAAGTAACAGAAGACTAAAATCGTCTGAAAAGTAGTCGTGTTGTCAACATGACAATAATTTAGCATGACGATAAATTCAAACCGCCTTCAATAATTTTGAATCACCCTGTATATTTATCTAGAAATTTCTAACTTACGTAACCAATAGAATCGTGTAAGCCACTTGCCCCGACCGACCAATGTGCCAAATAGGGCATTTTTTACTACATCATGTTCTTGGGGGTAGTTACCCTCTCTAAGATACTGACAGGCCCAAGGGTCACATTTTTACAATAAACCTTCCATAACGATCAAATACATGTGTATTCACCGAGTATTCAACATGTGTTTTTAGACACAAGGTGGTCCCAAACAACACTTGTCATCTGTTATTTTGCCGACTTTTCTTTTCCGTCTACCAGGGCACAAGGTAACACCAACGCAAGAATGCACTTGTCCCATTTTTTAAAAAGCTTTTTTTAATAAACAAAAGTCTAAACATTATAACTTTAAATTCAATATAATTTTAGTTCATAGTTACAATAACTGTAATATTACAACCGCACAGTACGAGGCCTGTGGTCATTCTGATGCATATTTATTGTTTCGCACTTTGACTGAATCACCACTGGGCATCCAAATCGTTACGTGTGTAAAGATTAGATAATACATAATTGCATAACACACATAATACAATTTATACATATATAATTTTGTTTTTAAAGATATTTTGAAACTGCGAACGAACTTAGGTTCTATCTACGAATCTTTAAAATTACGCAATCGATGATTTCGGGCAAGATTTAGGTTTTGACTTTATTTAAATAACACATTTTGGTTTTAGATTATCAGGAGTTACTGTAGTAAATTAATAAAAACTGTAATTTGTATGTAAAAGTACATTGATTTATCTAGTGCCAATGTAAATACCTAGTATACTGTTTTATCATGCAAAATGAAAATTTTGTTATAAATTTTAATGAAAATTTTAAATGAGACAATAGTAACTGTATTGAAAAACAAGTGCAACAATGGCCAAATTATTGTAATACAAGTACAGTATGCTCCACTGGCCCCTAGGTGAGTTACGCAGTGTACGAGTATTTATTACAATCGGGCGTAGTAATACGTGTTTTGCATACTATTTTTCCTATTACGCGTTAATTTATTTACTTCAATTTTTTATTAGAAATGTAAATATACAGGGTGGAAGGGGTTATTATGCGTTAACTTTAAGGGCTAACAGAAGACATCTAAAGGAACAAAAAGGTCTGATACAACTTTGTACTACGACGTACCACTTTTTCAGAAAAAAATAATGAAGTTGTAAAATTCTGCCTCGTTAATAATATTAGTTTCATTATGGGGCTTTGTCAGTAGATGCATCTCATCTAGCACAACAAAGAACTTTATAACATTTTTTCGTATGAGCAATCATTAACGCATAAAATCAAATTCTTTTTAAATTTAATCTTTTTTTAATTTGTGAATGTTATGAAGGTTTTTTGTTGCACTAAATAATAATAATAGCTACAACCCATAGCCTGGAAACCAGGCCCCAGAAGCTATAAGCTTGTGCGGGAGGGAGGGGGCGATTATTATTATTACGTAGGTCCTAGGTACGGCTGCAGCCGACTTACAGATGAAACAGCGCAAATCCCACATTTGTGTTACAGCTAATGAGCTAAGGAAAACTGCAGAAAACCTTAAAACCAGATCTGCCGGCACCGGGAATCGACCTCGGGCCGCTTGGGTGAAAGTCCAGCACTCTAGACATTACACTACCAAGGCCGTTTAATAAGTATAAAATGAGATGCATCTTCTGAAAAAGCTTCATAATTAAACTAATATTATTAACGCGGTAAAATGATGTTAAAGTTTACAACTTATTTTTTTCTGAAAAAGCAAAATAAAGTTGTACAACACTTTTTTGTTCTTTTGTTTGATGTTTTCTATCACCTCTTAAAATTAACGCATAGTAATCTCTTCCACCCTGCATTGTTAGACAAAAAATATAAAATGCAAGGATGATTATCACTAACAGATTCAATAAACATTTGAAACGTGAAGTAAATTATTAATTTAATACAATTATTAAATTAATAATTAAATAAAAATAAAATAAATTAATAATCAACTCTATAAAAACAATTTTATAGAGTTGAACCTTCTGACACTGCTTTTCGTCAAAGCAGTGTCACAAAATTGATTTTCTAAACGCGTAATTGGCAAAATATTATATCTGCATATGCATTTTTGCAGACAATTTTTTTCTTACTAATATTGTAAAATAAATAGTATTTAGATTAGTTTAGGTGTTCTTATACAAATTCTACGGCTTACTATGATTTACAATTCTTCGTTACACCTGTGTTAAATTTGTGGTTTTGTAAAATACAAATTAATTAAATTCTCTAGACTGCTGTTAAACCAGGTATGTGTTTAATTTTACGCGCATTTCAATCAGCTTCGTTATTATCAATACAGGTAACTAATCTTAGGGGGTGGGCGTTTTTACTTATTTTATTATGTAGGAGTGAAATATAAGGCATATTATGTAATTTAAACTTTGAAATCCTGCACGGCTACCGAGAAAGGCAACCGGGTCTCAAATCCCTCAGGTAGTAACCATAATTGATCTTTGTGAAACTTGCCCCTAGATTACTGACTCCTGTTCGCCAATGGAACATGGGGTTACTGGGTATATTCCGAAATTATCCTCTAGGAGTTTTCTCTGGGCTGACTTGGAAAAATAAATCTGATCCGCTAGAGTGAGTAGATTGTCAGGTTTTCTAAGAGACGAATAAACTGTGACGACAACTAGCTTTTCAATTGAAAGTTATTATTGGATAGGTTTACAGCGTGTTTACGGTACTTACAGGATAAGAGTGCATGGAATTCTACGCCATTTAAGTATGTAGTGCGTCACGCTCATGTAAATGACAGATGCATTGTCATAAGATAATTACGATATTAACACAAAGCTATTGCTGATTATGTGGAATAATATATTAAGGAGAAATGTAATTGCACTCCTAGGTAGACAGGGATGTGTTAATTACACTGATGACATATTATGTAGATTAACAAAATGTTAATATGTTACCTACATTTTGTACACCTAATTACATTATGAAAGCGGATTAACCTTTAAAGAATATTCAGAACCCTGAAAATGTAGGAAAATATTAAAATCTCGGCAACTAGTGACTTGATAATAAATATAGCCATACCGCTTCCGGTTTATATTGTTTGCTCATTTAATTCTGCCTGGTTAAACTGGGCGACAAAATTTGAAATACGTGTGTGGGGCTCGTTTTCAGTCACTCAGACCAAATCCACATTATTAATTTGTACATATAAAGAGCGTAATTAAGAGTAATGTGTTTGCCAAAGTTTATTATTTACGAGAATAGCTCGACCAGCCAGCACTGGGTATATGCAGTAGTATCGCACTTTAGATTGTCAGTGGGAACATTTGTTCAGAATAAAGTGTACGCTGGGCTTCTGCGATAGCGGTTAGAAACCATGCATTTGTCGCCAAATATATTGAGCACATTGTACAAGTTAATAAAACTATTAAGTGCTAATTTATCGGACCGAGACTGTCTTAGTGGTTACTAATGTCACATTTGAATATACTTTATTAAAGCCAAAGGGCATATAATTAGACGCAACAGATTCTCCTGAAAGTCCAATTTTGATGATACCATCTCTATACTCACATGCAGCGTACTTTGATAACTCTATAAAGATAACTCTAAATAATTTAATTGCTCTATAAAGTTTCAATAAACATTTTAAAAATTCAAGAATAATCTTTTGCTCGAATAAACCTACTTAAGCTCAAAAGCTGTTATACCGGGTCGTAATGATACTAGGGTCAAGCTTAAATCTTCTTTATTTATGAACCGATTTATATGAAATTTACTACAAACGTGGTAAACACAATTTAGAGTTTACTGACAACTAGAGTCAAAAGAGGGGATTTCTGGTGTTGTCGGAAATACCAATAACTTGGATTTTTTAAATATAACACCTTGTATATTTTACAAATTTACAACAAATTACATGCAACCAGGTTGTCGAATTTTCATTTTTTTAAATGTTTTTTGTACTTTAGAACATAATAAATAGTTAAGTAAGCAAACTGACGTCATTTTAACGTCGATTATTGGTCAGTCATTACGTCATCTCCACCTTTGAAGTGACGTTATAATGATGGTTATAAGACGGGAAATGTCCAATGACGTCATTTTACAACGTCAAAAAGACGTTGTTTTATGACGTAAAGAAAACTTCATATGTGACGTGGAATCAAGAAAGGGACCAAATGTCGCAAACTATCGATTTTAGGTTTTTAAGTGATTCTTATAGACAAAAGCATGATACATCTAATGCAATGGGTTTGGAATCTCTACGACCAATATTCACCTTTGTATGAAGGGTTTTTAGCTGATGATGATCACATGTTTTAGCGATATTTGACATGATGTTGAGATGTTGTAAATGACATTGTAATAACCGACATGTTAAAAAAATGGATCATATTTAATTGTTAAAAGACATTTTTGTATCTACAAAAATAGGTAACTAGATAAAATAATAATAATCAGAATTAAATATCTAATACTTCCAGTAACGGAGAATGACTGAGCTCAAGTTGTTCATTCATTAAAGGTACCCTGAGTTTGTGTTTGTATATCTCAAAGGCTTCTAAAATGTCTAATTTGCGTTTGTTATTACAAAAATGTAGGAATTTAATATTATTTTGAGGAGTCATTGTGTGATGTCACACAATGACTCTTATTAGTTAAACCATGTGTACGACCAACCAAACCATGTACATAAAAATGTTTAACCAGATTTTTATATCTTTTAATTCCAACTTCATGTATAAACAAATACATTTCACGGCAAATGTGTAGATTTAAAAATGAGAAAGTTGTTGTATTTACAATAAGTCATTAACGTTTCTCTTACCGTATTTATCTTCCAGTGATTTATGCTTCCTAGAACATTCTAAATGGCTTAGTATTACTAAATCTTGGTCGTGTTTCGACAGTTCTTTGAACGAATTACGAAACTGAATAGCGATAGATTTAGGTATGAGACTATTACATTTTGAAGTGCAACAGGGTTGAGCAGTTTCTCCGTACATTTGTAAAATTGCTTCGTCCTCCCTTATATCTTCTATGGATTTATCCAACGAATCACTAGCAAATGATGTTGAAGGTGCACATTCAGAAGCTGTTCCAACTACAGATGCACGTTGAGCATCCTTACTTTGATCACCACTTTCAGTATCACTGTCATCACCTCTTACATTATCACTGTCGTATTCATTTACGTTTTCTACATAATACAGTTCATTCAGTTCGTCCAATTCATTCTGTAACGCCATGCTGTAAGTGCTTCGTATGTGTAAGTGTACGTATTACATTAATATTCGCCAAAAAAAGTACAAAATAACTACTAGTCGCGATGAAAAAGGTCTCAGAAAAAACACATTCAACACACCAACGCACTAACTCACACGAAATATAATGAATCTCTTTGAACAAGCTAAAGTATTTATAAGATAACATAGTTTAACAACCGAGAGGGGTAACTAAAACCGCACGTGTCAGTTGTAAATACCACCCCACACAATAAAAGTACCGCTATACTTTACCTGCTAATATTGCAATAACTGGTTTTCATACAATTGGTCCCTTTCTTCATTCCACGTCACATATATTGATTTAAATGACGTTTTATTGACGTCTTAATGACATATTTATTTCTACTTCTGCAAATAAAACACCTTAATTTGAAAAAAAGAGATTTATTATTTAAAATTCTGAAACATAAATATAATCACTATTATTATATTATTATACTTATATGACGGCCATAAAACGTCTGTTGTTTTCGAAGCGTCAACCAACACGTGTATACTTCTTCCGTCCTTTTCGGTGAATTGTATGAAATGCCATCCTAATTTGTTTTACCAACACCTACACATAAACTGCAAGAAATGTCTAGAAATAAAATACCAGAAGCATATATATTTTTAATGAAATATGTACATATCAAGCAGCTGAAAGAAAATCAATATCAACCAAATTTTTGCACGTATTTGGCTCCTCCTTCGTTGCACGTGTGCACCATATCTGTTTATTTTGTTTATAAAAATCATAAGGCCTGCAATAATAATGGGGTCTAGGCCACAACGGCCAATGACCACAACGGCCAATCGCTATTTTGGCTGTTGTGGTCATAACCACAACTGCCTCCGTGACCTTAACGGCCAACAGCCACAACGGCCAATTTGACCATATCGCCCAACTCGATACTTGACCATAACGGCCACCATGACCACAACCGCCAACTAAAAATTCCACCCCATCCGCCATTTTGACCACAACGGCCACCGACGCTCATGTATTGGAGTCGCTGGCGACGATGACCACAACGGCCAACTGTGGAGTGTGACCATAACAGCCAAAATGACCATAACGGCCAACTGTGGCGCGTGACCACAACGGCCAAAATGGCGTTCCATAATGCATAATGCCAGTTGCCTTAGTTCCTGTTAGGGAGTGGAAATAGTTCTGGAAATCTTGATTTCCCTGCTCAACTAATAATTTCTTAAACTCTTTGACGGCCCTATCAAACTAAGTTTTATCGCCAGGTGCGCGAGTAAGTAATCTGTCATTTTTTTCTAAGAGCTCGTTTTCTTGTATTTTCCCTCGGATACGTATGCAGCAATATTGTTTTGGATTATTGCGGTTTATTTCTGGGGTTACGTCCCATGTTGCCCCCTAGATTAATTTTATTAAGCACTGGACAGATTCGTAGATATCCTGTTTACTTTTTAGGGGAAGATTTACATTTAGTTTAATTTTAAAACTGATAAGAACAGGAAATTACGGAGTTCAAATTCAATGCAATAAACGTCCCCAAAATGGAAATATTGCGGTAAACAGGTTATAATCAAAAAACTTTTGATGTTAAATTAACCACCCTGTAAACTAAAGTATCATGAATCATCGAGAAGTATCTGTACCAAATTTTCAGCATTTATCTTTAAATCTGCCTGAGATACTTACCGAGAAAATAAGAAAGAAAAATTTCTTCAACTTCACGGGGCTGCAGTTGTATAGAGGTGCATTTTTTAATGTAGGTAAGTCACGTTAAATCGGCGCTACTTTGACATCAGACCCCGCTGTTAAATTCTGGACGTACCTTATTGAAATAAGTGTAAGTTAAAATAGAGAAATGAGCTTCAATGAAACCAAAATAACCATATGAAAAAAGTTGGCCTTTGTGGTCATTTTGGCCGTTGTGGTCGCACACTCTAGTTGGCCGTTGTGGTCACGCGCCACAGTTGGCCGTTATGGTCATTTTGGTTGTTGTGGTCACACTCCATAGTTGGCCGTTGTGGTCACACACCCTAGTTGGCCGTTGTGGTCATTTTGGCTGCTGTGGTCACACTCCACAGTTGACCGTTGTGGTCATTTTGGCCGTTGTGGTCACACACCCTAGTTGGCCGTTGTGGTCTTTTTGGCCGTTGTGGCCAAATATCAAATAATATTTTAGCGCTAAGTGTGCAAGATACTTTTAGGTTTATTTTATTTATTCAAATTCAGTGAATATACATATCAATTGTAAATTTATTGTAAGAATTTTGTGAAGAATTTCCAGCAAAACTCTAGTTAAAATTTTCACAATTCTCGTATATGTAAAACGTGTCTTACTTACATTTTTAAAGGAAATTTTTCGACGTCTTTGAGACGTCATAACTCTACATTCGTCATACTGGTATGATGTCATTATAACGTTATAATTGAGCATTCGTCATCAGCGCCCAAACATGTCTAAAACATCACGTAAAGAAAACGGCACTCTGCTTACTGGGTTGGTGATATTTATCATAGTGGTAGAGAAGTTGTTGCAGAGTTTAACTTAAGACATCCCCTACGAGTTCCTAGTAGTCATGGAATTGCAGTCACCGTAAATCGTCTTAACTATTTTTAACGATCCCGGAAGTGTTACAGATACGTAAAATACGTAACAATGTGCAACCTCGTCGAATAAATCGGCGTCTTGAAGATAACGATATTTGAGCAGCAAATCGAGCAAACCCATGCATGAGCCTTCGAGATTTAGCGTCTCAACTGAAAATTCACAAGAATCAAGTTAGATGTTTCATTCGCCATAAGATCAAACCATTTAACCAACATTGTTACATGCTTCAAAAGAGGACGATGAAAATAAAATATTGGAATATTGTTTTTGGACCCAATGTAATTTTTTAAACGACCGGAATTTTCTGAATAACATTATGTTTACTGATGAGGCTACATTCACCACTAATGAAGAGGTTTCGTATCAAAACTGTAGACTCTGGGCTACAGAAAACACCTATTGGGTTATAAATTGTAAATACCAATATTCACAGAAAGTAAATGTTTGGTGTGGAATTCTAGGAAACCGAATAATCAGTCCTTTTTAATAACTCGGTAAATGCTGAACGTTTGGTTAACTTTTTCGATGGAGAATCTTGGAAAATTAAAAATGCGAATTTTGTCATAAAACTTGCTACAGAGGATCAAAATTGAATTCTAAACAACTTTTTCTAATAACTTTTTATAAAACCTCCAACGCGAAGCGTAATATTGAGAGTTGGTCATCTTTGAAGCGTCGTGGTAGGTTGGGTTTACAGTTCACATTTAAGTTGATTACCTCAAAAAATGCAACTCCTGAATATATATCACTGTGCTAACATTCAAATTTTTACTCCTTAAAATAACGAAAATACGGGAGTGTATTCATCTTAAATGCGACACACTGTATATCATTGGTATCGTTAGATTTATAATTAAATATTTAATACAGTAAAATAGGAATGAATGGAGGAGAAAAAGTAATAAGTAGCTACAAACTGGCTTAGAGGTTTTTAAAAAACTTCATGATAATTTCTAAATAACTAGATTTTGGTTGGTTTTACGTAAAAATGCACCAGAGCTTTCATAATGCTTTTAAAATTTATCTCAAGGTGGTTTATGTTTTATTTGCCGATGGTTTATATTTTCGCAGATATAGGATCAAGAATGTAGGTTGCATTTCCCATAAAAGATAAGGAATAATGATCTTGTAAATGCTGATAGATAAAAGCATAATAGATGAAAACATAAAAGATCATAAGAAACAAACGGTAAAACAACAGACAATAAGGACATATAAACTAGTAGAAAGAGAAATTGCAGTTAAGTTTAAACAAATATAGAAGACAGACACATATATAGTGAAACAAAAATCTTCAAACAAATGGCAAAGGTTAAAAGCAATAATTACACAAACAGATAAAAACTCATGCGGTACGTCGCGGAGCGAAGAAATAAAAGCAGTATTACCAGTGGCAGAATTTATAGAAAAACGGCAACTGAGTTGATGGGGACATCTTCAGATATTGCACAAAAACAGTGCAGTGAAACAAGTATGAGAGTCTAAAACAATAGGAAGAACGAAAGGGGCATGGGACAACGTACTGGAAAAATTGTAGCTGAAAAGGGGAAAACTTGGAAAGAAGCAAAGACTACATCAAGAACCAGAAAGCAATGTAAATTTGTACATAAAGAATAGTTTATCTGAGTTACTGAGTTATTCTGTTACAGTGACAAAAATGGTAGTGATTCTACCATGGAAAATTCAAATAGCTTGTTTTGACAGTTCTTTTGAGGTTATCAATGAATTTTCAATTCTTATTAATAGTATCCACCAAAACATAAATTTTACACTAGAAACAGAACGAAACAGGGCTATAAACTTCCTAGACTTAACTATCAAGATTAACGCAAACAATTTATTTGAATTTTCCATATACAGAAAACCAACACAAACGGACATAACAATACCAAATGAATCTTGTCACCATAAAACACATAAAATAGCAGCCTACAGATCATTAGTACACAGAGCTTTAACTATTCCAATAACAAAGCCAAATTTTAGCAAAGAGATATCAACCATTAAACAACTAGCACATGCAAATCCTTACAATCCGAACATGATTGACACTTTAATTAAACACAAAGATTATAGGTTAGCTATCAAAAGAATATATCCCACTGACAATCAAACAGAAGACACAAATTACATATCTATACCATATTTTGGCAAAATATCAAAAAAATTGCACATATACTAAGAAAAACCAACAATTACAAAATAACATTTAAAACCAACACTAACACTTTTTCATTTTTATTTAATGCTAAAGACAGAACACATGATATCAAGAAATTGGGCATTTACCGTTTAAATTGTTCTTTTTGTAGTTCGGTATATATTGGACAAACACTTCGAAATTTTACATTACATTACAAAAATAAACATCCTGAAAAATCTAATTATACCAAACACCTTTTAGAACAAAATCACACAATGACTCTTCAAAATAATATTAAATTCCTACATTTTTGTAATAACAAACGCAAATTAGACATTTTAGAAGCCTTTGAGATATACAAACACAAACTCAGGGTACCTTTAATGAATGAACAACTTGAGCTCAGTAATTCTCCGTTACTGGAAGTGTTAGATATTTAATTCTGCTTATTATTAATTTTATTTTTTATCTAGTTACCTATTTTTGTATCTACCTTAGCGACGTGTTTGTTTATATTTATATTACCTTTGATAATGACAGCTTAGCTGTCGAAACAATATTGTCAGGTTATATTTTAATAAATACTGTGAAACTTTTACTAATCTTTATTTATTTCATAAGATAGAATAGCTTTTAAAAAATATATAATTAGTTTGCCCGGCGTCTTAAAGAAAAAGCTTAAAAAGTAAACTTCATATTTTAGATTATTATCAGAAACAAATGTTACGAAATACTTTTGATGAACGTTTAAATAAGTATGGAATAATAACTTCAGTTATGTAAATTCTGGTTTAAACTTTTACAATACGTAATAAGATGATTGAAAAACCTTGAAAACAAAAACCTCTGCATTCGTTATATCACCTTGATGATAAAATTAGAAGATCTATCTCACAAAAGTTCAAAAGAATTATTTTGCAAAAGTAAATTTAACCTTCAGTCAAATATTATTACGTATTTCTAATGTTTTATAACTAACAGTAATGTCTACAAGAAGGTACTTTTTAAGGTTCATAAAAGTATTATGTAGAGTTATATAACTATATTTACCTTTACAAGTTGCCTAGAAATTTACTTTAAAAGGAATATTGCCATCTCTCCAGGCTAATTTCATGTCAAATCACATAATTTAAAAACATGGGCGTGTTTTGATATCTCAGATATTGTTCATTTTTTTTCCTTGCATAGATACATATGAACTAACGCTAAATTAATTTTTTCAGATTTTTAGATGAAAAATTTCTATTTTGATGCAAATTCTGCTACCCGAAACTCTACATCATCTAACCAAAATTGCAATAACTCTCTTATTTTTTGAGTTATCTGGCTCATCAAGGTGTCACTGGTGTCAGATTAAAGCTAGTTTTTGGATCTTTTACAATAAGTATATCGAGAAACATGCAAAAGACACTGCATAGTAGAAAAGTAGCAGGCTGCGAAAGCAAGTTTCTCAAAAATAATTTTTTTTCAAAACTACAAAGAAACACCCTTTTTATTTTTCAACCATATCAAGCTTATACTAAGGTGATTCCATACAAGTTTCAAAAGGGTGAAAGTAGTACAAGAGTAATGTCAAAATTTGTAAAAGCACTAAAATTTGCCTACGGAGCCTGCTACTTTTCTACTGTGCAATGTCTTTGCACTTTTTTTGATATACTCTGAAAGATTTAAGAACTAGCTTTGATCTGACACCTGCATGATCCAGATAACACAAACAATAAGGGAGTTATGACAAGTTTAGTTAGATGATGTAGTCTGTCGGGTAGCAGAATTTACAAAAGGTGGAAATTTAAAAAAAATTTACTTCGGCCATTTTTCATCCAAAAAATCTGGATAAAATAATTTAATGTCATTTCATATGTATCTATGCCATGAAAACATTTGAACAAAATCTGAGCCATTGAAGCAGTTCCAGTTGATTTGACATAATTAAATTAACCCCCAAGTAATTAATTTAGTACTATTATTCTGATCATAAGTTTAAACAGTACTTATATCCTTAAAATGGCGAGAAAAACATTACATTTAGATATTTTTTATAAAGAAAAATCATTTAAATAAGTATAACCTACTTTTAAGATAAATGTGGTACGCGCCGCGCCGGCACTAATATTTTTTCGTAGCTGAGTTAGTTAAAAAGGGAGCGGTGATAAACGAAAGTCGCTTTTTTCCCAGCTTCAATTCCATTGGCAGGTAACGCTTTAATTTTCTTACAACACACAAAATTCAAGATGACACTTTTTCTTTTTGGGAAATCCACTACACGTATTTTAAAATTAAACAGTATCTATTAGTTATTTTCTAATGATTAAAAGTAATTTTTCAACCATTTTCCTGAAAACAATATTTCAGAAATTTTATTATTTTCACTAATTATGTAATTAAATTTTCACTAATTTTGTAATTACGTACTTAATAACCTAGTCAGGTTGTCAATGCAACAAGATCACCATTTTTACTTAATCTTTCAAACAATATTAGAATTAGAATTGCAGTTTTAAGATTATGCGGAAAATATTTTCGGAAAGAAAAATTGTTTGAAAGTATTTTGAAAAAAAAATAATGTTACCTGCCAGCTGGAATCAAACGGCAGCGACTTTGGTTTATTATCACCCAGTTTTAACTTATAAAAATAACTTTTATAAAACTAATATTTTCTTGATACGGGAATCGAAAAATTTCTTTTACGTTAATAATCTATATATTTAACGTGAAAAGTTTCTTGACAGAAGAAAGTTGTAGTTTATCATTTCAATTTAAAAAACAAAATGATCATAATATCTTGAACCAGAGCCAATTTTGTTTTGTTAACAAAATTATCTTTAATAACATTTGGAAATTCTTTGGACAAAACTATACAGTGTGTCAATTTGAAAACTTCCCACCCCTAGTATCGCTAAACTGGCAAATTATTTCAAAAATCGCTGAGACACGTCAAATTAGTTTTCAAGGGGGAAGAATTTTGACGTATATATTATATCGCCCCCTTCACCCCCCTGCCCCCCAGAGCCAACCCCCCAAAGATCTTAAATGGGAAAGGCGGTCGAGTGAGACATCATTTTGAAGGGCTTTTTATTCTCTACATTTTGGTGTGTCGTCTTTGAATATTGCAAAATTGAATTTTTGTAATTATTTGTGTGATATACATTAAACTCATAAATTCTCATTGAAACAGGTTTTGACGGTGGTACGTTGTTTTAATAAATAAATTTTTACAGATAAAGTACCATTGTACCTAGTAGATTAACGTAAACCACAAACAAATTAGAATGCGTTTTTTTCAATTGTTTTGTTAATCATTTGCAAAATAAATGTACAAGAATAAAAACGCATTCTAATTTGTTTGTGGTTTACGTTAATCTAGTAGGGATAATGGTTAATGTTGTCAAGCCATTTAGCCGATCCTCGGTAGTTGTAGAGCGTAAAAAATTTTTAATTAACTTTAATTTGGAGAAACTTCTTTCTCCACTTGCCACACTTTGGGAGAGTAAGCAAGATTCTTAAAACTATACCGTGATTTGGAGCAAAATCCAGCTTTGAAATGAATTTTAAAATCTCGATTGGACTTTCTTTTTTATTTAGTAAGGCCAAAACCGATACTATCTCGTATGTCAGGTCCAGCGCGTTTATATCTGATGATCTTTACAATATTTTAGTAAGTCCTTTTAAATCATAAATATTGTATAAAAATTGGAAATAGTAGCTGTGGGTACTAATCAAATCAAACCTGGATTGATAGCATTGATTGGTGCATTGATAGCTTGGTCTAATGTGAAAAAATAAAACTCTGCCTTATATTTCAAAGTAGGATCTTCTATCGGATCATCTCGTGCCTCATAGTCAAAATTAACATTCCTTATTCGAACTCTATGACGTGGCTGGGTAAGCTCAAAATTAGCCGGTATGTCAATTTCGTCGGCGAGTTCTCGAGCATCGCAAAGCATTTCATTAAAGGCCGTTCCGATCTAAGATCCTTGAAAAAATCTTTTTCAATTTTTAAAGAGTTCCATAGCAGATGGTAAGTCATAGTCTTTTTTCTGCAAAGAGCTTACTTATTGGATTGATACAATTTAAGATTTTGTACCACATTACAATGGAGCATAAGAACTTAAATTGTTTAACAACATCGTTTTTATTTAAAAACTACATACCTCAACCTTCTTATGTCGTTCTCATGCTTGAGGATTTTTGAAGTGAGTGGGTACCTATACTTAAAACTTCGTAAAACATTTAAAAGCAAATTTTATTAAAATTCCACCTTTTAATTTTTCATAAGTATTCAGATGAATATTGGTTTAACCATTTTCTTCCTAAACTAATTAATTTTACAGCTCATTTGCCGCCTCCTAACGTTGCCGGCCCAGGCAGGGGCCCGGCTTGCCCGCCCCTAGCGCCGGCCCTGATGGTACATGTACATTGTACAGAATGTAATTCTGAATCAAATTAAATTCTGTTAGTTTTCAACCCAATATAAGAAATGAATCTAACCTCCTAAAGGCACTAAGATGTCCAACTTTTGAATCGTATGATAATGTATAAATCTACATTTTTAAAAATAAAGTAGAGTAAATAGATGATAATATACCATAAAAGAAAATTAAGCGAAAATTACTTATGTCGAAAGTTTCCCTTAAAATAAGGCGGCATAAGCTGCCAAGGGCGGCCGATCAAAGTTAGACATTTAGAGAGAACTTTGAGCTGTAATATCAAAGTTACTACCATGTTTTGTTAAGATTTATGTAAAAGATTAGGCACATCCATCATATTAAAATTAAAACAGTTTGTTGTAGCAAATTATTTCTATCTTAAAGTACGTAATAATCGATTGTATTTCATTAAAATCTCCTTGATGTATTATTTTACTAATTTTTTAATATACTGCAAGAGTTAATTTAAATATACTGAGATTGAAAAGAAAAGTCGAATATTTAAAACTAGCTAAGACTAAAAAAACTTCTAATTAATCTAGAAGCAGAAGAAGAACTTGTATTAAGTTTAGAAAAAGAAGCCCAAAAGAGATTTATAACTTTTTTAATGAAAATGAAAGTTTATTCTAAATTAACGCTCTTTGATATAACATCTAAGATAAAAAAGATCCTGTTCAAGGAACATCTTTTAATTTTTATGCAATGGACAGATTGCCACAGTACTGCATATAATCTTAATTTTAGTTCAGAAGTTCACACGGCAAAAGAAGTTGGTTGAAGTTAGCAGACTTAATAGATAGAAAGACATGATAAGCTACCTTGAGTGTGTTGAGAGAGAAAAAAAACGTAATATGCAAAACTTACCTTTGAGATTTGTATTAAACGAATGCTCTACAAAGTGATCATTCTAAGCGACTAAAAGTTTTTAAAGAAAACATTTATAACAGCTTCTGTAGAATTGTGTTTTACAGCATGATAAAACAAGCTTGAATTATAAAAGGCTTTTCCTATGAGTAAGTATTTCATTATACATATTGGATATATGAAGAAAGTGTAAAACTTTCTTCAAAAATGTTACCGCGAATTTATACGAACAGAAAAGTAGGTCGTTTTCAATTATTGAGCAAATTTCAAAGTTTTAGGAAGAAATTTTCACGTATAATGCTACCATACTTATTTTTAAAAAGTCATTAAATCGCGTCACAAGGTACTTTCCTGTATCATTTTCATTTATTTAGTGCCTTTCATGTTACAGAAGTGTTAAGTCATAAAAGTTTCTTAATACTGTTGAAAATCGTGTATATCAATTTCAAATTTGCTTTTTTCACACTATTGTTACAAAGGAGTTTTCCACTACATAAATTGATTCAGCTTCTGCTTGAAGCAATTACACCAGTCCAGATGAACAATATATGGTTCAATCTAATTGCTGCCATCTGGAGAAAGTAAAAAAATAAATATCATGGGAAAGGTAATCAATTAACAAATTAGAAAATACTTAGAGTGCAATAATTTGCTACCAATCAGTCAGTCAGGATTTCGATCTGGGCAGAGTTGTACAATTGTTTTGCTGAAGATAACATATGACATTCTGAAAGCACAAGATGAAGGAAAATGTACGATGTTGGCTCCGTTAGACTTCAGTACGGCGTTTGATATAATAAACCATGACTTGCTGCTTGTTATATTGCACTACATTGGTCTTGGTGATGATGCAGTCGCTCTGATCCAAAATCATCTCATCAACATCAAAAACGTGTCTACACCTGTTGATGTTACAGGAGGGGTACCGCAAGGATCCATACTAGGTCCTCTGCTATTTACCTTGTATACTAGAGGTCTTTGTAATTGTGTTGTGGCCTGTAATATTCACATGCATGCAAATGATACACAATTATATTACTCCTTCAGTTCAAATTATATGAGGAATGCCGTTGACACACTGAAAAATGATTTACAAACTATAAATGAGTTGTTCACTAATCATGCTATAAACCCGTCCAAATCTTGTATTTTACTTTTGGGAAAACCGAACAATAATTCTCAATTGCCACCCATAACAATTGGAGCTACTAATATTCCGATAATCGAATATGCCAAAAATTTGGTATTAGTTCTTGTCAAAACGTTTGGATTTCAGTTCAGTTCAAAACTTTTGTTTATATTTTATACATGGACTTCCTAAGTTTGCACATATCTTTAAAATTAGTAGATACGATGGGTTAATATGAAACAGGCGTTACATACAGACAGCAATGTTATATCATAATATAATAATAAATAGGCAGACATCCTACTTATCAGTGGCGTGCGGTCCATGGAAGCAAGGGAAGCTATGCTTCCCTTAAGAATTTATTAAAATTATAAAACAATGCTAACAAAAATAGTTTTATAAAATTATGGTTATCGTTTATTTAAATTTGTAATGTTTAATCAACTTAAAGCTCAGTATCAATTCCGTACAGCAAAAAGTATAATTATTTAGAGTACTATTTTAAATTAGGCTCATTAAACTTGCGCGGAAAGGTAATACCGATTCAAATGTGTCAGTTACACAGCATATAAGCACGGATTTCGATGCTTCCTGCACTTCTTACTTTTGGAAGCGGGCGAGTCGCGGGTGCGTTATGGGCTACAGTTAACATCGTACAAGGTCGAGTTATTTTTATTAGCGTACTCTGTGATCAGATGTTTGTTATAATTTCGTTATTTGTTCCATTTTTCGTGTTTGTTAAATGTTACTTAAGCAGTGTAAATCTGCGAATGAGACTGTATTTTGGAACATTTTATTATTTCAATTTATATAAGTTCGGATTTTTTTAAAAACAAATAATTCTATTTAGTTTGTTCTGTATGCAACATTTAAACTTGCTTTATCGTCATGACGTCATGACTGCAAATTCAGCTGCTTCGGTGGAAGGTTCGAGTAAGTCCGATACATCCGAATCGCAACAATTTTGTTGTTCAATTTGTAAAGTATTAGTATTATTTGATAAAAAATTTCCTTCATACAGTTTCGGAGGAAATTATTGAGAGAGGCAGACCAAACCAGAAATTTTAAATTTATCAACAAAGATTAAAACCTGCACCAGGTATTTTGCTAAAAAAGACCGGAAAATCGAGTTGCATTATAAATAAATAGTAGTACTTTTTTTTAAATAAAGAATAATAGTTAACACATTCCATAAGTATAAAAGACGTATTCTTTTGCACATTGTGATTAAATCAAAACAATCATAAAAATTTGAAAATGCTTTGTCACAAAAGAACGTTGGCACTTTTTATGCTTCAATCATGTCAATCACAGAATCTCTACGATTCAAAAGGGTAAGGGGATTACCAATCATGCTAAAAATATCTTACTAGGTGGGGGTTAATCAGTATTCAAAAGAACGAGATGTGCTAAAAAATTACCAATCCGATTAATCATTATAGAGCAAAAGAATACTACTGAAGTGTAAAAGTTCTTCTTTAAAAGACTTCTAAGCTTAATAATTATAACACTGTTTTTTATTGTACCTACGTGTATTAAAATTTAAATCGTGGTTGCTTCCCTAGCCTAAATTCTCAACGCACGCCACTGCTACTTATACAATAAGATAAGGTATAGAACAGATGAATACAAGATAAATGTGCAGCATATAGGGGTTAGTTGACTATACCCAAGCATAATACTACATTCTACGAGCGATCATTTACAATGTTGCATAAAACTACAATAATGTAATTATGTAAATGTAAATTATAAATTATCTAATTATGTTAATTATTATTAAGTATTACTATTACTACTATTATTATCATTATTATAATTACTATTATTATTATTATATATTGTTACTACGCTCAACATTACTCTTATTATAATCAATAAGTACTCTACTGTTAATTGTAATCATTAAGTATTACTCATGTTTCTTTGTTTAAATTATTTATTAATCAGGGAATGGAAGAGCAACTTATTTTGAATTCCTGTCATAACTACTTAATCGTCATAAATACTCTATACAATAAAAGTTATGGACGACTTTGCTGCTAAGTCAGCTAAACCAATACACATTAGTACGTATATATTATTACTCGCCAAAAAATTATATAAATGAGGACACTTTCGTTGGGTTAAACCTGTTTATCTCCTACTCTCAGAGATCTTCTCCGGGATTCTGCAAGTTTTTGGATTTGTCTATTACTTTGCTTGCTTTGCTTAGTGTCACTATTATAATGTTGTATTTATTTGTCGAAACCAAATAGTCGAACACCAAACATATCTCGTTACAGTTGGCGTATAAGTAGGCTGATCATTTAATATATGGGGCATGCAGTAGTAATGGCCTAGCAAGACCTTGGTCTTCGTTGTTTCAAAAACGAATGCCACTGATAAACTATTTTTAAAAATACCTTCGTCAGAAATGATATTCACGCCTTACGCCTTCTTTGACCGTATAAAGACTTCGAAAGCACTTGATGTTTGAATTCGGTATGTAATTCATGGCGACATTCGGTTGTTCATCATTTCTTTTGTGGTTTAGAAGTTTTCAACCGCCTAATAGCAAAAACTGTTAAAGGAAGTGCTAGTTACCGCCATTTATTATGAACATCAAGAAGGTAACTTCAGAAATTTGACATTTGGCCTACCTTGGGGTAGGTCATATAGTCATGCGGAAACTGTATCCTTTTTGTCACCTCAATCAACCCCCATATGCACGCGTCACGCGTGAAACATCAGAGCTCACGTCGGAGGTCAATCGATTTCGAATTCTCCGTGGTCGATTATATACCGGGTGTCCATTTAGTACTCCGTTTTGTGATTATAGGTTGATCGTTACCCAGATAAAAGTTCAATTGGGGGAATATTAATGCGGTTAAAGAAGACACATTTTAAAATTACTGGCACATATACAGACTGTCTCAAAAAAGTGGGGCACATAAAAGCATATTACTTTTAGAGGAACAACACATATTTTCTCGTCTCAAATGAAGTCTCTTTAGGTTCTGTCTTTAACCCTAGATGTTTTTTATCCTTAGATGACAAATTATGATTTTTTAAGTTTTTTAGTCAATATCAACCCATCATTTAAATTGTATTATATACGTAATTCTTTGATTGTTTTTTTTAATTTTGGGTCAATTCTTAGCTCAATGTATCCCAAGCAACTGTTAGAAGTCATTTTTTATACAGGGTGATCAAAGTCATTTTTTAAGTATAGATATTTTCAAATCCACTTTTTGCAATTTTTTAATTGGAACACCCTGTATTTTAATTACCAACATCAGATCAATAAAAGTTTTCTTTTAAGATGGACAGGGGGAAATGTTCTGTTATATTGCTCTTTCCTTAAGGTAAAGCAGTGGCGTGAGGTGAGAATTGCGGAAGGGAAGCAACCATTTTAATTTTAATATAGCTAGGTACAATAAAAAACAGTGTTATAATTATATTAAGCTTAAAAGTTTTTGAAAGAAGAACTTTTACATTATTTCTGTAAACGTCTATTTTAAAATACCTGGTCCTGGTTTTAATCTTTGTTGTTAAATTTGGAAGTTCTGGTTTTGGTCTGCATTTCTCAACAATTTTTGTAGTTTTTCTCCATAACCGATGTAGAGAATTGAACTGAACAACAAAATCGTATTCGTACCTATCGGAGCAGTCGAATTTGCAGTCATCTTGATATACGCGATTTTAAATGATGCGTGCAGAGCAAATAGAATTGTCTTTAGAAAAATCGCAACTTATATAAATTGAAATATTAAAATGTTTCAAAATACAGTTTCACCCGCAGATTTCAATAGCTTACTTAAGTAACATTTAACAAACACTAAATCGAACAAATAACCAAATTATAATAAATAAACGATTTGAGCACGGAGCATACTAAAAATAACTTGACCTTACGATATCAAACGTATCGCCACAACACGCCTGCTAACGGGAATCGAAAGCGGCGGACGGAGAAGTGCAGTAAGCAACTAAGCTGCTTATATGCAGTGTATGTAACACATTTGAATCTGTATTACCTGTATTACTCTAATTATACTTTTTACTGTATACAGAATTGATGTTGAGCTTTAAGTTGATTAAATATTACAAATTTAAATAAACGATGACGATAATTTTATAAAAATATTTTTGTTAACATTGTTTTTTAATTTTAATAAATTGTTAAGGAAAGCATTGCTTCCATGGACCGCGCGCCACTGAGGTAAAGTATTTTTAAGAGGTCAAAATCTAACATAAAAAAATCGTATCCAACTTATACTCTGCTACACTAAAGAATAAAAACTGCGTCTTTGTTTTCGAATCGCGATTTTTTGAAAACTATTAAAGATAAAGTTAGACTTATAGATATTAAAATAATACCCTATTAACACCATAACATACAGGGTGTTATGTAATTTAAAATCATTAAATATGCCAATATTTAAAAAATATAAGTATATCTGTCTTCCATCTGTCACAATGTTTTAGCAAATTTAGCGTGAGAGACAGGCAAGGGACCCTTGCCAATAGGCTTTTTATACTAGTATAGAACTAAAGGAATAAGTATGATCATGAACCCATTTTTTACTGTGAAACGATATCTAACTATATTAGCATGCTTGATATGACTGGGAACGTAACTAAGGACAGAAAATAAATAAACAGCAAAGTTCATTTTAACAATATAATGAGTTAAACTTACTAATTCAAAGATGTTAGGGAAGTACAGTAACTCATCATGTCAACCTGATATAAAATATCAACGATTATTGCCGGGCTGGCCCCAAGATTGTTGTCAGATGAGCTCCGAAACGGAACTAACTGACGGCTTGGCAGAACCCGTTTAAGTACAATTCCTGTATTTATGCTATGCTGACATAAATAATTTGGTAAATGTAACAACACGTGTATACGCCAGAACTGTGTAGGCAATGAAGTAGCCGTGGGCAATTCTTAGCTGATACCATATTACATGTGTGCAGTGTTGACTGTTATCATTATAACCCGAAAGTGGCTATCCGGACCAATCTGCCACTTCCTGCTATGTTTTGAAAACAAAAACGTGTGATAATTAAAAGCTTTAATAGAATTTTAGAGTCGAAAATGTTTGCATATAATTTTAAATATTTGTAGTAATATCTACAACATTCCATCCTAACTAATTTAAAATATAAAAGAGGTGATAATACCCCATTCTATTAACACTTTGTTTATCTCGTAGTGCCATTTTGAAATTTATTATTTAAGAGAAACGTATTTGTCCACAGGATTTCGGCTAATGAAGCATTCGAAATTTACGACCTAAATCTTGCTTGTTTCGTCGAAACGATTTAGTAGAAAGCTTGTTGTTATTGTATTTTCATGAAACAGTGGGCGCTGTATTGAGTTTATTTAACCTAATCATTCTGTTCCTTTTTTCTTTTAAAAGCATTTATACAGGGCGTACTGTATACGCTAATGTAGTCACGCCGTAAAAAAAGTAATAAATAATTGGTTCCGTAGAGTTAATTAAATTCTAAAAGCTTCAGCTTGCCAGATATGACTTATAAATTGTGGTTATAATTCATGATCAAATAGACGTTTCATTAACAGATAGAACGATTAAAATGGTGACGAAATGTTTACTGTTAAGAATATTATTCAAATGTAGAGAAAGCGCAGTGAGCAAGTTGTATGATTGACTAACTAAATACCCCATAGCAGTATTATGTCAGGAACACAGTTATTTCTCATGATTGTTTGATAAACTTTAGAAATTTATCTCCTATGACAATTTATATAATTAGAGTGTTGTTCGAATAATTCTTGTTAATGTGATATTAGATTTAATATAGAAATGAAAACGGAAGGTTGATGTAAACAGATTATTTATAAATATGAACTAGATTTTACGTTTTATAAGCTTAGGAAATCGCATTTTTGTAAAAAAACAGCAGTTTCATGTTTGAATTTGCTAAATTTATTATCTTTTATAACATTTTAATGGGATATATCTATTGAGCGTAAAATTACCAAAACCCTAGGTAATTACTGAGCTTCCACAGATTTACTATTCAAAATATCTATTTACTAGCTAATATTTATAGTTTTTTAAAAAATTACTAGAAAGTCATAGTATGTCGAACTTTCGGTTGTTTATAAAAATAATTAGATATTTTTGAGCTCTTTTGGGTCTTGCCGTTACAGACTTGCCGATGGGATACCTAATCGTTAAGACAGTTGGCTCTAACTACTGTTTCTGAGTTTCAATCATTCTTCTCCGTACCTTTTTTTAGTCCCGAGAATTTCTGGAAATCCCGGATAGTAATTTTACATAGATACCTAACACAAAACCCAAATGTTTTAAAAATCGCTTTAACGTTAATCACTTTTCCCAAAAGTTTCCATTGAAAAATAACTATATTTAATGAAAATCACAGCAGTACATAAATAAATTCTCCTATCATAAAATTATTTCTTTTTTCTCTCTTTTATGGAAAACTCTTTCCTATTTAGTGTTGGATTGTTTGGTGGCAACCTATTAGTCATTCATAATTTTTACAAAACATTTTTCCTAATTAGGAGAGTTATTCAGCCAAGCAAGTATTACACCTTTCAAAACCTCATTTAAAATTTCAAAATAAACAATGTTTTAAATACAGTCATCTTTGTAAACCGCTTTGCTATTTCCTAGAAAAAAATACCTGATATTACACTCACAACTTTTTATGATTATTAATTTCTTGAGTAGTCATAAATACCTATTTTAAGTCAAACGAAATAATATCAGAAATGTAGTAAATACACACTATAAACAATTACAAAATCTATCAAAAATATCTTGGAACTCTGCTTTTTGAAAACGACTGGGGACCTCTCATATAAGTAAGTGCTCAAAATAGAATTTCTAATTTGTAGCCATTTTAAAAAACATAATGCAGGCATGTAGACAAGTATTTGACACATTCCTATGCTAAATATCGAATCGGTTACAGTTGTCATCGAGAAGATTTTTCGATTCAGGTTAATTGAACTGGCAGGTTGTATAAACTAGATGTTGACGCCCATAGAACAGTAAGTGAAGCTACTTCCATACGCAGTGCCATTACTGTTGATGGAAGAAGAGTCTTGTGGGTAATTGCAGGCTTTTAAATCAACACTGCATGAAAACCGTACCGTATTTCAAATATAGAGGATCAGTTTGAATCATCAGCGAATAAAATCCTATTTTCCGTTACTGGGTTATTCATTGGGAAATTTAATCATATACTTTTTATTTGAACTATTTATTAGGTAAATTAACGACTTTAGTACTAGGGGACATTTAAAAAATTAGTAGTAGAGTTAAATTATTTACATAATTAAATGGGCATGGTATATCACCTAGTACTGCTACACTAACAACTGCTTCTGACTTTTAGGTACTTCAAAATAGAATCAAAGTGATGCAAGTGTGGTACTGAGTGGGTTTTTTGGGCCCTTTATAATGAATTATGCAGTACATACTAGACCTTTTAACGATTTGGTCAAGGAAAACGTTGCTTTCAGATTAAAGGAAGAGCATAAGTCTTCATTTACGTGTTAACTACATTAAAGGGTGTGAGGAAAAACCAAGGAACGTCACACTATCACACTGTTGTTAACAGCATTATTTCAAAGGTAGTAAATATCATACCGTACAATATTTCTTCCTGGATTAGGCGCATAGTAGTTTATACATTAATCCACTTCAGTTTCTAACAGATGTCGCATTTCAAATTTTTCAAAATTGTGACATTCCTTGTTCTTTCCTCATACCCTTCGATATAAACTAATGGTTCTAAAAAATAACGAAATATTTTATATAATTTTACGTGTATTTATCCATCTGTTGGTTGAAATTCTTAGCTTAACTGATTTCTTCTCATTTTTGTCTTCTTAGAATAAAATATGTAGGGTTATGTTTGAATTCGCCTATTAGATAAATTGGGCTTTTATAAATAAAATAAAAACAAAAAATAAATTAAGAAAATTTAAAAAACTCATATAATTGTAGACAGTATAAAACCAAAGCTCCGTGGAATTAAGGAATTTATAGTACAGTACGTGCTTTTTCCAAGTCCAATAAGCCCAAATCTGGAGTGTCAAGTAATCGGATTTCAAGCTACTAACTAAATTTTGATACGCAATTCGATAATTTTTGTAAATTTATTAAAGTGGGTATTGTAAATTAAACTAGGACTGCCTCCAGAAATTGCCCCTGTAAATCCTTTACGATAAAACTCGGTAATAACAGTCTTTTTTAGAACTAGGAATCTAACTGGAAATTTTCATTCCATCTTTATACTATGAATCTTAGGGGTAGGTATGAATAGGGGTAGGTGATAAACAAAAAAGCTTTATGAGTTCAATGTCTCTGGGTTTTAAAAGTTACTATTAGTTACTTCTAATTCTAAATGTGCCAAAAAAAACCTAAACATTTTATATTTAACCCCCATGAACATGCCATCTGAAGTTTATAAAGAAATTAATTAAACGCTAAATTATGTATTTTCCTAATTTTGCTAAAAATTATATGTAATTTTAGCATGATTGGTTCAAAAACCAATTCTAATATACAAATTGTTAATTTTAAATAGATTTTATAAAATATTAATTTTTTCCTAGAACGCTACGTTTTGTTCTGACATATCAGACTACACTTAATTTAGGTGTAGAGGAGTGTAGGTTGCGCAACCATCCCATCTTTTCTGCAACGTCCATCCTTCTCTTATATTCAACCTATGTTTTTTGAAAGTACGGGAATGTCTAGAACAACAGATTGGTAGAGACAAAATCTACGCAGGGTTCCTCGTTAAAGTTGCGAATAATCGGGACACAATAACTAAGCAAACACTGGATTTTACTACACGACTAATTAATCATGATTTTGAGCACAAGCCATGGAACTACTGCAACGAGTTTGATAAACACATTGCCCCGAAGAAGAGCGTTTCTGTTACTCTCAAAGATGAAAGATTCAATCGCCTTACTCTCGTCTGTGCGTATAACACTCTTTCATTTCGAATGTTACCGCATTTCTGGACTAATCAGTTGTCATGCATCTCAAGATCATTCTTGGAAATAGAATTCCTACGGATTATGTTTGCAGTTGGAGCATTTTGAGATATATCAGATACTTATGAACGATTCCGAGTTGATCTATTGGATTCCGCTAAATTAGGAGGAACTCCAATACATCTTAACGAGGAACAATCAGTTGGATTTATCAACTATGCATTGGGTGTATAAGTAGTAATGAAACTAGATGCAGCATCACCTAGATCAGAATCCTGGAGACTTCAATCGTTTCATAAATCAGAGTGCTGCTCTAAAAGATCTTATTCTTGCCCGAAACAAGAAACAAGATATCCTCAAGAAAGAAAACCTGGAAGGCAAGCTTATCGCCAATATTTCCGTGGAACAACGACGAAACAAAGACTTTACTTCCCTGAAGAGCGTTGGTGGCCCCGGTGATTTGGAAACATATCTGAACACTGAAGATCCTCTGGTTGACGACGTAGTAAAGAACAAGCTCCTATACCTTGACGTGCGGTACGCCAGGGATATTTTAATTTCAATACCGTAGATAGATGCATAGACGTCGGACATATATAAACTGCAGAAAGATCACAAAAATCTTCCAACAAAAGAATATGCAGATAATCTGAAGATCGATCTCGGGAATAAGTAATAACTTACAAAAATACTGCAACTATAACGGATTTCCTTTCAGCTTTGGACAATTTGAATTAATTCGGCGGACGAGTAGTCCATATGTGTAAGTACTATCGTTAATGATACTTTTAGACCATGTGCAACACCTTAGGTGAAGATATAGTGTTGATATTGTTGGCCGAATTAAAATTACTTTTTACATACATGTGGTCATTTTCAAGTTATTTTACCTAACTTTTAACCAATAATAGCTATAGTTTTATGTTGAAAACTAACTAAAGTACATTTTTTCATTCGTGAGCATAATTTTATGTTGTATGTACACGGGGGTTAGAAATTTGTTTATTTTCATTTTCTTGGTATTTTTGTCTTTTTCGAAAGTAAATGCAATTTTTAAGATGCACAAAGTTATAAAGAAAATTTATCACCTACCCCTACTTGGAAGCTCGAGTTTTTAAAACTTTGAGACTTCAAACCTGAATTGCCAAGGCTTTCGCTCTTTTAATTTTTGGAAAACACTTTTAATATCTGAAAATAGACACAAAAATCGAAATATAGCTTTACAATTTTGAAATTTGCCTTAAGTAGCTGGAAAATGTATTATCGATTTAGGATGGGAACTAAGACTATGCAGTTTAATCAATATAAGTATCTTCATGGTTCAGCGTTAAATTTAATTTCGCAAAATTTATTTAATTTAGTTAGCACAGCTAAGCGTGAGTAAATGAGGAGATGCACACAATACAGTGTATGCAGGTTAAATTGCTGAATTGCATGAATGAATCTAAAATGAAATTGATGCGATAACAAAATAAAGTGTGTCGTTTGAATTTCTACTAAAAACGTAAAATTGTTTTTATTAACTTTTCTTAATTAAAATGTTCGATTTTTAGAAAGAAACTGCAAAACGTCATATTATTCTAAATTTTTTAATTTTACAAAATTTCTTTATCTGAACAGAAAATACCAGAGTATTGTATATAAATATAATTCGCAATTACGGTTTTAGTAGTCAGTGGTACTTTTTCCAACTTTTTCCTAAGAGGATCATTTCGTCCCGAATCCCGGCTTCCCTTAGGTAGCAGTTGGCTGTGATTCAAGTCTCTTATACGAATATACCGTTATTAACAGCAAAATTTACAATTCTTTTTGAATGAAAGGACGTAAATATAAACACATACGCATAATATAAGCAGTTACTTAAAGTAATTCTAGTAATCGTGCAAATTTCAACTTGAAAAATAGAATAGAACATTTGCTATTTACGGCAAGAGACAACAATCTAAATTAGTATACATTTGTTACGTATTTCCTTCAAAAGGGGAGTTTTATGTAGCTATACATTTACTTTAACGTTTACAAAGGCTCTCCAAATATTTTGGTAGTCCTTTATCTTTTCCATAATAATTTGTAGAATAGCATAGCTCTCTTCCAGAGGGCGACTTTTCTCTCAGGTTATGTTTACCAAAATTAACACAAAAAGAGCTTTAAAATGCGTATTGTAACCATAGAGACAGCCAGTCATTCCTAACTAAAAATTGTTGATTATTTACTGATTTAATTAGGTGTACTAAAACGAGGACGAGGTATTTAAACAGAATGACTGCGCAAAAGCAGCGAATGAAGGTTTTTGCTAAACCTTTAAGTATAGAGAATAGCTTCTCTTAGATTTTATTGTACAAAACGATTTTCCTTTTATTTACAAAAAAAATCTTTTGTATATATTTCTGTTACCTTTTAATGTTACCTATTTTCCAGGTTGAATTAATCATGTATTGCTATCGTCGTGCTAATAACCACTATTTGACCCTATTTGGTACTTTTCATTCTTTATGTAAGCCGAATGAAGCCTTTCTTTGATTTGTGAGCGTTTCGTGCTAAACCGTAAAAGGTTCTTGTTTCGTCCGTAAACCCGATGGACAATAAAATCCGGTACTAATGACTTATCGTTTTGTGTGCTCATATAAACAATTACCTGCTAACTTTAGATACTTTTTAAAATAAGATTTCTATATACAAATTGTTGATTTCCTTCTTAGTGTACTTTATATATCTTTCACACTAAATGCAAAAAATCTTATTGTAAGTATTATTAATTAAAGTGATTAATAGTATTAATAAAAAGTTTTAATTTAGATCAGAAATAATTTTCCTATAAGTTTTTAGAAGCATTTATGTGATTTTCTAAACCAGTTCGGCTACTTGACCTAACCTAACCCAGATGTATTGGCCTAACTTAATCTAGCTAATCTAAGTCCAAAATTGTCTTATGATTTTGCTGTTTTTACAAAAATACTCAAAATTCATACATAAAGTGCGATGTATAAAAATATTTTAAAAACCCATCTAACGGTTGATATTCAGATATTAGCAGGTAAACAACGCACCAAATAAGAATTTTTTATTTTTTATTCCGTACGAAACGAGAAGGATTCAGGTAGATTTCCGTAGGAGGAAGATACGCGTCGCACAAAACAAAACATCACTCTTTCTTGTTTCCGTCAAGGAACAGGTGTCACTTTTCAATTGCACATTAAATATGATCAATTTCTGATTCTGGTTTTCTATAAAGTACCATTTTTACTTTAGGTTTTGAACTTATGAATTAAGCTGAAAATTCTGAATATCCATCTAATTTAATTGATGCTACAACCTTCGTCTAAATTAGTTCAAAGGACTGTCCCAGTATAACTGGACTGCAACGATGGTTAAGATTTGCATCTATGTAATAAAATGGATCCTTTAGCTCCATGCCCGAACTATGGCCGGCCTATAAACAGGTAATATAGGCAAACCTTGGGTGGTGGGTTGATATTAATGACTCAGACCGCTAATATTTTTTAATTTCTAATCATTTACCATTTTTGTCGCATGTACCACTGTAACAACTAGAGTGCTTTGATTTGACAAATCTTTAAGGCAATGCATTTTATATAGTATCATCTAATCATACTTGTCAACATCTGTCACATTTGCATTTTTCGTCTTCAAAATAAACTTTGAAACTCAAGTCATCCCCAAAGTATAGTGTACAACTCGTTACAGAATTCGAGTGCTCGCACATGCAGTAGTGTGCACTTGACTTCCGTCTCGTGCCACATTTTCACTCGCGAGTAATACCCCATTGAATAAATTATTGTACATAATACTATTTACTCAGTGAATAAACGTAAACTTTAATTGCTTATAAACATCAAGATAAAAGCCTTTTTATTTAGATTTGTTAAATAAAATATTTAAGATTGTTTAGAAGATTAAAGTTTTCTTCCAGTTCAGTATACTATTTACATGTCGGATGAATAAAATGATCCTTATTTCCCTAACGAAAATTATTTCAAATAGAAACAAAACAATAGATAATGTCAGGTATAAGGAAAACAATATGTGCCTAATGTAGGGCTTATCTTGTAAATCTTAAGTGAAGATTTTCCGGTGTGCGAGCTATTTCTTCTCTTTCTAAGAACTTTTGTGCAAATTTTGGTACATTCGGAATGCTCAAGAATGCTAATGCTAAATGTTATGGTTCTATAATTATCTTTTTCTCTTTTCTATTTGTTTGGGTAGTTTAAAAAATGGGTAGGAATATACTTTCTTAGGATATTAATTTTAAGTGCAGCCTATTCAGATGCATGCACTTTCAAAATTCTAGCCATAATACCACAACTGTTTTAAACATCAAACTGAGAAACTTATAGTAAAGTTGTAAATTCGCCTATGACCCGTCCTATTTCATTCACAGATCAATACTTGAAAAATAAATGTCATTGTTTTATTCCTATATTCCTATCACGAATATAAAAGAGATTAGGTGGATATAAAAGGGGATCGAAAAAGCGATAAGAAGAAAGAATCAAAGAGTGCTTACGAGTAAATGTTTCATATTCACGAGGTTTCATTTAGATTAATTCTTTTCAGCAACGCTACACATGGTATGGTAAAAATTGGTAGGAGATGTGAGTTGTTTGAATTATAGTCGAGAACGGTTTTTGTGCATTACATTTGGTTTAAGATTTTTGTACGATATTCTAACCTGCCGCTGGAGGCTCCAATATGTCTAAATTCTACTCTCCCGAACTGCTCCAAAACGTAATATGTAGAAATAACCGCAAAATTAGCAATAGTTGACCTGACCTAAAAGTTGTGTACACGTTTCTGAAAATCGCGAAGATTGAATAAATACCAACGTAGTCCTATTAAGCAACGCAAATTTTTGACACAGTAATTCTGGAATAGGTTATTATATTCTGTAGGTTATGTCGGAGATTAACGACCCTGTTAAAGCTGTTTACTTATTCTCCACCCTACACCGAATCGACATAAGATATTACAGACATATCTAGAGTAGACTAGAGAATGATGGTGACAAGGTAGAGACAATTTTTAATTCTACCACTGCAGTGACAATGTGCAAACTCCAACAAAAACTCTGTTAAATAGACATAGTATAGTTAAAAACCCGTTTGCGTTAATTCCTCGAGAATTTTGCAGCAGCTATCCTAGTTTTTCTACCTCAGTCAAATGGTTATGAGGCAATCTGCACAGAAAGAGAATATAGTTTGCCATATACGTAGGTCACCACAAAAGTTTTGAGATACGCGGATAAAAAGCATTTAATCGAGAAATTGTTAGCACTCCGAGATAGGGCATTTCAAACCATCGACATAAACGCAGAAATAATTTTATTGGATTCATTTGTTATTGTACAGCCGCCAGTGACAGTGGCGATAATGGCAGAAATATCACATCGTGACTATCGTGGAATAATCTGATACAATTAAATGCAGAAGATTGTATTAATAAAACGAGAACTGTGTTGGACGAAAATTGTCCGAGTCGTAGCACTGTCTCTCGGTGGTATAAACAATTTCAAAGGGATGAGCTTAATTTAGAGGACAATCTACGCTCTTGACGACTATCAAAAGCTGTTACGCATAAAAACATAGTCGTTGTTGAAAAATTAATACGTGAAAACCCTCGAATCACATATTCACAAATAGAGGAAATTGTGAAGATTCATGCACCAGCTGTTCGTACAATTTTGCATGACCATCTTCGTGTAACTAAAGTTTGTACGCTCTGGGTGTCCCACAGTCTAACCGATGTCCACCGCACAACTAGGGTTAATTGGTACTGGGAAATGCTTAAAACTTTTAATCCGGAACTTCACCATATATACAAATTCCATTGTGGCGGGATATGAAACATGATTATATTATTATAACGTACGGTCGAAAGCCAAAAATAAAGTTTGAGTGTTCAAAGATGAGCATACGCAAACTGCCGTTAAGAAAACAAAATCGGTAAACAAGAAGATTGCACAAATCGTAATAAAAGAACAAAAGACAGTTGCGGTTAAATGGTATACAAAGACATGCTTGTCTAAATTAATTGAGGCTCTTACCAATCTAAGACAAAACTCTCCAGTTAACAAGTGGCGTCTTCACCACGATTATGCTCCGGCACATTCAGCTGCCGTTACTCAATAATTTTTGCGTAACTCAGGATTGCAGGTTTTGAATATCCTTCCTTCAATCTAGATCTTGCTGCTAGCGATTTCGCACTGTTCCGCTATGTCAAGGAATAGTTGAAAGAGCGGCGTTTTAACAACGGCGACGAGCTAATTGCAGCATGTAACGCAGCATGTGCCGGTATACCAGAAGCAAAGCGGGAAATATTTACTAATTGGTTTTAACACATGGAGAAATGTATTGTACATGACGGCACGTATTTTGAAAAAACGCTATAAACAAATGTATATCTCAAAACATTTATAGTTACCTACGGGTATGTAAAGACAGTTAATACAAATGGCAGTCTGTTGAGGATCCCCTCAGCAAACTTTGATGATGCATTGCACATGTATCTTCTAAGATCATAGGCGTAGCTTTTAGGTTTTTTACTCGCAAGAATTTGTAGTACCTTTTGTTTTTAGCCTTTTAGTAGTGCATTGTGTTTTGCTAGACGCTATAATGATTCCGATAGACTTATAGAACATTAAAATAATTGAACAAATTATCGAATCATTTGACAATTGAATCTGATTTTGGCAATGGCATTAACTAATGCTGTTCCTGGTCACAGGCCAAGCCAAATGAATGCATAGTAAATGTGGATTTCAAACATTTTATATATCACATTTATGTATTTACTGTGCGGATTTGAGTTCTGAAAATATATTCAGATAAGCATAGTGAGTGTTCTTCTGCGAGCTCATTGTGAATTGACTTTATTCTGTCAACATGTCGGTTTATATAACGAAAATGTGTTGAGTTAGCATAGCACTAGACTATTTCTTTTCTTTTTCCTGTTATGGGCTTCATAGACTCTGCTATTTCTCTACCCAGTTTTAAGTGACATAACAAGAGTAATATTTTATTTTAGATCATTCTTTAGTTTGGTGATAACTATTCGTTTTTAATTATTATTCACGAACTCAATGATATTCAAAAATACTGAAATAATAATAATTAGGTCATAACCTTCATGTTGAAAATGACAAAAATTGGAGACAAACATATTAACAATTCAAAATATTGGGGAGCAGTTCCACCCCTAAAATAATATTATTTGTCAAGACGCATCACAAATAATAAATTACAATGGGTTTGGAATTATACATCATAAGTTTTGTGTTTTGAACTTTCATTTTGATAAAGAATAAACTCTGATTATTTCCGGAATATTGTAACAAACTTTGTTGTGGCGAAATATTACAGAATCAAATGGGTTTATTATTTAATACTGACAATTATGAAAAAGGTATAAATAGGATTGTTGAGAAAACCTATTGTGAGAAAGAAAATCACAATATATAATATGTTCAGGCCTAAAATAAGCGTTTCCCAACTAATTTTAAAGCAGAATAATAACCAAACACAAGGTGAATTACAAAATGATTTCTGTATTTATTTGCTTAGCAAATAAAATGATGCTAAATGCAATTGTTAGTTAGAACTTTCCAACTGCAATACCATGCCTGCCTTTTTACAATAAATAAAAATTGTATAAAAGTTTAGTAAATCTGTAATTTGACCCAAAAGGCCAACGATCTTGATAGGAATTTAAAAATGTATAACGTGTGTATTGCGAAAGTGGGATGCATATAGTCGTAAAATTTGGTGGGCGTAATTTTAAACTCAATTAACTCTTTCATTACCGATATTTTTTGTGCTTATTGCACAGATACTGCTGTTTCCAGTCTTGATAACATTATGCATGTTACTCTATTTGCCTAATTTATAAAGCAATCGGCATCTCATAAAAAATTTACATCAGCATGTAATTTTAACGGCAAGTATAAAACCCGACAAATTTTACGCTTTCCACATACAATTACCCTTTTGTTAAACCTACAAAGGTAAAAGTGTGTTAAAAATATACAGGGCGCTTTGAACTAATGGAAACCATAACCGTGACAGCCTTTTTTAAACGTTTATTATTTGGGAGCTGACATATTTTTAATTTTAGAGATTTAGAGATTTAGAGATTAGGAGATCTTATTTACTGACCTATTTTACCGATGTTGAATTTTTCCACGTAGACTTCTTTTGATCATCCACCTCTTACATCATCATTTCGTCTGAGTAAGCAAAAGTTTTATTTCTTTTTTGAAGATAAACAGCACATGGTCAATTACTACTAATATTGTGTCATTTTATATCAGGCCTAAGAACTTTTGAATGTGTCATTAATCATTGTTAAATAATCTTGCATTACGGTACAATTTGAATTATAAAACGGTATTAATCAAGGAACTAAATTTTCATTGTGTTATATAACCACTATTTAGTTTCATCTTTCCCTTTAGTTAAATATATAAATGGTAGGCTTTCTTCTAAAATATTTTTCGCTTATTTAAGCAGAATATATTTATCCTTAAAATATGATTTGCTTAATTGCTGCTAAATTATTTTCAAGGACCTTGGGAATTTTGATGAAATGATAGTAAACCAATTTTTTTGAATAATTCGAAATAATAATCTAGTACATAATATTATGAGTTAAGGTAGAATAAAAAAGGTAGAATTAAGATGGGATTCGCTCGATGTTAACACGATTACTGCAGCCACTTTAAATTTTTTTAGCAGCATACCAGCGACTTGAATAGGTTACACTTTCCGACAGGATCAAGTCAGGCTTGAAGAACATGACTTTACTATTAACCGTGCAATCGTAAGAAAACATGTTTTAGTCTCTTTCCAACAAGGCAACTGTTTGGGCCTACACTAACATATTACCTAGTAATTTTGCGTGCATAGTTTCAATTTATGCAAAATCAGAATCATTGGTATTTATTTACTTTGCTTGCAAGTTTTCTTCCATTTTTAAAAATTTTTATTACAAAAAAGTGTCTGCCCTATATCACTTTACGCGTTAATATCTATAGAATTTGGCTTCACGCAGTACTCATTTCATAGGACCATGTATATAACCAGTTTGCGAGAGCACAGTTTCAGTGCGCTTGGGTACTGCTAACTACACGAAAATCTTATATCAGCAAATTATTGAAAAGGGTCATTGATTTTGTTTCATGTCTGATAGAAATCATCCGATATCGTCCAATATAATTTTCTCTTGTTACGATACATCTTAAAGCTGAAGAAAAAAAACTAGCTTAAAAATTTTTCAAAAATACTTGTTGCTGATACGGTCCTGTTATATTTGGTTCAATTTAAGTAGTAAATAAAAGTGGTCGAGCGTTGAGAAAACCAAAACAATGTAAAGTAATACCAATGCGATATGTATTTTAGCCTGCCGAGTTAAGGAAATTCCGAGAAGTATTGGTCAAGGCCAAGTCTGTGTAAACAAGGCTTATGACAATCATAAACTGATTATGTTTATTATCAACAGTTTACTCGATGGTGTTTTCTGTTTTAAATAAAATTGATTGACAGTCAAAATCGCCTATACTGCATTAGCATTTTACTTAAACACGCACTTTAATTAAAAATCTAAGATTAAAAGTAGGATTTATTCTTTTGTATTATTCTGTTGATTCTCGAATGCCACTTAACAACGTAAAAATTTTGTGTATACATAACTGCCTTGAGCAGTCTGATTTTATTGTAATAAATAATCTAATAACCGCAAACTATTTAGGTACACAATTGAGAACTAGGTATTGGTCATAACAATCAAAACTCATAAGCCATAACGACATATTTTATTTAGAAGGATAGAGTACGAAAGAAAGATTGTTTAATACAACCTTTCCGTTATTGCCAACAAAATTGCCTTTATCAGATCATATAAAGTACCTAGCATTAAATGTTAATTTATTCCATGATGGTTATAGTTTTACTGAAAGGTATTACTGGAATCAAGTAATTATTCAGGCTGTAAACAATCTACTAACATCGCAGATTAGAACTCGTAATGTAATGCCGAATAGTTTTTATATTTTTTTAATTAAATTCAAAGTCACCCACACTAATAAAAGATTGTCATTTAATCTAATTAACTTACCTTATTAGGAAACCAAATAATGTTCTTTTTAAAAATCAGATATTTTTATTTTAAAGCTGTTAATTAGACTTTGCACTTATTTTAAGACAAGCAAACTGCAACATAAGTAAAAATGACATTTGTTTTATTCACGAATATATTTTAAGATTAACTGTCATCTTCATCAAGTCATTTTTAGTATTCTCCGGTATAGACAAAATTGTGTTTTATTGACAAATTATTTCAAGTTCACCAAATTACAACCCTCGGCATTATGCATATGCGACATAAGGAGAATGTCTAGCAGAATGCAGGAACGGACTGAAAAGTTTTGCTGAAACTGAAATATTTTCTCTGCACATTATCAACTACCTTGTATTCAAGTATTGTTTGTTACTTTTGAGACGCCCTGATTATATAATTATGTATTATAATATTTTATTGTTGTTATATTGTTCTATGAGCTTTTGTAAAAATTAAAATTGTCTTAACGTACAAATTACATTTGTTCAATACATTGATTTGAGCAATATATATTCTATATATGTCTAGACATTCTAGACTAAAATGTTGTTACCGATACACAGCGCAGCGTAGCAAGCGGAATAAAGGTTAAACTTGATATTGCAAACGAGAAATCAAATTAAAAAAAAGTAATCTTTTTTGTAAACTAAAAATTTTAAATCAATAAAAGTTAAATTATAATAATTGTATGAAATTGATAAAATATTTACTGTTCAATAAGGTTTTATGATATTATTTATTATACTGTATATATTGGGTCTTTTTCCTGACAATTTTCTTTTAAATTTGTTGGGTGCGCTCGATTGGTGGAGGCCCCTGGGCTGCAGCCCACCCTTAAATCCGGCCCGGATTTATTGAAATTATTTAAAAGTATTGTCGATAGCAGTTTATAATTATAATGTCGTAATGTTCGTTAGATCATGGAAAAAGATTCTATAAAACTAACTAATCGTATGGCAAATAGTTTTTTCTTTAAACACGCTTTATACCTTTCTCTACCAATCTTCTTTCTTTTAATCTTCATTTCGTAATAACGAAGTTTTACTTCTATAGATAACGGTAGGTTGTATTATTGTTTTATAGAGTCTGATTTTTACTTGCATAGATACATTTTTATCGTTAAAAATATTTAGTGAACCCATGACTTTTGTTCCCATGGATATTCTCCTGTTTATTTTCTTTGTAATGCTTCCATTTCTGCCTCTTTCAATGCCAAGATAAATCACAGTTATTGTTTTTTTCGAAACTCAATGTTTGTTTTTCTACGTTTACTTCCAATGTACGTTCCATTTCCTACTGTGATTTCCCTAGGATGATATATTTTGTTTTATTTTGGTTTATTTGTAATCCTACCTTTATTGCTTCTAGACTCAGTCTTTAAGTTTTTCTCTCGTTCGTGCTAATAACGTTAAATTGTCGGCATAAGCCAAACACTGGTACGACTTCTTGAGAATATTGCATTCGCTCCTTAAGTTACTAATTAATTCTAGTACAAGATTAAAAAAAAAGTTGTAGATAGGGATCACCGTTTCAATCCGGTGTTCGTGAATAAGTGAACTAGTGGATAAGTTTCTTCTTTCGACATTTGAGACTTGATAATTGCACAATTTCGCTTCTTTTCATTCGATCATATGTCTGTTTGAAGTCTATAAATAACGTATGCAGTTATATCTTCTTCTTTTGACATTTCTTTTGTAACATCAAAAGTCTGGTCGGTGGTTGAGTGGTTTGCTATGGAACCTCATTGGTATCCCCCTAACACATTTTCGGATTTTGTAGGTAACACTTAAGAGTTTTCGCGCTTTTGCTGGTTACCCTTTTTGTATATTGGAACTATTATATTGTTGAATCATTTCGCATGTTTCTCATGTTTTTTCAGTAATTTGTATATTCGTTCTTGTAGTTTTTCTACATCATATTTTATTAGTTCTAAGGGTATGTCATCTAGCCTAAGGCTTTTGTTTTTTCGTTAAAAGCCTTGGTAGTTTAGCGGCTAGCGTGCTGATCTCTCACCTAAGCTGATTTTTTAGATGATTTCTGTTGTATTGGGGGATCTATTTCTCCAACTATATGTGTCTTTTCTGATATCTATGTCTAATCTGGTGTATCTTGGTCTGTTAATATTTCTTTATCCCATATATTTATTCCCTTTTTTCATCCCCGATCACGTGGCCTTGTTTATTTTAGAAAATTTGTGCTCTTGCTTGATATCTCTTTCTTATTTCGTTTGTTTTCTAATAAAATTTTCGTAGCTCTAGTCTACTAAACTCCATTTCTAGAGTTTTACGTAATCAATTTTCATAATCAAGCTTTTCGATTGAAAGCTAATCGGAGTAAAAAGGAGATCAAATTTGTTGCAATGTTGCATATATTATAATACAGGTATCTATTAAACTAAAGGGTGTTAAATGATAATTAACAAACAGGGTGTTTACTAATTTAGGTAGTCAAGCTTTTCTATTGACATCTCTATTGATTTGAAAAGAGAATAGTCGTTAATGACGAATTTTTATCAGAATACGTAGTTGTATCTATTCAAACATAGTTCGCTATATTGGTGTAATAGCGGCCATTTTAGTTGTGTAAATTGGGTTTGCGATCCAGTAAGTAAAAACCTAAATGCTTTTGCTTATGCTATTTATTGCTATTTAGATCGCTAACTTACAACATTCTAACATGGTAACTATGACGAAAGCACTAGAACAGATTGAATTGATAATTAAGGACAACTTATTTACACATTATGTAACAAGAACAATTGAACTGAAATGTGCTAGGTTAATCCAATATTTAATTAACCCCTTGAAGCTCTGTAAATATTAAAGTAGCAGAAAAATAATACAAAAGAAATAATGTTAATAATAGAGAGGCAATAATGGTAATATTCCAACACTTGTGATCCTGTTAAATAAAGAACAAAAGCATGGCCTACTTTATATCCAGTTGTTCTGCTGTTTAAAAAAATATTTTCAAAGCTCTTACCCAAACAATTCTTCGAGAACTGTTGAAATTTGTAATCATTATAGATGCGGTATTGTTGCCTATTTAATTGTTCTTTTCGAATGAAATTCCACATCTATACAAATTGTGATGAATGAACAATTATTGCAAAACAGAAATGCTACAATGACATTTACTTGTACAAATTGCATCGCAAAAGATTTAAATATATTTTACATCATATTCGAAATTAGTAACTCGCGGTAGATGAATGCTTAGCCGCAATTAACATTTTATTATACCTGTGGCGTACGTCATATTGGATGAAAATATAAAGGCTTTGTTAAATATAAATCAAAAATTGAGGAAATAATGCAATATTAATTTCCTACAACAAACAAAATCCATTTGATTCTCCGATTATTTTACCATATATAGAATAGTTTTTCTATAAGCGTTGGAGATTTTGATTATGAAAGCTTTAGTGGCGATTACTGAAAAAACATTTAATACATGCAATGGTGCATGTACCATAAACTATATACCAATATAGTTCAATATAGTTTATATAGCCTTGGTAGTGTAGCAACTAACGTGCTAGTCTCTCACCCAAGAGGATCGAGATCGAATTCCGGTGCCAGCAGATCTGGATAAAGTTTTCTGCAATTTTCCTGTGCTATACCATCTGTAAGTCGGCTGCAGCCGCACGAAGGGCCTGCGGAATAATAATAATAATCGCCCCCTCCGTCCCGAGCAAGCTTCATAGCTTCTAGAGCCTGGCTCGCTAGGCAATGAGCACTATAGTAATTATTATTATTATTACCACCAAGTTAATAAATATATTTATACATTCCATGCGTTTAAATTAAGATTTTGAAATTTTGTTCAACCCATACACATGTATAAGTTCATCCAAATTTTATTTTATTCCATTTATGATCATCGAAGCAAGCAGAGTGCCGTAGCTGTAACAAAGAGAAAAATCGTGTAAGTTTTTTAAATTTCATGTAGTCGAATGTATAGGGCGATTCCAGGTTTTTAATCTGTAATAAAATATAAAAACTAAACTAACTGTTCAACTGTTATTTACCACAGAATAAATTACGCAGAAAATTAACGCATAAGGTTTAATATTTCCGTATTTGAATCTTAATTATAATTTCTCCACCTCCTCAGCCCAGGAATGCTTTACGATGTATAAATTTCAAAATTTAAGTCAATTTTCGATAATAAACATTTAATACATAAACGTCTACGGAATTAAAAACGTTAGTTAAAAAAACAAATAGCTACATTTTGTTTTAACTAAGATGCAATAATTTAAAACACGTAAATTGGTGTCGTCCGTCGTCTTGTCGAGTAATGTAAACCAATGTAGAACAAAGAATAAGTTGCATTATTAGACAGTCTGGCCCATATCGCTTACACATGCGAAATGCATACCAGATATGAAAAATATTAAATCTTTGTTACGTGTCACTTTTTCGTTAGTATTGGAACTAATGTATTTTGATTTATTGCACTTTTTCTCCTGTAGATTAGGCTACACGTTATACTTTTATTCCGGCCTTAAATGATATTTTTGCTTTAAAATTTTTGTTGTGGTAATACTGATTTTTTTCTAGTGGAATGTTGAGGTGATTAGTCGTTCTTGTATTCCGGCGAATTTTTGGATAAGGTTGTTGTAGAAAAATTCTATGGCGCAGTTTTAGCGCTGGTAAACGGGAATTTATATTTCTAGAATATTTTGGTAATTATAGTATTTTAGAGACTTTGTTAGAGAATTTTGATGCCCGTTAAACAATTCCACTAATAACCTAATAGACGTTTTGGGTTTGGCGTCAGGTTTAACCTCCTTGGGAGGGATCTATTGGAAATGTCGACACCTACTGTGGAAAAACTTATAGCCGTTTAACTTCTGAGTAAGTTCGTCGATTACCTTTGTGTTTACTTTCCATTAATTCAAATTGGTTAGTACAAATTTTATTTATTTCAGAGGCTTTTCTTCTTCTCTTCCTTGTCTGTTCTTGGTTGGGTTTTTGTCTATTTGATGTTAGTAGTATTGGTTGGATCCTCCCTTACAATCTGGTTAAGAATACAGTAGCTGCACCAGACGTGGATTAAATTTAAGACACCGTTAATCCAGTAATACATTAATACCACTGTGGATCTCGACAACCTGTTGCGAGGAACTGGTTCAGATAAGTACTATAGATTAAAAGTGGAAATTAAGGAATTGTTACTGCCAAGTTACCTTTTTATAGTAGAGTTTAAGTAAATTACTCAGATCATAACGCATTAATTTAGGCATAATCCATTAATTTGTTTCGAATTCAATAACTTTAAAAACCAATTGCATTTATCTTCTCTTTTTGTGTGTGATTCGACTGGATATATCCAAGAGTGGCCATATTTAACTCTTTTTGTCAATAATTTATGCTACTCAAGCATCTTAGATAAAATATGATTACCCACATTATATTGCTTAATATATACAGTTACAATTGGTCTTATTTGTCTGTATTTATAATTGTTTGACTTACTTGTAGCACTGGGTTTTGTCTCTAGGGAAACAGTGGTCGGTGGTAAGTTTTTGTTTTTCTTTGTTGAGATTGTGGAGGAATATTAATTGGGTAGTAAGCGAAACGTCTGGTTCCTAGTGTGAGACCAGTATCCACCGTAGATATATATATATATATATATATATATATATATATATATATATATATATATATATATATATTTTAGTGATAGAGCCAGTGGCGCCTTGTTATGAAATTTTGGGTAGAGATCGGGACATCTTTAAGCTCTCTCGTCATTGTAAAAATCCTATGACCATCGACTCATTCTGGGCTAGTGAATACCATCTGGGAACAATTTCACACCCTACCTATTTCTAAACTTTCCCGTTCTAAACTTTCTTTTAATAATGAAAAAGGGCATGTCCTTATGTCGTAATTTTTGTGGGATTTATTTACTTAATTTATTGCGATAAAGAATTATTGAACAGTTGGTTTAGTTTTTATATTTTATTACAGTTTAAAAACCTGGAGTCGCCGTAATTTTATACGTATACATTCGACTACACGAAATTGTAGACATCATTAATTAAAGGAAAAACTTACCTAGAAAGCTTTCCGAATGTAGACAATGTAAAATCAACCAATTTTCTAGACTATAAAAGAAAGGCAGCCAAAAAGTTTTTATCCTGGAAACATAATAATAAAAACAGTTTAGAAAAAGTTATTAAAATTTGGTGAAAAATTGAAAAATTGAACATTTTCTACAATTTAAAATATTGCAGTACTAAAGAATAGTGTTTAAGCATTGTGGAGATGTAATAGAGGAATCCATAATAAATTATATAAATATAATATATTTATATATAACATATATAAATATTTATATGTATAAATATACATATAAATTATATTATCTATAATAAATAAATATTTTAGTAGAATTAGATGTTATTGTGTTTATTTCTTTTGGTCGAATTAATGTGAAAAAATGGTACTACTAAGAAGAATTAAAAAAGTCTTTCACCATTGGTGAGGCATATCCAACCTACAGTTTGGACTATTTTTGTTTATATACAATTGGAAACTTTACCATTAACAGTAGATTGTAAATTTTGGATAAAAGCTAGAAAAAAGATTTTTACTAAATAAAGTGAAAATAAGTGATTAACTCACAGGTTAGTGTTGGTGATGCGTGATGTGTGATAAAGCAAATATTATACCACCTATATTGTAAGCCATATGTAAGTCGATTATTTGAATGAGACTAAAATATAGTTATTTATCATTTATTTATCAGTAAATTTCGTATTTGATAAATTTTATACAAGAAAATAATACTCAGCTGATGAACATATTATTTTTTTTATCAAACTTTTGAGATTATGTTGTCTAACATTCACTAAGGTACTAGTAGATAATAATAATAATAAAAATATTTATTCAAGAACCAAAAACTAAACCAAATTACAAAAAAACGAAATTACAAAACCAAATAAGAAAAATCAAATTTCACAAAACAAAATAAAACTTAATTTAAATGTATATGATGAATATAATATGATTTAAAAATGAAAAGGATAATAGTGAGAAAAAAAATGTTTTGAATTATAAGAGATACTGAAACCAACCTAAGCAGAGCTTGTGTGTTGGATTCACTTCTCAAAAAGATTGAAAAAAAATAAATGGAGAAAGGAGAACCAGCCTGTTTTCACAATGTATTCAAACCATGGTAACGCAAATTACACATACTAAAAAAGTTTTTTGTTAAGTTTACAGTATTTTTTCAATTGAAGTAATTCAATAGAATACTCATATCTACTGTAAGCAGATATTGAGTTACTTTGTTTTTAAAAGTTCTTACAGATTTTACATCCCACAAATCTCTGGGTGTTATATTATAAATTCGTGGTGCAAGATAGTTCATATACCTAGTGCCAATAGTCTTATGTGCTCTTATCACTGTTACTGATCTGTTAGTTACATTTTTAGTCTCATAACCGTGGCTTATTGTAGTCTTTGAGTTTTTATGATAGTTACATAATATAAACCTTATATATAGCTGCCTAATCGTGTATACTTTAGTTTCTGCATACAGTAGTGTGGTTGAAAACAATTTGTCCTTTGACATTATTATTCTCAACACTATTTTGTACAATCTCCAGAGGCTTTAGAGTAGACTGTAAGCACCGCCCCATGCAAGCAAAACATACTGTAACAGAGATTGTATCAAAGCAAAATACACTGTTTTCAATTGAACTATACTATTTACAAATCGCTTGAGTTGCTTTAGAAGATAAAATAATTTTCTAATTTTCTTAATTACTTCCTGTATATGAATATCCCATTTTAGATGACTATGGATATGTATACCCAAATACTTTATATTTGTAGTAATTTGTATTTGAGTAGTAGTTCCTGGTATCTTTATTAAATTGGTAGTGGGCAATCCTGTTCTATACGAGACGAATGGCACACATTTAGTTTTTTTCATAATTTAAAGTAAGTAGATTAACATCAAGCCATTTTTGTATATTTCTAATGTTTTCACTTATTGTAATAAAAATGTTTTCCCATGAAGACCCAGTAAAATATAGTACCATATCGTCTGCGTAAGAAAAAATGTTGTAGGCATTATTGGGTTTTAGCAAGTCATTTACGTATATTATGAATAGAATTGGCCCTAAAATACTACCTTGCGGAACACCGTACTTACATAAGATTCTTTCACTGATTATATTATTTATTTTGACCTGTTGCATTCTTTTATTTAAATATGTCTTAAATAGATATAATCCTGCTCCTCTAATTCCTAAGTCTTCAAGTTTATCTAGTAAAATCTCATGACTAACTGTATCAAATGCTTTTGATAAATCTAAGAATACAGCGGCTGCATTTATACCACGGTCAACATTTTCATAGATATTAGTTGTAAGAAGTTCAATTGCATTTTCAGTAGACTTATGTTCACGAAAACCAAACTGATTTTCTGACAATAATTCATACTTTTCTAGAAATTTTACTAAACGAACCTTTATTACTTTTCTACTATCTTTGATACAGCAGATGAGATTAAAGATTGAATAATTTACACAAAGATATTCATTATCAATTAATAAAAAAAGAGTCTCAATGTGATGAAAACACAACCATCAGATTATATTTCCTAAGTATGAAATTTTGGACGATAGTTTCCGAAACAAAAGATGAGCATTGATTGTCATTTATCTGTTCTTTAAATTTAAATTTTTATTTTTCAAATACTTTCACATGTATGTGCGAGACAGAAACACAATTAAGTTTGTATGTATGCTCTAATTAATTAATTCACAACATACTCTCTATTTCTTGCGGTATCAAGATCAAAAACACACAGAAGCAAATACAAATTGCAAATTTTATATAATATTTGTTTATACAGAAAAATTTAAACTTCACATATAACTCAACTGTTTATACATTCAGAAAAAGAAGATATTCCGTAAAAGCTCTAGCGTAATTACTGCCTAATTGATTATTTATATATTAAATCAACAAAAATAATGTTTTAGCTTGATTTCATTCTCCATGTTCTTTGATGACAGATTTTGAAATACGCACTCGACGAAATTATTATATCTCATACATCAATAACTCGTTTAATTTACTTTTTAGGTAGAAACACAAAAAATGGAAATTTCTCTGTTAAATGGAAAAATCTACTCGTCCTTTAAATAATGTTTTCCGCATGATGTTACATATAATGTGAAAAAAAGAGTGACCAAAGGAAAACCCTTTATTAGGAAGGGACCCGTTTCAAAACAAATTTATTGATGCTAATCAAACCCCAAATTCTTCAAGTTTTCTGCATCAGTTAAACAGCGAAAAAATATGTATTATCATAACATACAGTCTTCCCTGGATAGAATACTGCATCTTCTGGTAAATAAAATTAACTAATATGAAATTGTGAATCAATGTAATTATTGTTATAGTTAACATGAGGATTATCGAGAAGCTTCAGTATGTTATCCTCGGTAGATATTACGAGTATCTTCAAAATCAAAAATTGTATTCCCAAAAACAACAACCTTCTATATTAATTATTGACATTGACTGCTCCTACGTTTATATATATTTTTTTACTCGCTACATCTCTATCTTTATATCAGATGAGGAAATAAATTAAGAAGCTCGTTTTAATATGATGTTTGATACCTAAAAGATCTTACTTATTTATTCCTTAAGTCTTTTTTCCACCTCTCTCCTGTGTAGCATGTTTTGTTTCACTTCTCACTTCTTCTACCTATGTTCTTCTTGGTTGTCCTCTTGAATTGATTTTTTCCGGATTTTGCTTTGAACACTTGCCTAACCATTTTATCACGTGTCATTCATTTTACGCACCCGTAAGATTAGTTGTCCTTCTTCTATCTTCTTCTTTTATTGGTTTCACGTTTAAATATTGTTTATATGTTAAGCTTTATTTTGTCCATTTTAGTTTTGCCTTTTATTCTTAAAAATCCCATTTGCATGTTGAAAAGTTTACCTCCTGTTATTATTCTTTCATATATTTCTTTCTTTACGATTTCTTCTTTCTTTCTTGATTTTTCTTTCCTCTTTACTAATCTGCATGCTTATTTTCCCAGCACTTTCTTGTTGTATGAATTTTTATATTAAGTCTTTCTTCATTTAGTTTTTAGTTTGGTCATGATGACCGTGTCATCGGCATAACACAATTCTGTTATTTAATTTTTCTTTCATTTTAAAGTACCCCATGCACTTCGCATGGTTTTACTTGTTTCTTTGTTTTCTCTATGGCTTCATCTAAGATCAATGAGAACTACAGCGGGCTTAATATACATCCTTCCCTTAATCCTAATGTTGTTTAAAATATTTCCGATCTCTCCCGTAGAAAAGATTCCCCCCCCCCTCTGATTCTCATTGTATGCATTCTTCATCTTCTGGCCAAATTCTTTCTATAATTTTTCTTTCTGCGAGTTTCTCAAAATTTCTTCTTAATTTATAGCATTTACTTGTTTATTGCTTTTCTCTTAGGTCTTTTCGGAACATTTTTTAATGTTTTGTTAACATTTAAACAACATTAGTAACAGGAAATGGTCACTTCCAATCTTTGGCTCTCTTCATACCTTTATATCTTAGTGTATTTCTTTTTCATAAAATGCGCACTTACAATTTTAAGCTCGTTCTCCAATCAAAATTCTAAATCTGTCTGTATAAATTGTTGTTTCTCTTTTTTTGAGCATTTTTACTAGGAACCACTCTATCGTCTCATTTTTGCTCCCGACTCTTCCATTATTACTAACCAATTTTCACTTTTATCTTCTTGCAGATCTTTAAAAACTGACCATAGAAGTCGTAAAAAACTTTGATTCCTTCCTTGCACCCTCATTTGACTCATACCCCACAATTAATCTGTTACTTCATTTTTCTCTTCTTCCTTGATATTTATCGACAATAATCTTTCGATTAATGTGATTTTAATTTTATTCCTGTAAACAGGAAATCATTCTTTTGGAACCTCAGTTAGGTTTTAAAGGAATAAAGCTAGATAGAAAAACGATCCTCTTATCTTATCTATCCACGTTTCCGGAATATGGCTCTGTAGAGTTTTTTTCTAGAATTTTCCAACATATCACATAATACAGCACTGTTTAGTTTATTATAGGTTCTGCAAACGAAAATGGCTCGATCACTTTAGTGCTTGTAATCCCACCATGTCACAACAGGTTCAAGAGGAAGGTCTGTGTTGGGAAGTATTTGGCTAAACAACCATAGGCACCCGGGGATTTACGAAACACTAATTTGACACTGGTAATCGTGCACTTTGGGATACGCCCTAACTGTTGTATATCTCTTGAAACATTTGGTCAACCGCTTTTATGTACTTTGCGGCGTCTGTAAGCAATAATACAAATTTGCCTTTAGTATTTTTGTAATTGCCCCCCCCCCTCATGATAGTTTTAAACTGTTACTAACAAAAGTGAATACACTGTCTTCAGTTCTACGGTCTTAGGCTGTGGAGGCTAACAAATGTCTTCTTGCGGTGTTCCAACAAAGACCCTCCCCAACACATTGCCAATTTTCGATCCTCACGTTTTAGTTGTCTTATCTGCACTGACCCAAGTATTTTTGTTCTCAGATTCGGCGCGCAATTCTGTTATAGAATATTGTCAGTTACCTGGGGCCTCTGGCAAATAGAATTTTCTAAGTGTAGATGAGTACTGAGTTGCATTTCCCCATATCGCCCTCTTACACAGTTTTTAATAAATTTCCGAAATACTGGATTGTTCACAAAACTATAAACTTCACTAAGTCCATATTGAATTGCTTCTGTTTATTTCTGACAACTCAGGTGAATTACAATTACAACGAATGTAATTGAATGTAATTACAATGAAATTGAGAGAAGTGAGCATTATCCGAATCTTTAGCCAATTCGAGCTAAAAAGCAAAGTCTGTTCGCAGGTGAGCAAGATGTCTTTAATGTCAAATTTGTGTTGCACGTCTATGCGACTATCGGCCGTACAGGAGTGTATTGTGATTGCAATTGTTTTCCTTTTTTCTCCGTAATCTTTGCATTGTTTGTCAAAATTCAAAGGTATACTGCAGCTTTATATGACGCACTGTTTTGATAAAATACTTACTTTTCAAGTTAAATAAATTAATGCTACCCGCAAAAGAACAATTCGTCTGGATTCCATGAATTGCGATATAAATTCATTTAACTCGTTTTATCGTAGACGTACAACACACACTAGACATTAAAGACATCTTGCTTACCTGTAGACAGCGGCTAGCGGCCACTGGAGTCAGGTACATTCAAAGCACATTTTGACATATTAAAATCCATCGATAGAACAAAAATTTGGCAAAAATCAACCTAAAAGGGTAGAAGAATCCAAAGAACCAATGAAAGCACTATAAACCAATCAATTTCAACCGCTGAAAAACAACAATGATAAATGCTTCTAATTATTACAGTTCATCCTACGGCAGAAATTAGAAAATTATATTTTATTTTAATCAGTACAGCTATCACTTTAATTAAAGCCATCTTAAATCTGATTAGTTTTTCGAAAACGGAGATCAGTTTCATTAAAATTTTGTCTTGCTTGTGTTTTAATTTATTAAAATTAATTGAAAGTAAGATCAGCAATATTAAGGGCTTTAAACAATAGCGTTTATTATGTCACGCCGGAATAGCCATACTTAATCAATTTTTAGTATTATTTACTTGGATATCTCTACCTTCAATGTCTTTACAAAAGTCCAAATATCAAAGGGTGGGTTCTTTAGTTATGCTTTGTAAAATAAACAAATCTGAGATCTTTATTCATGCAAACGGGTATGAGAGTGGAAAAATGAAAAACATGAAAAATACTATATAGGAACAAACACTTACATTAGGTAAACTAGGCAAATATTAAATCGTTGTTAAAAACAAAAAGCTCGTTATTTTACATGCATTTAATTCTTTTACATATTTAATATTTGCGCTACTTTTTAAGGTACTTACAATGAAAAAACTAATTTTTACTTTCAGATCAAAGGGTTTTTTTGAAAAAAATTTTAAAAAATATTTCTGTCTTGTTTAGTATTTTAATTTAATGTGGGTGCAAAACTTTAAATGCTTTTTTTTCGAAAACTAGCATGAAGTAAACACATGTTGATAAGGAAAATATATTCTAAGTCATAACAGCTACCACCCCCATTACGAGGTTTGTACGTATGTTAGTTACACCCTGTATATAACACGTATTCTCTTAGTTTCAAAACATCTAACTGTTTATTGGATTTGTCTACAATTTCTTCTGATTATATAAGAAGGTTTTGAAACCAGCTATACAAAATAAGAGTGTAGCTACAGGAATGTATGTGACCAGATCTTTATTTTCATTACGGGTCACTTCTGAGAATAATAATCTAACGCTTTTATTATTTTTAACATATTGAAATACGCAAAAAGCCTGTCAGAAATCGAAAAGTACAAAGACATTTTTGTTTCTTCAACAGATAAAAAAGTTGTATCATGCACTGTAAAAAAATAGGTAATTTTACCCAAAACCAATGTAAGTATTACCTGAATTAATAATGTAACTTTACTCTTAAATTCAGGTAAAAGAAAACTTACACTATTATTAAGAGTAAGATTGCACTTTGTCATGTATTTTTACCTGTATGAGTTTTATTACCCACAATAGTGCGCTAAATTTTCAGTATCTAGTGTATCTTTCCACTAGTTATGTTTAATTTCATTTAATACAGTGCCAAAATACCCGTTGAAGGTATTTTTACCACAAGCACGCTTGCTCGCGTAACCACGTGACCCCCTACTTGACGGTTGTTGAAAATTCTGCGCATTATTAGGCATCAGCAACAGAAACTTTGATTACGTTTGAGGTTTGTGTTGGTTGCTAATAACAATAACAGTTGGTTTTGCTTTTATTATAATTTTATCTTTAGTATATATTTGGGTAAGTATCATTTTCATTAAATATGTAACAATATAGTATGTGGTTATAGGTTATCTGTATTCCTTGTTTTGACTATGCAGGTATAAATAACAATGTACGACTGGAACCTTTGTAAAAAACGAGTAACTAGTATTAGGGATTACAACAGTCATCAGTATTTACATAAGAATGTTAGAAATCTCCGAAGGAGTAAATTTACATATCTTGGAAAACTGAAGATTACCACAAAAGGTAATTATACTATTACTAGGGTAAAAGTACATTGGGCAGTAATTTTCCACTAAAAATTGGAGGAAACTTAGTTGCCTCCAATAATTAGGGTAAAATTACCCAAACATTTTTTACAGTGTGTACAGGGTGACCCGTTTAGTACGGGTCTAAACCTTATCTCGGAATCTTTTTATAGTTTTTCTATAGTAGTCCTTTTATAGTAGTGGGAAGTTTTATGTAAAAGTTTAATAATACTAAATTACTAAATAATACTAATTTACAATATTTTAGTAATGCCATATTTTTTCTTTGGTTATATACAGGGTGATGAAGTAACGTTCACTTCTTTAAATAGGACACCCCGTATATTATTATACTTTTAAATAGCGATCTTGAAGACAACATTATAACTATTAGGAACATGCTTTTATGATTCGCCGTTTCCGACTTATTGACTATTATTTTCAATAAACGGTCAATATTCTTGTAATTTTGTTCTGGAATACTTGCTGCTTTTGTTTGAGAAGTTCCACCCCCATACTTCGAAAGCATATAAGATGAGAGCCCTCAACAGAAACTTGTAGATTAGCAGCGAGCAATCTATCTTAGTGCATTTTCGATTCAGTGAAGGATATAACCTGCAGTTTATTCAAAGTTATATTGACGACATTGACGAGTCGGTTGCATGGTTGCTTTGACGTTTTTGATGATGTTTGTTGCGTACGTTTTGACTTAATGTCCTCGGTGGGAGGTTGTTGTTTTGGGTGCATGTATGAATTTTCAAGAACAACTTGGTAAACCTTCCAGTTAGAAATATATACAGTGTGTGATTTGTAAGCGATAATATAGAAAATCCAATGGAATTTTATCATTTTCTTATTAAACTTGTACGTTTGCAAATGAAAGTGGAAATTTTGGTATCAATCGAAAGAGAAAATCATTTTACAACATATATTAAACTTTATGAAGAAAATCAAAATCTATTCAGAAAAAGAGCAAAAACCGTTTAATGATTTTGGTAATAAGGTATAAGAAAAAGCTTAAATTCTACACCGAATTGGTCTAGAGGTTGTATCAGACCCATAATCAGAAATCGTGGGTTCAAATTCCACCCTCATGTACTTTTTTAAATTGTCTTACTAATTTATGTTATTTTTTGTTCTTAGAACTTCCTTTTAATTATTAAAATCAACTGGGGTGGGTGGAATTTGAATCCGCGAGTTTAAGACATTATATAAACAGTACCGTCCTAGCAATGGAGGATCCTGGAAGCGAGACATATTCTCAAGACGGACGACATTCTACCGCTCTAGCACCAACTTCCCAGTTGACCTATAAGGAAAGTGAAGAAAATTATTTATTTGAGGTAATTACCCAACCGGAAGAACTTCACAGTGAGAAAAACAATCAACCCGAAACTCCTTTAGTGAATTCCAACAGGAATATCAATAGGTCAATTTCTAGGGACCGTCTCCACCAAGCTGACAAAATGCAACATAAATTTAAGACAAAAACACAACAAAAACGCATTTGCTACTAATAAGTTGGGTTTGCACCAAAACGTACACAATAATCTGTTTTTTGATTTCGAAAAATACTTAAAGCGTAAAAACGAGAATCATAAAATATATAGGGTGTTGCATTTAAAACAAAATAGTTGACACTAGCCGTAGCAATATGACAAGTGTATGTGCAAAAATATTATAAAATCTAAATTTGTTTTATACCAATCAACTTTGGTACGTAACTTTTTTTCGTAATTCTTACAGTTTTCAAGATATAATACAGAATCGTCTTACGTAAGCTGCCCTGTGCAGTGTACACGTCTATACAGCGCTATTAAATTAAATTGCAATATGTGTAATATGTTTAATGTTGCATTTGAAAATAATTTAGTCAAAGCATCATGCACACATAGGCAACCAATTATACATAAGCTCTTTTATACGATTTTCATATATTGCAAGGAGAATACATAGCGCTGTATATGTAGTTGCATCATCCAGAAAGTATTTACCAGCTTGTTTGCTGGTAGTAAGCAAACAAACAGCCACATGTTATAAATTTAATGGTGCAAGGTAAACACAACAACGTCGACTGCTGAAACCAACCGAATCTATTTACGAACATTACCGATTTGAAAGTTTCAAGTTTAAAAATATTATATTTTCGCAATAAAATGCTTTAAACATTTTCAAAAATGAAATAATATGAGGGCCAGTCAGAAAATTTCGGGAATAGCTATAAAGGAAACATTTTATAGGCAAATAAATGGCTTTATTGTTTTTTGAAATATTCACCATTACATTTTACTCACTTTTTAATACGGTCAAAGTAATTACTCAAACATTTATTCTATTCTGAAATTGACATACTCAAAACGTGTGACTTGAATGCATTGATGGCGTCTTCTGGGCGGAAAAACGGTGGCGACGCATTTTATTTTTGATTATGGGAAACGTAAAAAAGTCGTTTGGGGCTAAATCAGAACTATTGGCTGGATGACTCATTAATTCGAAGCCTTTACTTCACAAACAATCGACTGTTGCGTTAGCGGTATGAGGTGTAGCATTATCATGATGAAGAATGACTACACGTTTAGGATTGCTTTTACACCACTCATCCATGACTTTGGGCAAGACAATTGTTGTATACCATTCCGCATTTACTGTACGACGATTCTCCAGAATAATTGTAGCAACATGACCAGATTTGTTTAGAAGTGCTTCGCGATCGAACAACTTTTGTTGGCAACGGATCATTTTGAAGCACCCTAACTGTCGACTGTTGTTTTGTTTCCGGTTCGTAAGAATATATTCATGATTCATCGCCCGTAATAATGTCGGTGACATGTTTGGAAGATATGTGATTGAATTTCTTCAGCACTGCTTTGCACCATTTGACATGATCTTCTTTTTGAGTTGCGGATACATTATGCGGTATCCAAGAAGAACAAAGTTTTCTCACGGCTAAATGCGTATGCAAAATAGAATGTATCGAGGTCCGAGAAATGTGCAAGGATACCTGAATCTCGTCATATGTTATATGACGATCCTCTTCAAGCATTCAACGAACAGCATCAATATTTTCCGCAGATGTTTCAGGACGATCTTTCCTTGGGTTCATTCTGAAGCGAAGTACGACCAAAATTGAATTCTTGAAACCAGCGATATACCGTTGTCTTTGCAGAAGACAACGGTATATCGTCCAAATGCAGAGATTAAACATTCCATGCACTATTGTTCAGTTAGACTACAACGAAAATCTTTAGAAATTATAGCGCGAACGTTTTCACGTGTTAACTCCATTTTCACTATGGTTCGCAAACTTTAAAACGCCACTGTGTACAAATGGAATGATATTTTGACAATCGCACGAAAACGTCAGATTCCCGACTTTATCCAACTGACCCTCGTAGTTTTCAGAGATTTTCAAACTTTAACAAACGTTTTACATTATTTTACATTTACATTTTACAAGTTAAATATAGATAAGCTTTGTAAAATTTACATAAACTGTACTTATATTATTTTTGATGATTATATTATTATGATTGATTTTGACCTCGAAGTTATAAAAAATATCTAGTCGGTCATGAAAACGATTCATTATGTTTATTAAATATTATGTCTTGTGCTTCAAAACGAAATCTGGAGTAATAACAAACTCATTCACTGTTAGGCTTTCCCTATATCACCCTGTATATATTTTTTAGATTGCAAAAAACAGTGTAACATATAAAATAGAAGAAGAAAGGCTAGAAGAAAATGACAGCATTCAAGAAACTCGTTGGATAAAACTATCTTAAATAATAAAACTCAGAGGCTTAAAAGAGAGATTCAGAAATTGAAAGAGGATTCCATTAGAAGATATCTAATAGACTTGTCTGCAGATGAAACCACGGACTATTCCTTATGGAAAGCCACCAAAAGAATTAGAAGACCTGTTTCATCTATTCCACCAATTAGGAAGGAAGATGGATCATGGGCTCGTAATAATAAACAAAAAACTGATGTGTTTGCAGATCACTTAGCCAATATCTTTAAACCAAATCAAATCCAGTCAAATGTATTACTTGATGATACGTTTGATCCAGTTTCAGAAGAAATAATATTGGTTACGCCGAAAGAACTGGCCAATGAAATTAAAACTAATCTGAATCTTAAAAATGCCCCTATGTTTGACCTCATTTCTGGAGAAATCTTGAAACAACTGCCGGAGAAAAGAATAGTGATGCTTACTTATCTCTTCAATGCAGCATTTCATCTCAGATACGTTTCTGCTATCTGGAAGGTGGCAGAAGTAATTATGTTACCAAAACCTGGTAAACCAGTAAATGATATCAAATCATATAGGCCTATTTCCCTACTTCCAATTATCTCGAAACTGTTCGAAAAACTACTATTGAAAAGACTGCGGCCTATAATAGAAAACAATAATTTAATCCCAGATTTTCAATTTGGATTCCGCTAGAAATACTCCACCATCGATCCAGTTCATCGAATTACTGATGTTGTTGAGAGAACTCTTGGAAGAAAAATTAGTATGCTCAGCTGTCTTCCTCGATGTTGCCCAGGCTTTCGACAAGGTCTGACAGGATGATCTAGTCCATAAATTAAAAAGAATGCTACCGAAACAATATGTTGAAGCCTATCATCATACATATCAGACAGACTATTTCGCATCAAACAAGAAGACGAATATTCAGATCTCAAAGAAATAAGTGCAGGTGTACCACAGGGAAGCGTTCTGGGACCATTACTTTACCTCCTTTACACCAGTGACTTGCCAGAAATAAGAGATGTGACTACCGCAGCATTTGCTGACGACACGGCTTTGCTTGCAGTTGGACACAATTCTGAAACCTCTACCACGAAACTGCAAAATGCTAGTAAGAGAATTCATGATTGGACGGTAAAATTTAAAAATAAAACTAAATGAACTTAAATCTATCCATGACTACTTCACCAATAAAAAGTTGACGGACCCCCCTACGCTTAATATCAATGGTAACATTGTACCTCTTGCAAACAACGCTAAGTACCTCGGCATGAACTTGAATGCTAAGCTACGCTGGAAGGAACATGTTAAGAATAAACGGTTTGAACTTGGTATGAAATACAAACAATATTATTGGCTTCTTGGGAGAAATTCGAAGCTGTCATTGCACAATAAAATTCTTATTTATAATCAGATTTTAAAACCTATTTGGGTCTATGGAATTCAACTCTGGGGTTGTGGCAAAGATTCCAACATAAAACTAATTCAGACCTTCCAGAACTAAGTGCTGCGTAACATGGTAAATGCTCCATGGTACGTACGCATCCAGGACCTCCATCGTGATCTTGGCATCCCAATGGTTCGAGAGGAGATAAAAGATTCGCTGGCAAACACCAGGCCAGACTATACCATCACGTCAACGCAGAAGCGCTTCAGCTACTGGATAACCAACATCTTGTCCGAAGACCGAAGAGGACCAAACCGTTTGACCTTATGTAGTGTTTTGTGTAAAAGCAGAGCATTGTGCGCGAGTGAATAGTGTAAGTGAATTTTGCGCAGCCAGTACAAACTAAAGGACATCATTGGATGAACTCTAGCTTATAAATGTTTAGTTATTAAGATTTATCAGATTCAAATTATTGGTTAGTCAATTGTGACTAGTTTTAATATTTCCGAACACCATGTAGGTGTTTATTTAAAAAAAATAAAAAATAGAAAATTAAGGTAGGATAAGTAGGTGCTATCTTTATCTTTCATAGTCGCAATTTAAATTAAACGTATGTAAACTTATAATTATTTGCCAGAAGGGCGGGGTGTGGGGGGTGTGGCAAACGAAAATCTGAAGAATCTCTGCTTTTGTTGCCTCCAGTATCAGGGTGCAGGCCTGAAAAATGGATTATGGATGTGCTGTTAGCTCTATTATCCAGTATCTTTTGACCATGATGAGCTAGCTACATACAGAAATAGCACACGAGTGTCAGCTCCGTGGGATTAATAAGTTCTAGCTACACATAAGATCTTTATTTGTCTCGAAGCTAGGAAGATTTTCAATCCCTTTATCCATTGGAACCATTTTCAGTTTTTCAGAAAAAAAAAAACAAGAAATGTTATGCATGCGTTTTCAATTAAATTTCAGAGCTTTCCTTTAATTATTTCAAGTGTCATCATTAAACCATTAATTACACTTATAATAGTTAATAACGTAGTTAATATTAAAGCTTCAAAGCTGATTTTGAGACAGGGAGTGCGTGTGATAATATTCCAAACGCTTTAAACAAAGTTAGGAGGAACAAGAATTGAGAAAACACGAGGTATAATAATGAAAGATTAAAGTTTTAAAAGGGGCCATTTTTGCCGGAAAACTTTATATACGTGTTGTCAAAGTTGCCGCGTTCAGCACTCGTCTTATGCAGGGTTTAAATATTTATGCATTACGTACTTTTAACTGCATTAAGGTTGCAAGAAAGTGTGGCTCTAGAGAGAGAAACAACTAATAAAATATATTGTACACTTGGGAAATTAATATCAAGTGTCTTAATCCCAACCTTCTGTGTTGCAAACGACTGCGTTATTTTTCACAGCCTGTGACCTAACATTATAACGGGCCAAGACGGCGGCGTCTTGTTAGACTCTGGGGCGTCACGAGGTCCTACGGACTGGTACCGTGTTAATTCATTTACATATAATTCTGCGAATCATTATTGTGTATACCATTGCTACTTTTATACAGATAACGACGTTTCATTAAAATAATTTAGGTTATGAAAATCATTAAATTGTTAATAACATCTCCGGGCACGTCGAAATTAACAGAAAAATAGAATTATGGCTCGTGCAGCGAGAGAATGCGGCAACAGTAGATTATACGGGATGCTGCAAATCTGCTAGATGAAAGCACTTCATAAATTCCGTATGAAAGCATCTACATTTTATTATTTTTGTCATCACAAAACGAAGTTTTGAATCAGGTGGAGTGTCCCACATAAATAATTTTATTCGAAGGGGTATCCATTAAGTTTTTCATGGCATACCTACGCGTAGGTTTCTCGGCGTAAAATCAAACATAATAGCGGAGTGGACAAGATAGCGGGTAAATTATGCTCAGTTTACGTATCACAGCTCTCATGGTAGAAAAATCAGTAGAATATGATTACTCAGCGGTTTTTTAATCGGTTTCCAACCCATAAAATAAAAATTGCTAGATAGGCCGGCTTTATTTTTAGGGAAATCTGTAGCATAAAATCTATAAATTCGGTAGGATCTGTGTTACATCGTATCGTTTTTCAGCTTTTATGTGAGCAGGGTTAAATTTCGTGCCGCCAGCAGAAAAAGTCTGAAAGCCTCTGATGCATCGCATGTTGTCTATAAAATGGAAATTTCAATATTTTTACGTGCAACACTTTTCGTCAGGAAACAAGGCAACATTTATATATGTAGGAGGAACAAAATGAAATTCCTTTTAGCAGGTTATCACAATTAACACCGTCCGTGCGGACGTACCCCAATTTAAATATAAATTAAAAGCTGGTATACAGCGATATTCGGAGCTTTGGCGCAGATATGATTATATTTGGCTAATCTCGATAATAAACGAGCTTGAATACGTTTTGTCCGACGCTATTGTCACCGGCGCAACGGTTAATTCATATAAAATGCATAATTTTATATGCATAACTGTTTACATATGCAACTGAGCTGAAAGCGGGTATAAAACGTTTGCGCGCGAATAAACATGGTTTAGCGACGCGAGGACACTCGACGCTCTCGAGGACCCTTGCAACAACGCCGCCGCCACGACGGCATCTCGAGGACCACGGCGCCTTGTAGATTAGCGGTATCTTCGCGTTCTTTAACCACCAGGCCGGGAAATAGCAAAGTCATGCAGACATTCACAGCCACTTACGTATTAAAAACACCGCCTCATAAATATGCATGTTTTAATTGCCTACTAAAATTAAAGCAAGGATTAGCATTTTAGCGTCTTTTGAATTAAGCAATTATTGTGATTTATTTAACAAACTTATTTTAAATTACTTTAAATAAAAGCTGTTACATCTTTTTATTAACTATTTTGTTTCTGTTGCTCCCTATTTATACATACATGGTATATACCTAAACAATGTTTTATTACATGGCACCCTCTGCAGCTTTACAACAAAAGCAAACATTTAAAAGTTCGACTTCTATTTGGAAAAAACCATTTTGGTAAATTATTGCTTTTATTTTAGTTTTCCTGGCCCTGTTAAACTATAGCAGGTTTACAAGGAACGTAGGACAATAAAACATCAATTTATCTGCATATTCACATCAAACATGCCTTGCTGTGTAAACTATAATAGAATTACTAATTTTGATATTATGTATGCACTAAAACTAGTTTTGATTATATCTTGTCAACGATCGCTTTTCTGTGAAAAGCGCTTGAACCAAGACAACAAAGTATCACAAAGGAAAATTCAAGGATAATAAACAAGACTAACGATTTACAAACTATCATAAATGTAATAAAATAGAAATAAAGTAATTATTCAAAATTTCACAAAATTTATTACAATTTATATACGTGGCAGTTTTTCAATTGGTAAATATTAGAAATATAATATAGGTAGATAAAAGATAACAATATAAAAAGGTAACTAGATACAAAACATACATCAAAAATAATAAGTAACGAACACTGGTAGAAAAGAAGTATTACTGAGCTCAATTTGTTCATTCATTAAAGGCATCGTGTGTTTGGGTTTGTATATTCCAAAAGCTTCTAAAATGTCTAATTTGTGTTTGTCGCTACAAAAGTGTAAGAATTTGATGTTGTTTTGAGGCGTCATTGATACATTCCACGCAGATTCGACCAAAGTCGGCGCGGTACCTTCATAGATCTTTTTTAATATTTTGTTCGCGTAATACCCTTTCCAAGACTTATATAAAGTTCAAATATTACTGCCCATAAATACACCGTTCTCGAATCTACGGTAATTTTTGTTTATTTTTCCGACATTTGTAACATATTATATTACCCGAGTTTTTAACGAATTTTGAAACTTTTTCTGAAAATCGGTTCCATTATTTTTTTTAAATTACTATTGTATGCAATGTTCTTATACTTGCATTAAAATTACAACTTGGTATCTCTATATGGAATCAGAAGTTATGAATTTTCTTTTATAGTCGTGCGAATAAAATGTTCTGAAACGACTGCACTTATTAAGAACAGCGAATGTGACTCTCAAAATCTATTCCATTAATTTTCTCCAAAAAATAAGAACTATTGCTTGATATGTCCTTATCATTGTAATAAAATTTCAACTTGGTATCTCAATGGAATCGGAAGTTGAGACATTTTTTTCTTACAACAGGAATTAACCGAAGTTCACGGGACGCAGTTGCGAGCAAACCTATTGTACGAAAAGCAATTTGCATCCACATGAATCCATATCAATCTAGATTTGCAAACTGGTAGATTGGTAAGATTCTCTCGCATTCTCTCTCTTCGTATCTTTATCAAAATTTGAGCTAACTACAACACGGAAACTATTGTAACGTTCTTTTTCAAATAATAACAAAAGTGCTGTTTAAATCGTCTATTAATAAGAAATATTTATTTACAAACACTAATGAATACACTATAAATTAACGCTATGATTATAAACCATTAAAACTATTATTTACAGACTATAAATTTCTAATACAACATTTATCTTTACATTCACTATTTATTTCGTGATACACAGTTAATGACTTGCTGTTGACTGCCTCTTTTTATCGGCGAAGTCGGTTATATACCCTCCTACAAACGTACTAGAAGCCGCTAGAAACTACTATATATTTCTAGAATAAACGCGTCTCGTTCACATGCTTGGTGCGATGAGTCATTCTCTCGAATGCCGTAGAATATTCCATTTGTTGTTCGAGAAGAGGTTCTTTCTTTTTCTCTCTTGTTACACTATGTTTTATTGCTGAATGAAAATTTAAAGTCCGCAAATCCATGTCCCATCGATAGTATAACTTAATAAGGACCACCAAAGATCGATATGCCCAAAGCTTCGTATTCCAAACTTTCCAAACAATGAAAAAAATGCTTGAAGTAACAAAATAACATATCAGTATCAAAAATTCTTTCCAAACACATATTATCCATATCAGTAACCCGCATCTGGAAACAAACTAAGGCTTAAGTCATGGACTTCTTTCAGCCTACTAGTCACGATAGGGAAAAATAATACAGGATAAAACTATGTAGTAGTCCTTCATAAGTACTGTCGACGGTCATAACCAATTACATAAATAATTTTTTGGCCTCCTTGCATGTAAACGTCAAATTAACATTCAAATGACATCTTTGGAAACATCATTTTTACAGTCGCCTGAATTTTTGCCACTCGCCGTGCGTAAAAATTGCCCAAATTGTCTGCTCTTCAGATTCGTTTATAAATAAAAATCTCTTTATACAACGAAAATATATCTATTAAAACGCCAGATACATAACTTTTTTATTGTTGAACGGCAAAAGATAATATAATCCCGAATATTTTTTAGTTTCAAGATTAGCGCCATCTTGGGTGCCACCTGGGTACCACTGCAGTGCAGTTTCCGATATTGACACTATTGACAGCTCAGTACCATAGTACGACACTACGACTGGGATTGATACATTTATTCAATTTCATTTGATTTGATCTGACTTCATTCGAATTAACCATGTAATGTGAAATTCCAATCAAAACGAAAAAGGTAACGTCGGATTAAATACATTCTTGTAGTAATTCAATCCTTTATCTTTCCTAACTTCATTTTAGGTTGAGAATGCGAATATTGGAGGTTAATGAACTAATCTTGAAGAAATTGTGAATCACCCTAATCCTGACTCCTGACTCCTGTCTTTAGAAAAGTCTTATTATTATTTTATATACCTACAAGAACATTTCCAGATTTACCAATTCCTTTATTTATTGTACTTAAGTTAATATACAATTAAGTAAAAACTACAATTTAAATGCTTTATTTATTTAAGCTGCAGTTATTGTAGATATTAACATTAATTGTGCAATTTTGAACATTAGAAAATAGACCTGGCATTAGCTGATTTACTTCAGTTGTGCTTTTGTTTGTAGTGTACCCAACTTCAATGCTTGAATCCTCTGCAGAAATGGTGGAAGAACCAGAATGTACTCGAAATGCTGATATCTTTGACTCTGAAGGCACGGTTTCAGCCATCATATGAGCCACGTCGATTTTTCTTTTCAACGAATCGGCAACATAGCTTTCTGCCACCGTTCCACTTTTCCAACCGCCATGTCTTTTCAAAGTGAGAAGATCTCCTCCTCGATTAGCTAATAAAGTAGCAGAACTTCTCCTGAAGCAGTGTCCAGTGAATTGGCGAGGATTTGGCAAATTAAGGAATGTAGCAATTTTAGATGGGATGCTGCCGATATTGTTTATACCCACAGGCACAGCACAACACTTTCCTTTTTCATATCCTTTTTTAAGAACAGACGGCCAGCAATTTTTGTAATTTTTAGTCGAATTTGTAAATATAATTGGACAGTGGCCACCCATTCTTCTTTTGTTATAACGAAAGATCGACTTACATTTGTTTTAGTTTTGGGGATTGTAATAACAATAATATCGTCTTTCTGTTCGATGTCTTTAATAACCATGTTGGTAAGTTCTTCTCGACGTAAAGCCCCAGACACTCCAATTATCAAAACGACCTGGAACAATGGTAAAACCAAACTTAATAGATCAATTTTAGTTCGTTAATTTTAATTTTTAGGTGTTTCAAACGTTTTTATAAAGAACTAAATGCTTACCTTCATAAGTAAAAATTGTCATTGGGAGCCTGCGAGAGAAATGCAGTAATGTTTTCTTCATCTAAAATTTCACTTTTTTTGGGTTTGTAATGCTCAGTTTGTCGTTTTATATACGTAATTAACTTGGCATATTTAGATATGTCGATATTTTTGTTCAACATGATGCAGGACTTCAACATTGAGAAAATTGCCCAAAGACTCTTTTTATTTTTGCCTACCAAATCTGTAAAGTAGGCCAAAAGAACATTTTCTGCATAAGTCTTTGCTCCTTTTTCTTCGCACCACTTGGTAAAAACGTTGAATTGAGCCTCATATCGGGCTCTGGATTTTTCTGGCAATAATTGAGCCGAAACATTTTGAGCCATTTGTCGCACTTCTGGGGGTGTACTCGTAAAACTATCATCACTAGACATTGTAATTTCCAAGCGTCTAGTAAGAGAAAGCTCTTTTATTGTTTGACACAAGATACGTTTGACGTTTATTTTGAAACAAATGAAAAAAAGAAAATGCGTGCTTAGATATTGCGATTAATTCCAAACATGCCATTCACCCTTGCATTCACCTTTGTGGCAGTAATGAAATAATGAAAAATATAATAATTAATTCTATTTAAAAATTGTCGGCCAAAAAGTTTAATACAAATCTTGTGCGGTAACCATTTTACAGTGCGCAATCATTAAAGCACTCCGCTGCGCGTCGTGCTTCAAATTTATTTCGCGCTGTAAAATGGAAGTTACCGCACGCGACTGTAAATAACTATTAAAAAACATGTAAATTCTAACTAAAATACCGCGAAATTTGAAATAGTATTTTATTAAATGATGAAATAACAACAATAATATAACATAGGAAAATACTGAATTTGTTAAAATAATATTCATACTATGGCTTTAAATCAATTTACAATTCAAAACTTAAATTCTTTTTCATAAAAATTTTCTTTAAGTTGTTACGTAAGGATCATTCCATCCCAAATCAACCAATGAACAGTTAATTTTCAACCTTTGTTTTCTAGATTACCATGGTTTTTGGTGTATGTAACATACCCATTGAGCCTATTAAAACTGCCGAGTTTCAGATTCTTTTAGACATGCGATTTCCCAGGTAATGATTTTTGAAAATTCAATAAAACGCCAATTTTTCTGCAATCTTGATTCATGTTAATGCAAATATATCAACAGCTATTTGAGCTAAATATACATGACTACATTGAAAGTACAGAAAATAATTTTTATTTCTTTTTCCAAAAAATTATGTTTTTGCAAATCCCAAAAACACCATTTTTGAAAATTCTTCAAAATTGATATATTAAAAAAGACCTCCGGCTTTCAGCTTTACTTAAAGTATAGACATGCTCAGTATATGTAACAGATTTCACTTGTATGAGCACTGTGCTTGTAAGAGTATTTTGTATGTCTGGTCTAAGCAAAAGATGCTGACGATCCTCTGGGGTGTAGGAAGGTAGGTAACTCTCAGATTTCTAGTGTCCTAGGTAACTTTCTAGTGTCCTTACGTGTTGCAACAAAGCATGTTATCTGCTACCCACCAAGCATTATCATATGCAACAGTTATGTATTCTGAATTTAATTCTGGGGCTCACAAGATCTCTGGAGGAAAACAGATTCAGAAACTATATGTATTTCTTTCCTCCCCCGATGATGTCTCTTAAATTAAACAACTTAACGCACACTTCACTGTCTGGCCTAGGAATATAACTATGGGATATCTTGGTCCTTGTGATTTGTTCAGCATCCTGGAAACGAGCAGACAGTTCAAACTCACTATTCTGTAGCATTCAATTATAGAATACTCAAAGTTGATCCCCAAAAGATTTTGTTTTGCGAAGTGAAACAATTGATTGCCTGCATGTTACACACCCGAATAAATCGATTTAAATACATAAGTAATTAACTAATCAGTAGGCATAATCATATCCACGCAGATATACATTTATCTTATGTACACTAGTTAAGACAGACCGCTAGTATTATGGACTGTATTATTACTAACTAGTAGGTAGCGAATGCGGGTATATAAAAATTATTTGTTCTAGGATAAATACTTTTCGAGATATTTATAGTTCTTTAAAGAGACTTGCAAGCAGTTTTCATAATTTTTTCAGTTTCAATATTTCCGAAGTTCTGGGTAATTTAGCAAATTGAAAAATGAGAGTTAAGTTATTTAGTTGATTGCTACCTCATAATTCATTTTCATTGAAATCCGTGAGATCGACCCATTTTAATAATCGATTTCTGATGGAATGACCCTATAAATAATATATAAAAATAAAACCAAGGTTCGTTCTGAGTTGCCGTAGACACTACTAAACCAATTTTGATGGGTTTTAAACAAGATGGTTCTAAAATTGGAACAGCGTCTGTTTGATTACTCCCTAGTAGTAAAAATACCTGTACTATAAAGTAAAATTGCCTTAAATAATCCGATTCCTTACTTTCAATTTAAATCTCAATATACTGAAAACGGCCAAAATTGACTTCTCAGAAAAACGCTAGGACGTTGATTTTCCCCCACCTCTTTACCAGCTCTAACGTCATTGACTGTTTCTTTTAAACTACAAGTCGATCTTTTTCACCAGAAATCGAAAAGTACTTTTTATTAATTGATTTACTAAATAAGAAACTCTTTATCATTACACCGAGTTTACTAGAACATAATTATTATTAAATCAAGTAACTATTTTAAATAAATTTGAATCATTGTAGCTTTAGCAGAGTAATTAGTAATACTCACATCTAAAGAATTTTCAAAGAACTTAGTTTAGTACGCGTTTGAGTATTAAAACTCTTCGCAGAGTAATTTTGGAACTCGGAACTGATAAACTGGAACTGTGGCTATCTATAACACTATCTTCCATAGTGTTATACGTCTTATCTTATACGTGACTGGTATTATGATTAGTTTTTAGAATACATTTTTAGTAAAACTATCTCCATCACATAGTAATAATTTTAATGGGTCATTTTTCTTTGTTAACCAATTAATACTTTTTTGATTCAATTCCTGGCTAAAGATTTCTGAATCATATTTTAGAACAATATTGGCAGAACAATTATTTGGAGAGATGATCACTAGCTTTAATTGAATTATTTTGTTGAACTGTATTGTAAAGATGTAAGGAAGTAATTTGGATAAATTTAATTAAAATTACCGATACGGTAGGTATAGAAAATTTTAATCGATACTGCTATACTTATATATCAGTAAGACAATTCGAAGCCCAAAAATTGTAGGTATTTTCTACATTTTATTACAAGGTTTTGGTATTTGTAACGGTATTTGTATCAGAATTGCAGATTACGTACATGGTTTTGCTACCTTAGGCTATAAAATCAGCTGTTAAAGAAACCATTTGATTCAAGTTTACTTATCAGTATACTTGATGATTGAACATACTGTATTCAGTATGATTATACCTAATATATATAAAAAGAAAGTGTCTGTCTCCCTGTCTTTTTGTCTGTCTATCTCTTTGGAGTAATCTCCAAAAGTACTGGACCGATTTTGATAAAACTTCGGCTAGCGCTTTCCTTGGAATCGTGGAAGTGTCATAGTATACTATATAGCATTATATATTATTATAATAAGGAATAACCAGCTGAATAAGCAGGAATCAAAAATGAGCATTGAGTAGATGTGCTGTAAGAGGCGATGCAGGGTCTCAGGAAAAACCGCTAGTTAATAACAAAATACAAAAACAAAAAAATGTTTCATGCCAGAAAAGCTTTCAGCACAATATAATGAGGAATATGTTATTCCCTTATGGGGATAGCGTGGAGAAATATGTTATGTCCTTGGACGGAAATCATTCGTAATCTTGCCTAGAGATATTAAATCAAATTTACTAGATTAGGTTAAGTATTTCATTTGGCAATTTAATTATATCAATGGTTCAACAGTTAAACTAATAAATTATTAAATAAAAATTAAAGTCTGTGATGTTGTTTTCTATATATAGGAAATCTCTGATTTTAAAAATGCAATACCCAATTTTTCACATTGTATTAAACAAAATTTTTTATTTAGAAAAAGTCAGGAGCAACCAGTAACTCAAGATGAATAACAACGAAGTTATTTACATATTTATTTTAAAAATTCTTTATTAAATTCCTGAACAAAGTCATTGAAATCAATAAATGGGTTATTTTATCTATTTTTCAGCAACAAAGAGTTTTGGTATAATAAAAACTAAAATTGGTTATTTATTATTGAAGTAACAATGAAGATTTTCACTGCTCTGCACTAGCCATAGAAATATAATTATAGAACGGCGGTGCATTTTTGTGATAATGGAATTTGTTGAGAAACCATAATCTATTATAAAATAAATTATTGCAAATTTAGGGATTGTAGAAAATTGCTATGGATTGGAATCCGCAATTAATAAAGCAAGCACAGGAGATTTTTCTAGATTAGAAGGAAGCAATAAGGGAACTCGAGATTTAGGTTATTATATTATATAGGACATTCTTAATAGTAGATAGTGCTACGCTTATTTACTTTCTAAAATTCTTAAAATTGTGTTATATTCTTGTTTTGTTATAAAAAAAAGAGAAACGTCAAGTGTTTATATCTAACACGTAATCTGTGCAGTATCATATTATTAATCTGAAACATTAACTATATCAAAAAGATATCAGCACTATAAAGTAATTTATTCTTAACTTAAGTTTAGGGATTTTACACACATCGATAGCCATTAAATGATTCTTCAGACACAGTGTTTGTTTAAACAAATTTATGAAAATACTACTCTAATTTGTATTCTGAATACATACAGTGCTAACGCATAAGAAACTTTTACCTCATAAGATATGACATAGGAAGAGTATATAGCTCATTTGCAAATATATGAGATTCCATACATTACTTAACACTGAAATGAGTGTTTTAACTCATTAAGCAGATTAGTTCATTGAGATTGATTTGATAGGAACCACCAGATCAGTCCCAAACAGCATCTAAGTAGCAATAACTGAAATCGGAACTTTGATTGAGTAGTTGTTACGTAACTACAACTTTTATTACTTTATAGATTTAATTACTTCAATTTGGAATATTTTAGTAATTATGTAGTTGTCTCTACTATTTATAGTTCCATTACTTCGACGAGCTTTTAGAGTATGTAGAACGGTATTGCTACATAGCAAAATTACTTTAAAGTTTTTAAAACTTTAAAGTAGCAATGAAAGTTCCTGCCACATGCCTGAAACCATTGTTTACTCTTTATAGTAACCCAATCTTACAATACACTTACCTTACCTTACAGTAGTATTGAAAGTAAAGCTTACGTTTTTACTACCCAGGAGAATCACTTGAAAGTGAGTTTTAATACTTGGTAGCATCAGAATTACTAAAAAGTTACAATTACTATTACAAAATTACAATGACATTAACTTCTATTCTAACAGGTCGGTATGAAAGTTTTAAATGTTGGGGACAATACAAAATATTATTTATAGGGAACAAGGGTGAAGTATATTCTGCTATTTTTGTTTGGTTGCCACAACCTTAAAATATGCCATATTTAATTATTATGTAGCAGTAAAACAAATATAATGTTCATGGTTAAATGTGAGGTTAAACTTAAACGATTTTAAAGTTTCAATGGTAACTTTGCAGTGACATTAGGAACTAGAAAGTGGCTACGGAAGCGTTGAAGTCGTTTTATAGTCAAAGGCACTAGAAAGTTCCAGAATCTTTAAACTTAATTATAGTTTGTGGTAACAACAACCTTAAAGTAGAATTTATTTAGTCTCCGTTACTGGTAATTAAGTAACACAAACTTTAGACATCCATTTTACAGTGAATACTACTTTACGTGACTTTTTTAAAACTACTCCATATTTACTTGTAATAGGTTGGAGGTTATTAATCAATTTGCAATTTTTTATAATTGTAAAAAAATGTTTTACTATAAACCTTCAATAAAAATAACAAATTGATGTCAGATTGTGCCTTATTAATAATATAAAAATGGTTTCTATCGTGTGTATTAACTTATAAGTATTTTTGTCATATCTTATTAAAAACATTTTTTATAAAAAATATATTTAAAAAGAGGCGCGTTGTTATTTTTCAATCTATCATCATCACATTTAACAGAAAAGTTGCAAAGGTTTATAATTTTGATATACTGGAATGACAAAGTAATTAAATATTTCATCTCTCTATGTATATTATGTACTTATGACAAATAAAATAACAATCCATTTTCTGACACGATCGCAGCAATAGTATATAAAATGATAGCAGAATATTTTTTAAGTTCCAAGAGAAAGAGGGTACTGATGCGACACGCAGTGTCAAAGAGAAAAGAAGTTCCAGGAAAGTTACATTTACTATGCCGTCATATTCCCACTACGTAGCACTAACGTAACCGAAACGTAACTGAATAAGTTCTAGAGAAGTCACTTGGTCCCAGACACATAATTAAACCATAACAATTACGTGCTTGTGACTAGTGGGAAAAACATTATAGTTCCACTGGTAGTTGCTGCTTGGGTAGGTAACAATGTTAGTGTCTGAATATAATTTTGTTAATACTAATCATTTGAAAGTTGAGGGCCTTCAATGTTTAAAATTAAATCTGTTCTAATGTTTAAACAGAAGATTTAACATATTCAGCTGAAAACGTGTATGGGCAGTTCTACCGAATGAACAAATCAAACTTTGAAAAATAAACATTGTAATTTTTTTATTATTTCTGTTTAATTATAACATATATGACAAAATAAATGAGAAAAACATATTGTCGTGTTCATGTCCAAACAGTGTGTTACAATTTTTCTTTAAAGGTTTTTCCTAGTTCAATTTCACTTAATGTTTAACCTAAAATTTTTCTTTCTTAAAAGGCTTTTCTCTAGTGTGTTTATCACATTTCTGTCATTCCATATATGGTAGTGTTTATGGGCACACCGTTCTATTGGCTTTCCCTATTTGGTAATATTTCTGTTCAGGCTACCTCATTGGTGAATTCAGCTTTATCTCGGTTTTCTTGAACCTTTGATAAGATAATCACTTTTATGCATTTAAAAAGGCAGTTGTAATTTGACTTGCAAATAGAGTTCAAATTCATTCCAGTTTTAGGAAATTTTGGATAATTTTTTTCTTTATGAGTTTATTGTGGAATGTAGTTTAGTCCTGGTGATCAGTTTTTCACTGTGGTGATTGCTTGGGGTGACAGGAATCCAATTTATTGGTCTTTTTAGCTCTGCTGCAAGGTACACCTTTTTATTACTCTATCTTTATGATTATCTCTAACAGCTCCTTGTTTTGTAGGAATACTTTTCAAACAAATACAACAAGAGGTGATAATCCACACATATCTATAGTTTTAAAGCCGATGAGAACATCTTTTCCGGTAGTCCTGAGGTTATGTTGATAGACAGTTAATTTATACAGAATCTCTTTCTAGGCTTTTCTCTTTTTCCCGGCTGCTTTTACCTCTGGTATCTACCTTACCTCCTTCTTCACGATCTGGTTATCGCAGCATTCTACCTGTAATTAAAGTATTTTTTACCAGCTACCTACAAGTGTAAAGGAGGACAAACCAACACCAACATCAACACAGAACTCAACACCTAAACGAAAACACATTTTTCTCTTCTTAACTTTAAGGTTATGTAAACAAAGTAATTCATAAAATTCATTTTAACAGATTATATTAAAAGCGCAGTTGTCGTTTGCATTACTTTTCCGTAGAAAGCGTAAGTTTGATTCGAATAATCAATTTAGTTAAGATGTGTAATTAAATAATTTTTATTTTGATTGTATAAACTTATTGATCGTAAAATTGTTTAAGATTTCCGATTTCATAACGTAATATTTTTTTACTTTTATTATTATTAAGGGTTTATTTACGAATAACTTTGTGTTCTGTACAATAGTTGCATTTGGTGTGAACCACACAGTTTCTTTTTTATGTTTAGAATAAATAACCTTCTATTTCTTTTATATCTGTGCCTTTTATTTCTATCTACGCTTGTGCCGAGTTCAAACGGCGGCTACTATCTTAGAGCAGGCGTTTGCCGGACCCAGAAATTCAATCAGTTTAAGGTTAATGTTTTGTGTAATAAATTTTAATATAGCTGGGACTTCTTTTAACACCGTGGGCTAGCCGGTCAGGAAGTTCCCGTTATAAGCGCAAATACTGGAAACGTATGTAAACAGAAATGTGTGTGATGTCCTGTGCAAACACAGAAATGACGTTCCGTGAAAACTGCACTTTGAGGTTAGATTATTACGGATCACATGTTCGAAAAACTCGTCAAAATGTGTATTGAAAAGTAATTACGTAACTTCTTATCGCAGGAACCAATTCTGACACAGATAAGCTCAGCTCTCAATTTGTTGTTTTAAACTCCGAAACAAAAATCAGCGAATGTATAAGCATCGCCAAGGGTGGGGCAAAGATGTTAGTTATGTTACCCGTAGATTCCAAATTATATTTAACGTATACATAAAATGTGCACAGTACACAGAAGTGATGTAAATCTAAGTAACAAACTAAAAACGACAAATGCAACCTTTTCTGTTAGGTGTAACTTTTTATTATTCATACTTATAAAAAAGAGCATGTAGAAATTATGTGAACCTAATCTTGTAAAAACTTTACTTAATTAACACATCGAGAAGTACACAACTCAGTAAAGCAACAGCGCACAGGAAGTGATTTCAAGCTTGTCAGGTTTGACTTATTCTTATGTCTGACTTTATACATCTACATATTTTTAGATAACAATTAAAAAATGTATTTTACAATTATTAGCACATTAAAGCTAATTTCTTTGGCGTTTTAGTAGAATGACACGTATTTTTAACTGCGGGTCTATAATTATGCAGTGCACTATGTTTGGAAATAAATTTATGTTATCAGAATTGGAACCTGCGTTAACTTTAACAAGCTATTCTAGATAAAAATATGCAATTTTCATAGCTACCTCATATAATGGAGATGGACAGAAGTCATTTATAAAGTAAGTTATTTGTTTGAATATTCATTATATTTTACAGAAAGTTTTCATTTCTATTTATGTTAAAAGCTAATCTCAACAAAACATTGAAATTTAGAGCGATAGTAGAGGCAGCGACGTTTAATTTTTTAGTGAACTAGAAATCTCGATTGTAACTTTGAATGCAAACGTTTATTAAAAAACAGAAAAAAAAAACAGTAGTTATATCGAGGAAAACGGTTTTAAGAGATAAAAGTTTATTATTCTCGAAGTTCAACAAGACATCAAGAGGCCTATGACGTAGGATAAGATCGAATTCTAAACATATATGAAATTGAATAATTCCTCAAAAAGAAGATAATACGCGACAAAAAGAATATGTGTTAGCTTGAAGGGATTTTGTTCATCTAAAGAAGTATTTCGTTATGTTTGTATAAAATAAATAAATCTCTCCAATATACATTATACTCATCTGTTTTCATCGAATTTTTATAACCAAAGAAAAATACTAAAATGGTGTATTTATATTGTGGAATCTAAATAACTGGTAACGACATTGAAGCATACAAGAAGTATTAGTTATCTTTAACTATAAATTTGACAATCTTTGCACATTATGTTTAGCTAACAGTTTTTGCTGATATATTTAAATATATATGCAGTTATGAATCCATAAATCGACTTGACATTATATATATTCGTAGCTTAATTGTATCATTTAACAAAAGAACCACTAATACGTAGAATCCCAGTAAGTAACATGCCAACATTTAGCTTGAAGTTCATAAGCTATTTGACAGTTTAAGATGAATAATTTATGTACGCAATAACATCGTTAAGCACATACTCTATAATCAAACTTAAAGATACTTTTACATAATTACACGGTACAACACAAAAGATTCCAGATTTTCATTTAGTTTTAGAGCTTTTTGGTATGGAGATCACGATTCTGCTATGCACGACAACCTGCTATGCCAATCAATTAAGGACAATTTGCTTACCAAGCAGGTTTAAAAACAGAGACCGCTCTCCCCCATCTTGCCAGACGGATGGAGAAAACTCTAAAACACAAAGAGATTCTTCTAGGAGCGTTACTGAATATAGAAGGAGCTTCTGACAACACACCATTTAACTCTAAAACCGCTACCCTTGAAGGTCGTGGACTAGAAGCGATCTGCTGAAGGTGAATTGACTGCATGCTCAAAGTTAGAATGGTTTACTTATCCTTGCTTGACGATACCTTGGTGGTCCAAGTAGCAGAGGTCTGACCACAGAGTGTAGTTCTTGGAACCTTATGATGGATGGACTTGTTAGGAATCTCTACAGTTCCTCTTGGGCAGTTCGCCTCCGTTTCTCAAACGGAAACTTACGCGACACTACAGTGCGCGCGTGAAAATATCAAGAGGGCTTACAGCAATATGTGGATCAATGTATATCATATCCATGCCACGCAGCTCTAAAAGCTCTTTCGAGTTCTAAGTAAGCTAAGATTTACTCTAGACTGGTATGAGAATGTTTTACAGAACTCAATGAACTGACAGACCAAAACACTGTCAAACTGCTTTGGGTGCCAGGTCATTGCGGAATTGTAGGCAATAAAAAAGCTTTTGGACCAGCCAGGCAGGCCTCCGCCCAGGTTTATACCACAGCAGATTCATGATCTGCATCCTAAAAATCTCTAGAAAAAATTTATTAAAACCCGGAAATTTTGTCCAATTTTGTTGTACCGTGTTATTTATAGTGTATGAATCACATTGGAACACACCAAATTAACATAAAAATTAAACGTCCTACAGAAGTTAATTTTTGGTGTCTTACAATGACATCTCTCTAATACTTGCATTTCTAAACCTTTATATTAAATCGGCATTTTCTGTTTCAGGTACGTTTAACTTCTTTCATGAAGGCAATCACTTTACAGCTTTCCATGGGCCCCATATCGGGAACCGATAGAGTTGATGTCCCCTTCTACCATCAAAGGTTAGTCCAAATATTACCGGTATTTAAGAAGTAATTTATACTTTCTGATTTGTAAGAACAAAGAACCCGAATGCAAAAACCAGGGAAGTTTATGTTTAATAATATTGTTAAGTAATTGAGAAAGTTGATTGAAAGACTTTAGCATAGATACAAAAATACTAGGTTTGTTTTGCACGAAAACAGAAATTAATCGGATTTACTTTGTTGCACGTGAAGTATTTAGTAAAAATAGTTACTTTTACTTAGTATATTTTAATAGGGTTACCAAATATTCTTATTACAATTTTAGTTGCGATCGGATACGCTTGATTCTTGGACCGATTGGTTAAGCAAAGCCTTAACATGCAATTTTCGCAAACATTTGTTATGACCTAAAGTGTAATTGTATAGTTTTTGCATACGGGTCTTAAAATAATCTTACAGTTAGATTATTTGTAACATATTCCTATAGTTTCATTGGAATATTACCGTTTATATCATAAACTCTATTCGAAAGTAAACCGCGTACTTCTGTATGTTCTGATTTTAAGGTACACTCTATAGACAAACATGGGATATGAACAGAATTAGGAGATAATATGAAAAACGTAATGCAACATACCATGTACCAAAATATACGTTCTTCATCTTCCATTTTTGAGAAAATTGGTTTTACTGGCAGATTGTCCAAATATGTTTAAAATTTGCATTTTTGGATATTTCGGTGACATACGAGATGCCTACACATTACATTATTAAGAACAGTTTAAAGAAATTGATGTTCATTTTATCTCTTTGCTAATATAATCTGGTGTCACACACTACAAGTCTTTATATTTGTAAATGTCCTAGTACCATTGGATGAAATATTTTGCAGTGAGGCATAGCAAAGTCAATAGATCCTTTAAATAGAGTGGAAATGATATGTGAGCTTGTTAGATTCTACTTTAACATACCTGCGCGACACTTGATTACTCTCACCCAACAAATGTAATAAATCTCTCAAAATATTTATACTTAAGAGATAACATTTACCTAGTAAGTTAAATTAATCTACTTCATAAATTCTGAATTTAGAAGGAAGAAACAAATGCTGATGAAGTTCTTCAGACAGTGTTGTTCCTGGCAGTGTGGATTGGAGCATTGTCAGGCTGAAAAATCCATTGATCTTCTCCAAATAACGCTTCAATGTTAAGTTGTTGATGCTGAATAAGTGCCAAGTACTGTTGAGCCGTTTTTTTTCTTCTATTGGTCCACGATTGGAGATCTGCTGGCTGGAGGCTGCCCACACCAGAACACCACCGCCTATGGCGGTTAGTATTTTTCTTCCTTTCGCAAATCATGAAAATAATACTGCAACCCATCTGGTCCATTCAGATTAAACTTATTTTCAACGTTGAAAATAACATTTTTCCATTCGTCGATTCAATTTCTGTGGCGATGGGCAAACTGTAATCTGGCGTTTCGATGCTGACGTAATGACTGCAGTTTTATACGTAATATTGTAGCTGTAAATGCGGGCACTTTATAATTATTTTTTACACCTCCAAATGTGTTTTGCAATTTGCTTTGATTATCTTAAAAACGGTTATAATAAGTGTCACGAGTAATTTTATTTTCTAAAAAAATGTTTTGCAACATTTATCTTAGTATAGTTTATGGACAAATGGAACTTTTTGGCTACTATTTTGACCAAAAATAGTGGTATTTTGAAAGTTTTGCCATATTTGTAGGATGAGAGTAATAAAGTGTAGCGCATTGTATTTTTGAAGAAAAAATCTTGAAACGCGTTTTTGAATAGTGCTTTTAAAATATAGACAACGAGAACCTTTATTTGTCTGCATTAGATTAGACCACTAAGTCCGCATTCTGAATTTTTGATCACCCGTTAGGAGGCCAGAAACGCTTATATATGTGAAACTTGTACAGTATGAGACAGTATTTTGTCTCTCACAGACTTTGTTAGCTCTTTTACTTAATGCACAATTTCCTTTAATTTCGCAACAGAAGCATACAATTAAAAAAGATTGAAGCTGATCAGATGAAGGGCACCAACAATTCTTGTAAAATGATTAGCTAAGTTCCCAATTAATGGTACATTCTAGTTAGATGATCAAGAAAACACTCATATATGTTACATAAAAAGAATGACAAAGTAAGGCGTTGGCTAATTCAATATTAAATATCTGAATTACAGCAATTAAAATATTGTAAATATTTTAATTACTTTAATAATGGTTGAATACGAATCAATAATCGCTTAGCTTTTCGAGAAATAACAATTCAATAGCTTCTAAACAATAGGGCTTTTCCCTAACAAAAAAAACAGTATATGCAGGATAAAAGGGTAAATAAAGTTGATTTTAGTGGTTTTAACAATGATAATACAATCAAATTGAAAAGAATTAATCAAATTAAATTATTACAGGTCGTGCTCATCATATCTGATAGAGTCGAGATAGACAGCTTATCAATTGAATATATTTGTGCAACGAGGTGTGCAAGTTGTAGAAAACTAAATTGGAGTTCCATACAACGGTTTCATAAAATTCTTGCAGGACTCTTGTAAACTTAAATAAATACATTGAAATTTATTTACAATTAGACAAAACGATATAAGACATGGCAACTCTTCCTGTAATTATACCCCCTTTTATACATCCTGTAAACATACATTAGAGGTGGAAAGTTGGCAACACTATATAACATTTTGCTATGATTAAGGTAAAGTTCCACTTAGTAGTCCATATGGATCCATATGGAAAACTGTCCCTTGAAAAAATATACAATTTTTTCATTTTGGATACGTTAGGGCGCAGTGGTTCCCAATGTGTGTTCCGTGAAAATATTTTGGGGTTCCGCGGGACGAGTTGCCATAATACCTAGTAGAAAGAATAATTTCATGAAAAGCAATTTTATGAAATAAATTTTTATATTTATGTAAGGTTGAAATATGAAATTATAAGTCCTGTCCTATAACAAAAGCATGTCCATTGCAAGGCTTTAAATTCTCTTACAATAACGGTCTAATTACGTACTATTTTGTAAGCAAATTTATTAAATTATCTCAACAAAGTTTTTCATCATTATCACTTTGTGAGTGTCCTATAAATCCCTTTCGAGTACATAATTATTGGAGCCTAGAACTCCTGTAAAAACCAGAATTGTCAGGGAATTTCAAAATGCCATGGAAAAGTCAGGGAAATAAGTCAGAAGTACCGAAGATCAAGAAAGATAACTAATAATCTTTTGAATTATATAATTACTTTCTTTGCAAAACCATATATTTGGCAAAAAGTAAATTACAATCTTAACCCTTTCGATAACCAGGGACCAAAATAAAAACTGGAGTAAACCAAATTCTAGACAACAAAATACTTTTAAACAGTCAGTTAATGATTATGTTTAATCATTTTCAGGTAATTATAAAAATAAAATTTTTTAATAGCGAATAACTACTGTCAGTATCTTATGCGGTGTATTACATAAAAAAGTCTATTCTGTCTGAGATAGAAAACATGGTAGTTTTTAAAGTGATACTAGCCAATAAGGCCGGTTCTTCGGACCTTAAAATGGCCGGAGAAATGAAACACACCAGACCAAGCAAATTTACCAATTCAGGAACAAGATCAGGCAAATTCACAAAGCCAGAAACAAGAACCAGCAGCACAAGGAAATTTTCCAAGTGAGGAAAAAGAACCCTCAGCCCAACCCACCCACTGATCTCATTCAAACGAAAATGCTAGATGCGGCTGCAACTCTGCACTCTACATTAAAAAAAAAATAAAAAAGATAAATATGTACTTTATGTATTTTTTGTGAAATAAAATTCATCTCCGCAAAAAATATTTAAAATTGAAAGAAGCTAGATTCCATAAGAAACAATTAATTCTTAGAAACAGTGGCGGACAAACAGATACGTGGATTTCTTTAGATTACTTTGGCCAATAGAAGAAACAGGTTTTAAAACGTTTCGTTATTTACGCTTGTAAAATATGCTGTGAAATCGAAAATTTTGTGTTCGGGTATGAATTATACAACAAGAGGGAATATGGGCGGAAAAGAGGAGACTCGGTCGTCAAGTAATACTAAAAATGTTGCCGCCGCGCTGTCCCGTTTCTGGCATAACTGAGGACAGATCGATCGGACACCGTCGTTGTAGTATACTCTTGATGAGGCATATAGGCTATTAATTTTTCCATTTATTGACTAATACTGAAAAGTAGTGTACAAGTATTTTATTTTCATGGTTATATATGTCCGTGTTCCATTCCCATGTTTGCTTTAACATCTTTCCATCAGTTCGAACGGTTCCTTTCTTCCCCGATACTTTGGTACTTTGCGTTGAATTGCATGAATTTTGTTTTTGATGTAAGCCACACTATATCATTGTTTCCAATGCCACTACTACTATTTTTAATTCTAAAATCTTAGGTAATATTTCGGTAGAATCAGCGAAATCAGCGCCTACACTGTCCTTAAAGAAGTTAAAGGATATTGTTTAATGTTAGACAATTATTCCCACGCTATGCATTATATTTATATAAGTGATGGGAATTGAAGAAGTTATCTCGGAATTAAATAGTCCATACACTGAAAAAAAGTTTAGTTGACGCAGTTAAAATTTATTTAAATCGACCAAATATTTAGTTAAATCAAATAAAATTTTAGTTTTGCTAACTAAATGTTCCGTTGAGTTAAATAAAATTTTAACTGCGCCAACTAAACTTTTTTTCCGTGTAAGAAACAGTTAATATGCCACTTTTAAAGTATTTATTTGCTGTTTAAAATAATTTCAAATAAAAATTCATATATCTGCTCTAAGCACACTTACGCAAACAATAATTATTATAAATTAAAGAATTGTCAGTCAATGTCGTATTCAGATTTGCAGATAAATTGAATAAAATCTCGTCGTCAAGGATATTTAGCTCTCCAAGATATCTCATTCTACAGGAACATATATTCATCGAAAGGGTTCCGACGTGGTTCGTATATTAAGTTAAGTGTAACTCCATTTACATGCGGTCGCTCCGAGAGAGATTCAATTAGATTTAGAGGAGTTAAGTATAAAAAGATAGTTTGAAAGCGGGAAATACAAAATTAAGTAAACAATTTTCAAACTAGTGTCATTATTTTCATGATAATAGTTGAATTAGGTCTAAATTTTAAATCAAAGGAAGACATTAACTATAAAGATAATTTTTTTGTACTTAGAGCTTGTCCAAAGATAATACCAAATTTTGGGCTATAGTTTGCAGCCGTAAAAATTCCGCATCCAGAATACAAAAACAATAGTCTAATGGCGTTTTAAGAAACTGACACATTTTAAATATGGGAAAATAGTAATTGAACAAAACTCCCAAACTAAGGATAGAAAACAGCTTATCAAAAGATAATACCAAATTTTGGGCAATAGTTGCAGCCGTAAAGATTGAGCCTCCAGAAAACAAAAACAATAGAGAATAGACGAAAGGGTTCATTTTTCGTCATAAAATTATTCTTTTACAATCAATATAAGAAAACAATGAAAGTCTATCTAATCAGTTTTTTAGTTAAAATCATTGTCAGTGTGTAAGTAATGTAATGTAAATATCAGAATATATTTTCTACAGCTACAATTATCGTAAATGCCTTATAGTATCTTTTCATCGAATCATGCCACAGCTAAATTGTTGCTTTTGGTTAAATTTAAGAAATCCTAGAATTTTATAGCGCGCGGGACAGTTTACTCAACTACACAATCAGCAAGATCACGCCTGGACTTGGAAATTGATTCGACGATCGATCGTACGTTTCCTCAGTTGACGATATAAAATCCAGGCAGGGAATTAACCTGTTCGCTGATAATAACGTTAACGCTTTCCTCTCCTTTTTTAATCGGTGGTAATAAAAGTATAGAAAAACAGCTTCCGGCTATTTTAATAATAATGCTGGTTTAGAATGAGATAAAAAACAGCAAAAATCATATGGGAAATTAGAGCCAGCGTCTTATTATTTACAAAAGGAAAATATATGGGTCATTCTTTCTGAACGCAACCACCGGCTAGGTCCAAAAATTGGCGCAACTTAGAAAGGCCAGCGGGGGCTCATTTTAAAGCTTGAACCTCTACTTTCGAATGTCACATGTCTCCTCTAGGGTCATTCATTTAGGTGTTACATAAAGTGTTTTTCTTGCGGCTGTCAAAGACCCTAAAAAATAATGCAACAGCTTTTTTAATTTAAGTTTTAAGGTCAGTTGGGGTAATTGGGCCATAGCTTTACAATTCTCTTGCTATAAACTCTTTATTCCACATTTTTATCATGAAGTATAAGTTTAGGACCTTTTTTATAGTAACTTTAATAGATTTTCCGAAAGAAAATGTAAAAATAAAGCAGCTCTAATGCCAACTACTGTATTAAAAAATATTTTTTAAAAACATGTCAGGTGGTTCCAGTCACCCAATAGATTGGGGTAAATGGAACCATCGTTTATATTTTATATCCACATTATTTTATAATATGTTCTGGGTAACTGGGACGTTTTCATTTAAAGTTTTTCAACTTTAAAAACTTTTTTGAACTGGATACGTGTTTACCCTGTTTTAGGGGTCAAATATGATTTTTTTCATATAGGAGACATGTGACATTCGAAAGTAGAAGGTAGAGGTTTCAAGCTTTAAAATGAGCCCCCGCTGGCCAAAGTTGCGCCAATTTTTGGAAATAGCCGGTGGTTGAGTTCAGAAATAATGACCCATATTTATTTACTATTTGAAGATAATAACCGGAATTAATCACATTCAACAATATCTTACTACTGTCTTTTTCTACCCTTCTCTTTTCATTGCTAATTCGTCCTACCACTTCACGGTCAATTCTTGCACATCGTCTCTCACATCTTGGAACTATTCTCTTGACGGACTACCTCTCCTATTCCCCTCTCCTCCGTCGAATCCTCTCTTTCGTCAATTTTCAAAAGTCCTAACTACCTCCGTCTTCCTAAATTAAATTACCTGTTCGAGTGTCATTGTATAGCTCATACAATTCTTCGTTCGTCCATCTCCTCCACCCCCCTCTTTAACGCCTCCTTTGGAGTTCGCCTTAGCATTTTCCTCTCCTAAATAATTAGTTTAAATATACACATTCTGTTAAGAATCCAAACTTCATTCCCATAAGTCACCGTGTGCTTTAATATTGATTTGTACATAAAGCACTTTTTCCATTCGCAAAACGGTATTACTTTTAAATAGTTTGAATAGAGATGCCTCACTTTTCATCCCCAGGGACAAACGCCTCTCAATCTCACTATAAGGGTCAATTGAAATGTTAGAATTCAAATATACAAAACTGTCATACACAAAATTGAATACACATTCAGCTTCTTGGAAGTTACAAAATATTTAGTTTTTTCCTCATTTAAAAGACAACCCACGTTTTAGTTTCTGATTTATTAAAGATGCAATTTTGTTGTGTTTTAGCCAAGCTTTAGTTAGATCATATACATGACTTGATGTAGTCTTTTGATTGTATTATTTTTATTTATTACCCTACTACTTGTTATAATACCCTCTAAGGCTATATTGAACAGTGTGGTTGACATGGGATCTCCTTGACCGCTCTTCGTTTTAACATTCTCAGAAATATTTCCTTGTATCTTTAACTGCCTGCAGGTTTCTTTCAGTGTCATTACTACCAACTCGGTTAGATACATTGGAAAGTCTAAATTTCTCATTATTTGTACTATTTCTCGATTACCTGCTTCAAAGAGAAAACTTACTTAGTTCTATTAATTTTCTAACTTCTTTGAACTGTATTTTGCTTTCTGCAGACTTTTCTTGCAACATTTTATTTTAGCACAGTTGATATTCTGATGTTTTACTGAACTCTCTTTTCTTAATTTTCTTCTCGACTGGTGGACTTGGGCCACTTTAGTATTACAATGTTTTAATAAAATATTTAAATCGTACGTGGAATTAATTCATAAAATTATTCCAGTTCTTCATAAAAACTATGCTTTCAACGTTTTTGCACATTTTCTATAAGCGACTGCACACTTATATAAAACTAATTTTTCTGCATGGGTCTTTTATTCTCAAATAACTAATAAGTTTTTCACTTATTTTTTAATCCTTATTACACTTAATAGCCTTGATTTCTTGACTAAAAATCTTGTCCCTATTTTATTTTGCTGACCTCCGACATCGGAAAAGAAATATCTCTCAGATCACTTTATGTAGGATATGTAGTCATAATTTAGCTATAAATTCTTAATATCTTCATGTGTTTACACTTATCTCCGTGTAATATACATTTTACAATATGTACCCATATAGAATTTTCCAAACGGACCAATATTGGCTCAACATTGGCATCGTTATTGCAACCCAATCTTTGCAACCAATATTGGGACAGTGTCGAAATCATAACACTAGTAATTACTTGGGCCGTGTTACATAACCAATATTATTAATATGTTGGTACAACACTTTAACAACAAAATTAGTTCGAAAAATTGCGTCGGCGTCATCAAAATAACGATCAAGAGCTTCAATATGACGACGCGGATATAACTTTTACAAACCAACAAGCATTTTTTATAATTAATAATTTTCCTAAAATAGAATAGACAGCGCAATTAATTCATAAAGAAATGAATTATTAACTTCATAACATTTACCAGTCAAAAACAAAATTTAGGTTATTAAAATTATTCATAAATTAATAATTCTTGTTTGAAGAAATAGAGGGTGCTTAACTTATTAATCGTATGGGTCATTTCAAATGTGCTTGAATTTATTTTAGAAGGAATAGAACCCAGCCTTCTTAAAGAAATTTCACATCTTAATTTAAAGGACCCCGCACAAAACAAATATAAAACAGGGTACAGTCAGATTGGGCTGAACTGATGTACGAGGGTGGTCCCAGAAGTACCCGACCTGACCAAGAGGTGGCGGTAGTTGTTTGAAAATATCACTGTATAGGAAAGTACGCGGTCTATAAAGCATATGTTTCAAGTTTGAAAGCGCCACGTTGTTCAGTATTTGTTTGGCAGCCATCAATAGTGAACGTTGTCAGTGAATTTGTGAAAATGGAGAAAATTGGTCATCGTTATGTGATACAATACTTTTATTTGAAAGGCCTCAGCCCAACCAATATAAAAGCTGAACTGGATTCTACTCTGGGTGAGTCTGCTCCTTCGTTTACAACAGTTAAATTTTGGGTAGCTGAGTTTAAACGAGGCCGTACGAGCTGCTAAGACGAGCATCGCAGTGGTCGACCAAATGAGGTGACGACTCCAGAAATGGTGAAGAAAATCCACAAAGCGGTACTTGATGATCGTCGACTGAAAGTGCGCGAGCTAGCAGACATTACGGGCATTTCAAAAAGTGCGGTACATCGCATATTATCTGAAAATTTGGACATGAGAAAGCTGTGTGCAAGATGGGTGCCACGTTTGCTCACACTCGAGCAAAAACAGTGTCGTGAAAATGTTTCAATTGAGTGTTTAGCGAAGTTTCACAGCAACAAAGCAGAATTTTTGCGCCGTTTCGTAACAATGGATGAAACATGGGTCCATCATTTCACACCCGAGACAAAAGAACAATCGAAACAATGGACTCAAAAGGGAGAACCGGCTCCAAAGAAGGCGAAGAAATTTTTGTGTTTTCTTTGTTGGGTCGGGTACTTCTGGGACCACCCTCGTATGTTGTAGTTCATGACATCCTGATCATAGGCCGTCCAAGGCACAAGGCCTAAAAATGGCCAGTTTTTGAGTTATGAAGCGTCAAAGTCTACTGATAAAACGATCAATACTACGAAGTAGAGTTTAGAGTTTTTTAATGAAATCAGCATATGTCATACACATCATTCTCTTCTCACGCAAACGCACGCACACACACACACACACACACACACACACACACACACACACACACACACACACACACACACACACACACACACACACACACACACACACACACACTGAAACACTCTCACGTATATTATACATCAGCTAACACATACATTTGTATGCGTGCAACCATTTGATAAGTAGACCAAAAATTGGTCATTTTCAGACTTTGTGAGCCTGAGAACTTTTGATCAGGATGTTATAAACTACAACATATATTAATTTCAGCCAATCTGACTGTACGCGGTTTTCCAGTGGTTTTGTGCAGGGTCCTTTATCCTTTATCTTGATTCCTTAAGATAAAGGAATCAAGAGCTGCGTTCGGTTTTACATTCCAGCAACACTCTTAACGCCAAACCGTTCTTTTATTAGAATTGGAGCAAACATAGCATGAACTCATACGTTCGTTTATTATAGCTTATTATAGTAAAGAGAGCAAATGACAACATAACCTAAAATTTATGACTGCAATTTTTGTGGAAATCATTTTTTGTAATACTTAGTAATGGATATTTCTGGAATATTATTTAAATGTTCCGAATGTAAAGTACAAAGTTTTAATAAAGATGAAATTACTAAGCATATACAAACGCAACATCACGTTAAAGGTGGGTTAATATAATTATAATTCTTTAAAGTTAGTATAAATATGGAAATTTAATACATTTATATGTAATTATAGATAGCTTTTGGTCAGATTTTCAATCTGTGCAAACGTACACGTTTCTCAAGCAAATGATGAGATAATAATAATAAATAATGAGATAAGTCGCTCTTTAAGATTATCCATAACTTTTACGCTTGATGATTTCTGTGCTCTATATCGTTCTAGATAATAGTTTGCACTCCATATACTCCCTGGTCACGTGACTACATGATCTACTCTTCTTACTCTGCTCTTGAAACGTAAAACCGAACGCACCTAAGAATTTTATTTATTTAGACATACTATCAAAGATTCAAGTGACAAGAGCATGGATTATCTATAAGAAAATATAGCCAGGGTAGTGATTTATGATTTTAACATTCATTCTTATATAAAAAAATATTAACTTTATTGTAAATCTATAACATCCTTTTTAATAAATAAAGATTGTGGGTAGGGCCGTAGCGAGAAATTTATTTCCTGCGGGATTCTGGGGGAATTTATTTTCGAGGGAAAGCATAATAGAAAAATAAATTTATTTTGTTGTCATTTATTAGTATTAATGTTAGTTTGGGGGGGGGTTCAGACCCCCTAACCCCCCCCCCCCTTGTATACGGCCTTGATCTGTGGGTTAATACATCACAGTACATAGGATTTTTATGAAATACATTGAAATTTGAATCTGTATATACTTTTATTCAAAAAAATTCTAATTTTAACATTCCACTACATCTACAGTTTACATATAACTGAAGAAGCAGTTGTTTGCCAATTCACTCTAGGTATATCTCGCATCCACAAGGCTCTTTTGTTTTGGTCTTTCAGGACATGAAATATTACTGCCTGACTATCTTTCAACTGAAGCACAAGACATCAGGCGAAATATATATGTATTAGGGTGGCCGCTATTTTGCAAAAGTTAAAATTTTGTTGGTCCCCCCCCCACTAAATCTCTTTAAAATGTCAAAAAAATGTGCGGTGCAAAATTTCAGTTTATTTGGTCAATACTAACCCGTGCCACTGAGAGGTTAAAGTTTAAATGGGATTTAACATGCGTTTGGAGCACTTCTAGATACTTTGTGTCATAACTTTTTTATCTTTCTGACACATGAAATATTGTGTACGTATGTGGTTGAAATTGCTTAACACGCATCTGATGACAAAAAACTTTGGCAGTTCCTCAAAAATTCCCATTTTAGTGAAATTGGCCCCTATCTTGACAGCTGTCAACTGTCAAATGTGTTTCTGACAGTTTGAATTTTATCATATTTGTGTTCAGCAGTTTCAACAACATAAGTATAAACATTTTCATGTTAAAACATAGAAAGATGAAAAGTTGTGCTAAAAAGTCTCTAGAAATGCACCAAATCCATGTTAAATCCCATTTAAACTTTAACCTCTCGGTGGCACGGTTTAATATTGACCAAATGGGCTGAAATTTTGAACAGCTCATTTTTTGACATTTTAAAGAGATCTAGGAGGGGCCACTAAAAAATCTTAACTTTTGAACTAAGTAAAATTAATATGTCTGACGAAAGATGACGAATCTTGCCATAGTCAAATTTTCAGTACAGGCCAAAACATGAGTTTAGGACAAAATTTCATGTTTGGGTTTTGTTGCACCAAACGCTACCTACATATCTCAAGATCAACTACAAATGATTTTATTTGATATCTTAAACGCTAGATGGCATAAAAATCCATTTTTCCTAATATCTACCCAAGAAACAAAAAGAAACAAAAGGGACCTAAACTTGCCAATGTAAATTGAAAACATTATAACATCGTCAAATTTTGAGATTTTTTCCGCGATTCTTACGGCGTTCTCTTCAGAATTTTGTTCTTTATTCAATGGTATTAAAAACTCAATTTTGACAAATGGCAAGATAAGGTCCCTTTCGTCAGACCGCGTCATATTAGTATGACTTCCTGGCGAAACCTAGCAAAGGGCTACGCTATTTAACCAGGAAACCATAAGGACAAATACTTATACGAGTACATAAACACATAAAATGATGTTAATTATAATTGCATTCAAATGTAAATAAATTTATTTGAGTTTATAAATAATTCATTCATTAAATTAAGTGGATAAATATTTGTAAAAGATATGTGAAGGTTATTTGTTTATATAGAAAGATAGGTACTTACCTTTTTAGTTCGGTAGAAATCCTCACTCTAATAAAAAAAAACTTCTAAAATATACTGCAATCATCACCCTTATAATATACCGTGTGGGATTAAAGCATGGAATATTAAAAAAAAGTGAACTTAACCAGTTTTTTAAAAACGCTGAAACACGTCGATTTTGTTTTTTAAGCTCGATTTTTCTCAGAATTTTTGTTATGCAACCTGACGATTTATTTGCATGATCATAAAGGGAAGCAAAATCACTATCGAATTCCACTATTAAAAACCTAATAAAGTCATTTAAATTTTTTTGTGATGACGTCATAGCTTAGAAACAAATGAAAGTCGGAAGCTGAAGCGCACATATTAATGTGTAACGTGTGTAACGTGTTTCAGAGTTTTAAAAAACCAGTTAAGTTTGCTTTTTTCTAATATTCCAAACTTTAATCCCACACTGTATATACACTTATACAAATAGACAAAATAACTAAACGTACACCGTTATCACGCATTATCATGGCATGTATCAATGAACATGTGACGCTAACCTGTAATACCTTACCGCACTGCCTACTTTACCGACCGTGTTGCCAGATGTACAACAACACGGCTTGTAAATAAAGAAGGAATTGGCATTTCAAAATTTATATTATAAATTGAAATTTGATCATGAATAAAACGGTAAAATTTTAATTTTAAATATTATTAATCACTTTATTAAATTCACAAATATATATATACTTACAACTTTCATAAAAAAACAACTGTAAAACCATTTTAATGGAAATTAATTTTAAAGCAATGTATAATATATGATGCGGAACATACTGAAAATATGTTCAGCCAATATCGGACCATTCTAGATTGCCGTACAACGGCCGCCAATATTGAGCCAATATTGGCCCGTTTGTTCAACATCGGCAAATTCTATATGGGATAGATGCATATTAAAATAAATAAACTAATATTGTTAACATGAATAGTAATATTTACACTTATTATGCACGTGTGTACATTTCACGGTTGGTTGTAGCTATTTTCCCGCGCTGTGCAACTTTGCACATTTTCTTTTGGTTACCACTACAGCATCTGAACTTGCTTGGCCTGATTTTCACGTCAGCTCTGCCATTTCCTTCACTTATTCGCACAGTCGCAGACCGCGGTCACAAACATACGCACATATTCACTCTATTATAACATAGATATAAGGGTACGAAAATATTTGAGCTCGTAGATAAGCTACTGCATAAAAAAGTGGTATCTAATTTTTTTTTGATAATTTATACCTCGCATAAGTTTATTATTTGAAGTTTGTTGAAGGAGTGCTTAATCTTCTCCAGAAATTGTAGTAGAGGTACTTTTTACATTAGTATGAAATATATATTAGGATCGCTCCACGCCAAATAAGGAAAAGTAAATGTGAAACCAGCAGTAAAGTCCGAAATTTCATTTCATATAAAAATTGGCTGAGAAGTTACTGATATATTAAGCAAATGAAAAAATAGTAGAACATATGTTTCCATATACCTTTTCACATAAAGCAGTGACCTGAAAATTCGGAAAGTTTTCTGGAGGAGGCGTCAGCTGGGTTAATTTATAAAGTTGCTGCGCATATTATTTAGTAACTTACACACATATATAATATTAATGAGATTTAGGAAAATAAAACTCTTAAAAGTTTATGCAGTTAACATGAGATCGCCATTTTAATTGAGTTTAAAAACGATTTTGTTGTTCTTTGTCTGAAACGAGCAATGAGAACGTAAAAACAAAGGAAAAAACTGAAACAAAGCTTAGAGCTAAGGGACTTCTTCGGTTGGTTCACCATGTTTACCCCGATGATTAAGGAAGCAGTCCAGCAAAGATGTGGCCGCTGCTACAACAGCATCGACCAATATGCTTCTAACTAGAAACTCGCGGACGCGGAAACGACCTTAATGATTTTCCCTAGAGACGCATAAGGTTTAACATTGCTCGAGAAACAACGGCATAACCTATTCACATTGTACACAATTACCAGAAATGTAAGCAAAAATAAATTGATATAGAACTCTTATATGGGGTTTGAAGAAAAAGTTCAAAACAGTTCTGCGCCAAGATGCGTTTTGTCTAACATGCACAAATGTTGGTTCTTGGCAACTTCTTTCCCACCGGAGTAATATATTCGAAATGCATTTGGCGGAACAAATTTATAAAGCGTAAATCATATCGTTTCGTGTTAAAACATACGTAAATATTTCCTAAAGGCTTCGGTGGAGGTTTACAACTTATTTATTTCCAGTCTAGATCGACGGCAACACCCACAGTTTCCTCGGAAAAGTTTTCCTTCTTTAAACAAAAAAAAACGTGTATCTCAATTAACGCAGAAATTAAAGAAGTTACGCGTAGAATTAACTTTTGTGGCGCAATTATAAAGGGAGTTTAATTAGATTGAAATATTTATAGTCGCCGGTAAAATAGTGCGAGGTTTTATTGGCATTCTGATTTAACTGTCAGGCATTTTAATTATTTTGCAATGGCATGAATTATATTTGAATCTATCCGATTTTTGTTGTATTTCGAATTTGTTCGTTAGCTGCTTTGTAAACTTTTTATTGAATTCAGAGAAAGCAACAATAGCTTTTACAACACAATGCATAGCTATTCAGGAAAATTATACATTACATAACGCGTAAACTTTTGTGTTTTGTCGCATTTGTTATAACTCAATTTTTACAAAAAAAAAACCTCTCAAAATTTCCATTATTAAGAAACCATTGCTTACTGCCTTCTTTATAATAGGGCAAATTCCTTACCGTTTGAGTCAAAGCTCAATTGAGGAGTCTAAAAGCAAACAGGGCGATATCGATTTTTTGGAAGAGTTATGAATGAGTTATAAAGTTGGAATATTCTTTTTTGAGACACATGTGATCCATGTATGATAAACTTGTCTTTGTCATCAAACCTACTGTTAAGAATCGTAGAATTACCGGGAAAGGAATTACATACATCTCATACTTTCAGATTCTAGCAGGTTTTAGGTATAAAACACAAAGAGCCAGAGTCGGAGTGAGCCCTACTTACCCTATGGTAACCGTAGGGCAAATGCCCGGTGGACCCCCCTCGCGACCAAAACCAGGACCAAAGACCAAAACCAAAACGCGGGTCCCCAAGACCTCAAGGGCAATTTGCAAAATTCAAATTTTATTAACTCTTGACTAATAGCCAGACATCGTGTATAGAAGAATAAAACTGTTTGTTAAATATTAAAATTAAATTAATAGTTGAATAATTAGTAATAGTTGTTGAAATTAAATAAAACTTCATGGGATTCAGCCCTCAAATTTATGTTCTATAAATTCATCAATATGTTTCGATAACGATTTTTTTTTCTTTATCAAGACCTAAAATACACAACTTACAAAGAATTAAACCATTAGTTCTTCTTCTTCTTAATTCTATGCCTTCCTACCGTTAAGTGTAAGGCCATATGCACTTTACTGCTCTTTCGAGCACTTTTCTCTTTTTTCTTTTTTTTCTATCTTGTATCATTTGTCTTCTTTGATTCCTTTTCATTCGATTCCTTTTCGATCCTCTCTGTCTCTTCTTTCATTCCCTCATTCCAGTCTTCCCTTACCTTTTCAATACTTACTATCCATTTTTACTCCATATATTCTTCTGGATAGTTTCTTCTCATCCATCCGACATACATTACCAAACCATCTCAGTTGACCTTCTACTAACTTTTTATAAAATGAAATAAATAAAGATTAGTAAAAGTTTCACAGTTTTATTAAAATATAACCTGATAATATTTAATAAAACTGTGAAATTTTTACTAATCTTTATTTATTTCATGATTATGGAGTTCCACAAAGTAAGGCTGGAAACAATAAACAAGATTTTATAAAATGGTTTGATTTTGAATTGTTCTCTGATTTCCTTCCTAATTATGTCTCTTTTTGTTTTGTTTTCTATATTCCTTACAAATCTCACGTCATGACTTTTTGATTTATTCCTATTTGTTATTGTCCATGTTTCGCTACTATATAGTATTGTCGGTCTTACTATTTTCTTGATAACTTCTATTTTTATATGTTTTGGTACTTCTCTTTTACCCAGAACTGTTGTTTTCATTAACTTGTATACTTTTCCTGCTTTTCCCAGTTTTTCACTTATTTCTTTGTCCATCTTACCATTTTCTTCTATTACTGATCCTAAATACTTATAGCTTTCGACTTGTGTTATTAAATGCTTTACACAGATTGATAAAACAGCATGTATATCTTTGTTTTTAGTTATTCTTTTTCCACTAATTTGTCTGATCATAAATATTAGGTCTATCGTGCTTCTTCCTTCCCTGATTCCATACTGTGCTTCTTCTATTGTATTTCCTATATTTTTTCTTATTCTTTTTTCTATTATTCGCGCTAATATCTTTCTTGGGATGCTTGACAACGTTATTCCGCGGTAATTATTGCTATCTCGCTTATCTCGGTTTTTGTAAATTGCAAGAATTTTTTCTGTATTCCAATCTTTTGGTATCTCTTTCTTTTTTATTGCTTCATTTAGTATTTCTGCAAACTTGTTTATTCCTTCTTCTCCTAAGTACTTTATCATTTCAAGTGTAATGTAGTCAGTTCCTGGTACTTTTCCTATATTTTTTATTACACTTATTACTCTTCTTTCTTGATTTCTTCGACATCTTCACTTTCTTCTATATTCTTTTCTTCTTCTATTATTCTTGTGGTATCTTATGTTAACTGTTTGAAGTGCTGTCTACATCTGTCCATTATTTTGATCTCATGAGTAATTATCTTTCCTTCTTTATCCTTTATACTTACTATATTATATTCTTTTTTTCTTAATTGCTTAATCGTTCCATAAAATAGCTTTTAGTTTTCTTGATTTTTCAGTCCGAATTCTTCCCATGAGCTCCTTTTTACTTCTCTGCTTGCGACTTTTGACACTTTTCTCTTTTCTTTATGTTTCTGTTTCACAATGTTCGGTCTGTTTTGTACTTAGGTATTTTCACTTCTTTATTCTACCATTCCGTTCCTTTTACATTTGTGTTTACTATTTTTGATATCCCACGGCACTCTTTCGCCGGGGCGAGTATTATTATTACGTAGGCCCTATGTGCGGCTGCAGCCGACTTACAGATAGAACAGCGCAAATTCCACATGTGTTACAGCTAAGGAAAACTACAGAAAACCTTAACCAGATCTGCCGGAACCGGGAGTCGATCTCGAGCCGCTTGGGTGAAAGTCCAGCACGCTAGACATTACACTACCAATGCTATTTTATTTAATTTTCTTATCTTAAATTTCTTATCTTCTGTTTCCTGGCAATTCTTTCTAATTTCCTCGTTGTTTAGTTTATAACTCTTTATCTTTCCTTTTATTCTGGAACAGCACTTTTCAGAATGCACTACGTATCACTCTTTTTGCTAAATCTTGATAATTCTGCAAAAATAACCTTAATATTTATTAAGTTATTGAAGCGATTTGACATATGTTAAAGTTACTAACAAAAAAGAAAGCGGGGCCCCCTCCGCTGTTTGCCCGGTGGGCCCCAATGTCGCCAGTCCGACTCTGCAAAGAGCTTTTACATTGCTTGTAGAATCTTACAAAATTAGAAACTTATAGAGCTAGAAAAACTACCAAACAGAGTATTTTGATGACACATCTAGTTTGCCATCAATATAAGAACTGTAGTGCCGTTATAGTCACAATTTTTACGCCTCACTATATACATGCAAAAAAATTTATAATATGATACACATAAAAACTAATAAACTGACTATCGCACCTATATATCTAGTAACATTCGGAGAACTCTAGTGTTGCATTTTAAATCAGGACTTGTTCTAATAGTCCTGTACCAAATAGTCATATACTATATAAAAAGTTTCATACTTGTATCCTAAGCAGTTTCCCAATAGTGAACAAAAAAAGAAAAACGTTCATGTATTATCTCTTTGTTTATATCTAGTCATCCATGGATTTTTTACATTTGCAACTTGTTTTCAGACAGACTAAATTTGTGTAAGTATTATGTAATTAAATTATCACCATATCCATCACCATTGCAAGATCTTTATTACATTTCATATGGGAAATACAACCTACATTCTTGATGCTATATCTCCGAAACTATCAGTTGGAGCCAAATAAAACTAAAACCAGATTGTGTGGAACTTTGCAAGAAATAAAAATGTTCTCTTTCATTTTCTTACGCAAAACCTACCAAAATTCTTCCTTCCTAATATTTTTCAGTTATTTTAATCTCACTATACATTTGGCCAATGGCCTTTTCATAGACAATGTCTGCCGATGAGTTATATACCGTTGAAAGCTACTTAACATTACCTTTCAAATGATATATATAATACTTTAAGAATTTTATCGCATTTTAAGCGTCTCTCATTGGATTTGATTACAAGTTAGTTAAAAAATAAATTTTGACTAGAGACTTGACTAGAGCGACCTCTAAATATTTCCTGATATATTTGCGTATATATTTGGAAGCATTTAATGTTTATTCACAAAGTACAAAAGTATACATTTGGCAGAGAAATCGGAGAAACTTATATTTTTTTTGAACACCCTAGTGTGGATACGTTCCTTGCTGTCTGTCCGAGTCTGCAAGGCTAATGTGAATAGGTTTTTCGTAACTTGCAAATACAAATTTGTATTTGGCATAATAAAAAATTAATAGAAGTGCTAGAGACTAAACATTTTTGTATGATCTAAGGATAAAAATTCGGTTTACCGGGCACGCCCATTTTAAAAAGTAGGCGTGTTCATAGAATGGGAACGTGGTCTAGATTTAAATGGTAAATTTCCATTTATAACTCTATGGGAAAGTGTATCTAATTTAACCGAACCCGCAGGTTCGGACGCTTAAAACCGGAAAGCGCTGACGTAACCTAACCTAACTTAAATAAATCTCCTGTTGGCTGTAGTATTGAGTATTTTGTATTGCAGGTTTTGCTATATTTCAACAAGCCCTGCTATGCGCAAGTGACACCCTATTCCTAAGTTTTGGGCAGGGAATCCAAATTTCAAAGCCGATCAAAAGACATTCTACCATTCAACAATGTCATCGCCTAGTAGATGTTATAAATAAATAAAAAAGCTTGTGATAAACTCTGGTTTCAAGGGCTACTATTCAAAATTTAAAAAAATCTTTTCTTGCCGGTATTTCCTCCTTCTCAAATCCTAACTTGCAGACCGCTATTTCCAAGTAAAGTCCGATTGCGAAGTTTCGGAAATTAAGCAAATAAACTCTGGTATTCCACAAGGCAGTGTCCTTAAGCTTCTTCTCTATGGAGTGCGCATTGCAGACTTGCCCACATTAGAAAACACTGTAGTAGGAGTCTTTGCGGATGATACTGCTATTCTGCTTTGCCCAACTCAATCAGCAACTGGTTCTATCCAAATCTATCCAAGTTACGTTTACCGTACGAAGACAGCAATGCCCATCCATACCAGTAAATGGTACTGAAATACAGCAGTTCATGAACCGAGGTACCTAGGTATGTATATGGACAGTAGACTTAGTGATGAACACACAACAAGAAAAGAAAGGAAATGGATATAAAAATCAAAAAATTATACTAGCTTATGGGCAGACATTCTCGCCTTTCGCTTAATAATAAGGTCTTATTGTATAAAACTATCATCAAACCTATTTGGACGTACGGTATCGAACTGTGAGGGTGTTATAGTTCCTCGAATGTCGACGCACTACAGAGATTTCAGTCCAAAACCTTGCGTGCCGTAGCAGATGCTCCGTGATATCAAATCATACTCTACACGAAGACCTTAAGATACCATATGTCAACGAGGTTATAAACCATTATATGATCAATCATGTACGTAAACTTTAAGCTTATCCAAACCTAAGTATCCGGTCTCTGTTAGATAATACTTATCAAATACTTTTGTGTAGAAAATGAACCATAGATCCAGTAATTTAGGTTTAATTATACTTTAAAGTGCTTGCATTATAACCATGTGTGTGTTTAACCCCCTAGAAATTTCCCATTACTGGTTAGATTTTACTTATTTACAAACTGTACTTGTATTTCAACACACATAATAATTTTTAGTTAAATTTTATTTTTTCCTACTTTTAAAGTATAATTACCACTAATTTTATTAAGTCTTAACTCTCTAAAAATACTCCGGCACTGGTTGGATTATGCTCATCTACGAACTATATTTTGAATATGTTCAGTTATAGTTTAGTTTCTTACTTTTACAGTATATGTGCCGTGAATTTTTTAAATACTTTAACCGCCTAAAAGTGTGCCGCCCCTGGTTCGATTTTGCTCATTTATAAACAAGTAGTACTTTTCAGTTCAATTTTAGTTTCTTTTTTAAAGCCTAGGTACCGCAAATTTTTTACACATACGAACTCACGTCCAGAATACTTCGGTCAGAACACCTCAGAACATTTACTACGATATTTATTTTTGTGTCCCACGGTAATAAAGTTCGATGTTATTAGAGTGAAGTACTGCCTCCGAACATGCTCCATGCGAACTTTCATGAAATTCTATTAGGGGCTTCACTCGCACCACCCCTTCGAAGTTTTTGAGTTATACTCAGCTTGAAAAATGTCCAATTTAACTGTTCAGCAGTACTCTGCAATCATTTTTGTGTTTCATTTTCTTTGATAGGGAGTTACCATCGTTGATATTTTGGTGGAAGCGTTTATCGTTTACATGGTCAAGATTTTGAAGAAATGAGTCCAAATGTGAATGGAGAGTGAATGAGTTCGAAAAATAGAGGTAGATTTTTTGGGACACATTGTATCCCAGGGCTCCGTAGTTTTCAAAAAGTTTACTTACAAGTTAATCATTACATTTGAGATTCCAATGCTGTTACTTCAGACTCATTTAGTGTTCGCCCAAATTTTGCATCTCCCACGAGCTCCTTTATTTAACTTATGACTCATGGTGGCTCATTAGCTTCCCATATTTCTGGTGTGGCACCTATCTTATCAATCAAATCTAATATATATAACCATGCAAAACGTATCATTTTTAATAACAAGTTCATGTTCATTACAAAAAATAAAAAGCCTAGAACAACTTCTGATATCATTTTCGAAATCAACACAAAAGAAATACATCAGAAACATTAAATAATACATTAAGAAAGAAATTAATCTTTTCGGTAAAACTAGGCCAAGAGGATATTGCCGAGTCTGCTTCTAGACCCTCAATTATCAAAACCATATTTGACAATAATGCGTAAACTATATCACTTTTTTCTTGCTTTAAATAGAACACTTTGTATTTGCACATCACATAATTATTGTAGCGACGTGGTTTTGATTTTTCCACGTCACGGAACACTGTTAAGTTTTAAGCTTTTTTTTCAGAACGTAGAATCAATAACATCAACATATCAACCAATTAATTTGTATGAATTACAACTATGGAGTAGCAAAATTTTGGTAAGTTAGGATTTATCTCAAACCTTAGATCTGTCCGTGGTTACGACCATACTTATATTTTAAATAAATCTTAACGAAAAGATCTGACTATAGCTGCAACCCTAGCATCAAAATGCAAAAAACTATGCATGCAGAACTATTTGTCCACAAAACACAAGTCAGTAAAGTAGCGATTATGAATTGGTACCAAATTATGGTTTGGTTACTTTTCAGGATTTTCATATCTGACTGATATTCTGCTTACAACCGTTCTTACATGTTGAGCACCTAACACTTCTGAACGACTTCAAACTTCCAGTATAAGTGAGAGTGACTGTAACATAGCATCCTTATTTCTTTGGGGACAATATAATTACAGTTAACGTTAATTACTCGTGATTAATTGGCACCGCTCAAAGTCTACGTATTCTAGGTTCTGTTGGAATGCCTTTGATATTTTAATAAAGTGTACAATTATTATCTAGAGACGATTCAGGAGTAAAGTTGCTACTGAATTACATTTTAACAGGAATTATTCTGCCATATGATAAGATCTCTCCAAAATGTGAAAATTATAATGATTCTACAGTTATGGTAAGAAGATCAGAGGTGGCGAATTCGATCATGAAACACATATCAACTTGGTTTTCTTTTCTACACTGCCTTACGTTTTGTATTATCTTTGAGAAATTTGCAGTGACAACTCTTGAACTAAATTTGTAAAAATTAGTGGGAATTGGTCAGATTAATAAAAAGACGATAATTTTTAACGTTTCGGTATATTTCCTTTAATCAGTACCATCTTCAGAATCTAAAAATACAAGAAAAACAATAACAAATGTATAAATAAAATCAATTAACTTACAGATTAACAATTATTAATATACGAGGGTGGTCCTAGAAGTACCCGACCCAACAAAGAAAACACAAAAATTTTGGAAAAAGATTTATTTATTTTTCAACGTAATCTCCTTTCAGCTCTATACACTTTTGCCGGCGGTGTTTGGTAAAAAGTTTGGTACCCTTTTTATAATAACTGTCTTGCTCCTCAAAATAGCCATTAACTGCTGACATCACTTCTTCATCGTTGGAAAATCTTTGACAACTGAGCCATTTTTTCAAGTTTGGGAACAGAAAATAATCCGAGGGGGCTAAATCTGGCGAATATGGTGCATGAGGTAGCAATTCAAACTTTAATTGATTAATTTTGGCCATTGCAATAACGGATTTGTGAGCTGGCGCGTTGTCGTGATGAAACAACACTTTCTTTTTAGCTAAATGCGGCCGTTTTGCTTGATTTCTTCGCTCAAACGTTGCAATAAGTTTGCATAATACTAGCCGTTGATAGTTTTTCCTTTTTCGAGATAGTCAATAGAAATTATTCCACGCGCATCCCAAAAAACCGACGCCATAACCTTGCCTGCAGATGAAACGGTCTTCGCCTTCTTTGGAGCCGGTTCTCCCTTTTGAGTCCATTGTTTCGATTGTTCTTTTGTCTCGGGTGTGAAATGATGGACCCATGTTTCATCCATTGTTACGAAACGGCGCAAAAATTCTGCTTTGTTGCTGTGAAATTTCGCTAAACACTCAATTGAAACATTTTCACGACACTGTTTTTGCTCGAGTGTGAGCAAACGCGGCACCCATCTTGCACACAGCTTTCTCATGTCCAAATTTTCAGATAATATGCGATGTACCGCACTTTTTGAAATGCCCGTAATGTCTGCTAGCTCGCGCACTTTCAGTCGACGATCATCAAGTACCGCTTTGTGGATTTTCTTCACCATTTCTGGAGTCGTCACCTCATTTGGTCGACCACTGCGATGCTCGTCTTGGCAGCTCGTACGGCCTCGTTTAAACTCAGCTACCCAAAATTTAACTGTTGTAAACGAAGGAGCAGAATCACCCAGAGTAGAATCCAGTTCAGCTTTTATATTGGTTGGGCTGAGGCCTTTCAAATAAAAGTATTGTATCACATAACGATGACCAATTTTCTCCATTTTCACAAATTCACTGACAACGTTCACTATTGATGGCTGCCAAACAAATACTGAACAACGTGGCGCTTTCAAACTTGAAACATATGCTTTATAGACTGCGTACTTTCCAATACAGTGATATTTTCAAACAACTACCGCCACCTCTTGGTCAGGTCGGGTATTTCTGGGACCACCCTCGTACATCTCACTGTGTTTGGATGAAATTCAAATAATTTATGAAAGTGAAAAGTAAAAATTTTTAAAAGGTTAAAACATCGATTTTTAGTCTGTATATTTTTAGTGATTTCGATGTAGAAATAAAATCTGAGTCCAACAAAGCCACATTTGTTACTTTTTGACAAGTCGAGTCGAGTTCAAATGAACTACAGTCGAGCTACCGCTAGTTAGGGTTAGGTTTCACCTTACTTTGATCCTTATAAAACTTTGTCAATCTTACCAATATCGAAAAAGTTTAAAAAAGCATTCGTGTCAAGTAATTTCTGAGAAAATTGTTTTTTAGCTGCTTTTCCCTGTTAGGTTTAATAAATCTTAATTCTTTTAGGCATGTCAATCATCGAGCACATGCCTCGCTACATCATTTCAGTCTAACTATACAAGGTACATATCTACTGCTGTGTAAATACAAAATTTGCAAAACATTCTTAACTCCTTAGGAGGAAGTGCTACAACAAAAACTGTAGCTTACAGTTTTTACAAACTATCTTTCAGTTGTACATCTTTATTACAAGAGAAGTTACGGAATAAAGATTCGAAAACGAAATGCAAAACTCATGACATGTGTAAATTTCTCACAAGCTTCATAACCGGTGAACCTGACCAGCCTAAGAGTAACATCGAATTTCCAGCTACGGAAAATAATACGGAATTGACTATTAGAGGATGAAAAGTGACAAAATGGTAAATGCCTTTTTTGCGTTCTTTATAAAAGTAGTTAATTTGAACATGTGCTCGTTCGAAAAAAGTTTAAAAATTAATTAAGACAAAAAAGATTGCTAGAAAATAGTTCGTAGATAACATTAAGTTTTCTGTCAGATTAAATTCTCTTTGCTTTGTAACCTCTGTTTTGTTAATACAATTTACTTGCTTTGCAACCTCTAATATGTTAGTACATTTAATGTGTTTTACAGCCTCTGTCATGTGGGTGCAATTCACCTACTTTATAACCTCGAATATGGTGGTACGTTTTATCTAATTTTCAACCCTTACTATGTTAATATGGGGCATGTTGTGTAAATTCGCAAAACACAAAATCACTAACTCATGTTTTAAAATTCTCCTACACTAGGCAGATATGTTTTTTGTTACTTTATAATATCTACCTTCATAGCTCCTATCTGATATACGAGTTTCATTCTTACCCCTTTTGTTACCCTTTGCAAGCAAAAAACTCGTTCCCTTTCGAATAATTATTTTCTATCTTCACACCTAGGAAATTCATTAGTATTAATTTAAAATTTTACTATTTTAGGTTATTACACAACGTTCATATTATTTTAATTAAATGAAAGAGTTAAAATAATTAAAACTAAAATTCAACGACTCAAAATTATTATTCCAAAAGTAAATGGTTCTAAATGAGCAGCAAGGAAATTAATTACTGCTGATAATGGTAGTTTTTTAAGAACATCGCGGGCAGCGTATGAAATATGACTGTAGAGCTCTATGGTGTCATAACAAAAAAGCTTAAAGTACTATCCGACAGTCCAAAGAAAAAATCACTTTCCTTTAAAACCCATACCAAATGAATGTTTCACCACCAGAAGGTAAAAAACTATCGGAAAGATAACATGGACTTTTTAGCCCAAATTTGGTTATTTAATAGATTTTATCGTTTCCATAAATCCATAAAGTGGGCCGCTTTGGAGGGTCTTTGCTCTTTCGCCCATCAGAGGGCTTCCAAGCTAACACTGGTTTAGAACCACTCTCCGTTCAATTTCTCTCAAACTTCGAAAACTGCTTCTCTTACCAAAATCCTTCAAGTTTAATTTTTCAAATAGCTCAGTATCATACAAAGACTGGTGGTCATAGTCACCATAGTTCCTGGATCCATATTCGATCTCATGTCGGCCCGGATGACTTAGCTCAATAAACATCATTAGCTAGTCGATAATGAAGAGTAGATCAGTGGGTATCGTCACCGCTATTTCTATTTTGTAATTTAAGGCGAAGAGCTGTTGCAATAGATTTCATCCATCTACGGAAAAACAACCTGGTGATCAGAAGCTTTGCTTGCACAACAGTACTATATATTTATTCAACTAAACCAAAATACCCAAAACAGTATCTATTTAACCTTTTCCATTCGTTAAATACGCTTTTGATAAATCACCAGGCCAAATGTCGATAAAAATTCTAATAGATGCATATGAAAAATGGCACCTCTTCAAACGTCAGCTTTAAGCAAAACTGTTAACTACTAGAACAGA